>WNWK01000544.1:0-332500 GCA_009830355.1 Cherax destructor
ATTCTCCCCACCCCCTTTTTTTGTAGATAATCCCCCTAATACAGTATCAAAAATTTTGGGGTAGTAACACCGTAAAATAAGAAAATAAAAAAAAACTTACAATGAAAATATAAAATTTTTTAATGGTACCCCTCTTATATGGGTGTGAAGCATGGGGGGGCTCAGCGAGGAGGCTGGGGCAGTGGAATGCCCTGTCTAAGGGCAATGGGGTTGGGAAAATATTATGCAGAAAATTCGGAATGTGGAAATTAGGAGAAGGTGGGGGAGTTACAAAAAGTATTTGCCCAGAGGGAAAAAGGGGGGGTTGTTGAGGTGGTTTGGCATTTAGAAGAATGGATCAAATAGAAGGGCTTGGACGTTTCTGGGGAAGGAAGGGGGGGGAAAGGGGTCACCAAAAAAGGGTTTGGGGGGAAAGGGGAAAAAGGGGGTTTTTGTGGGGAGGGCTTGGATTTTTGGAACATGTGGGCGTGTTAGGGGGGGGTAAATGGAGGGATTTTTTTGGGACAGGGATCTGTTGGATGTGAGCGGGGTCATTGTTTTAAAGGTTTGGGGGAAACCCGTTTTGATTTAGTTGGACTTGAGCCCTGGAAAGGGGAATACAATGCCTGTATTTTAAAGGGGGGGGTCTGAGATGGTGACAGCTGGGAGGGATTTTTTGCGTACCCCGGCTCCTCTGCAAAAAGTAAATTAAATGTATGAGTGTGGTGAAAGTGTTGAATTTTGATAAAAGTTTTTTTTTTGGGGATTTTCTTTTTTTTTGGGGTCACCCTCCTCTTAAACCCCCATTTTTTAAAAAAAAAAATTTCTTTTTGAAATTAAAGTATTAAAGGATGGGGAAAAATATTTGCTGGGGTTTTTAAGCTGGACCCTAGTACATGGTTATTATTGTTTACTTATGCTATCTTGTTAAATAATTTTTTTTGTTTTGGGTGGTGGGGGGTTTGGGTTATCCTCTGGCACTGCATGCTGCTTTCCCAAAGCTGGGTCCATCTGCAAAAAATTCTTCTCTCAAAGATTTTTTTCCCCAGTCTTAGACATAAATATCCATACAAAAAATACTTTTTATTTCTTTTTAAAATAAATATTTTACATGTTTAATATTTTTATTATCCTTTTTTTTTGTTTTATTAAATTATTCCTTTAACACAGGGATGAAAAACCCTAAAGGGTTTTGTAAATTTTAAGTAGAATAATTGTAGTCCTTTATATAAACTATAAAATATCAAACCCCACCAACTTTTGATGCTGAATATTACCATTAGCTTTACCCAGTTTTAAACTATATACAACATTTTTTTTTTCAGTCATTAATAATAAGTATTTTATTATTTTTTAAGGGTTGTTTTAAGTAATCATGCTAAAGTGATAAAATACAATATTACTAAGATCTGAGGTATTTTAATGAACCCCTTTTTAAAATTTTTAAAAAAATTAGTCAGCTAAGTCTGCAGTCAGTGGGATGTTGACTTGTTCATAAAAGGGCAGATGATAACTGTAAAAAAAGTGTATGATTATTGGTGCTAAAAAAACTATACATGCCCCCTGTGGTTTAGCCTTCTATTGGATTATAATAATAATAATAATAATAATAACCCAAAAACTATACTGATGGGGCGAAGTTTGGCATCAGCTTAAGAAATCATGTCAGTGCAATGAAAAACATTTGTGTCAAAGGGGTTTTTAAAAAAAAAAAGGGCCCAAAGGGAAATTTTTTTTTTCCTTGCGTTGACAAAAAAAATTAACAGCTCAAAAAAGTAGTGTTTGTACACGGTTTTAACCAATACAAAAAGGGGGGACCCTACAGACGAAAATAACAAAAGGCCTATATCAAATCTACCATTGCTATCAAAATATTAAAAACTTGACAAGAATATTCGTTTATAAGAAAAAAAGCATACTCAACCCCTGCCAATTTGGCTTCAGGAAAAATAAAAGCACTAACGTGCAATAGAAAAAAAGATAGACCTGCTTTCCCAGCACTTGAAAAAAAGGAATATCCCCTAGGACTTTTTATTGAAAAGGAAAACTTTTTACCCCTAAACCCCCCCCTCCCAAAAAAAGGGCCCCTATGGGGAAAAAAAGGGCACATAGCATACCTCCAAAAACCCCCTCACCCCCAAAAGGGACCAGTATGTCACTTTAAAGAAAATCCTCCCCACACCCCCCTTTGGGCCCCTACCGCAGGAAAAGTCCTTGGGCCCCCCCCCCCTTCCTCTTAACATCAATGATCTTCCCAATGTACCAAACCTGAAACCAAAACCCCCCTTTTTGACCCCAACTTTATCCCACACAAACCCCCGTTAACCCATTTTTGGAAAATTTAAAAAAAAAACAACATGGATGACAGCCAATAAACACACTCAACATGATAAAATTCTATATTTGTTTGGCAACAGAACAGGTGATCCCTTTTAAAATCAACTCTCACCCCTTTTCTAGACATAACGGGGGGGTTTTCCCCCGGGCCCTTTACCTTGCAGCAACCCGAAACAGCACCCTTTTCCAACACTTGGGAAAATGTCCAAAAATGGGGGGTCCTCTCTAAAAAAAGGTATTTTCCACAATCAGCCCTACTCACACTATACTACTCACTCATCTATCCCCCCCCCCACATATGCCATTTGTGCATGGGGGTCAACAGCAATTACCCCCCTAAAACCAAAAAAACCCAACAAAAACCGCAGTAAAAATTATCCCCCCAATCCAAGCTAGGCAACACCCCCCCCTAAAAACCTAAATTCTCACTGTGAAAACCATACTTACTACTCATTCATTTATAGAACCTTAAATTTCCCCAAAAATTTAAACCCCGAGCTAAAAAACTTTCTTGACGTTTTTACAGGACCCATAGACATAATACCAGACATAAACATCTCCCTTTTACATTCCCCCTGTCCGACTAAATCTATCAAAAAAATTTAATCGCATAAAAAAGGGTAAAAACTGGGGAAATCCCCGCCTGAAAACTCTAAAACTGAGACACAACCTCCATTTTCAAAAAAAAACCCTTAAAAAAATCTTATCTCCCTTGCACCCAACCTATTAACCATCCCCCTTATCTTGACATATCCCAGCAAAAAACCTTTTTAATATCTGTGATTCTCCTTAATTTCACATTACAACCACTGCAAAATACATTTTTGTATCTTGGTTCCCCCCTTAAAATTTTTTCAGTTCTTAAAAAAATTTTAATACAACTATTGCTTCATAATAATTTAAAATAGTCATAAGTTTGCCTAAGACACTCCAGTATAGAAACTATATTTGCCAATATATCCCCTTTTTCATTAATATATAAACTAATTCCTTCTTATACTAATTGTTAAATTCTCAATGTTTTAAAATTTCCCGTACCTAAATTTTTTAAACCCCAACCTAACCTTCAATCCTTTTATTATTGTATAGCTTTGGTAAGACCTATCATAAGACTGCCTGAAAAACCTAGGCATACCTAGGCATATTATTGGGGCCCCCCCTTTTAATATCAACTTTAATGTATAACTATAAGTACCCCCACTTTGTATTAAGAAATAAAATTTGAATTTGAAGAATGTGTTGGCCTCAGTTGACTGAAAGAGCCAAAATTTGGGGAAAAAAATTTTTTAATTTGGCTTTTGGAACAAACTAGTGGCATTGAATAGATATGAAACATTTGTTGGGGTGCAATGAATATTCCGAAATGGTTATGTGCTTAAACAGAATGGTCCTATTACTTGACCTGCGGTTGCTTAAAAATTAATTCATTTGTTTTCACTGCATTATACATTCCCCAAATTTTGTAAAAAAGACTTAAACTTTGGTTAAAGGGCTATATTTTTTTTTTAAAATTGCAAACCTACCTTTTCCAATTAAGTTTTTTTGGAAAAGATTTTTTATTTTATTTTAAAATCAAAACTAAAAAAAACCCACCAGGGTCATACAGGCTGGTGATCTTATTTTCTGTGAAAAGTTACATGGTTCAACTGGTTAATACCTGGAATGATCAATCTTTTTAAATAACAAAATCATCAAGTCAATTTTTCTACCTCTTGAACAAAATCATTATTTTTGTAAATAAAAAAAAACACCTTTTAAAATGTTTTTTATTACCAGTTGAAAAAAATGAATACTAAACTTCATGGGGGGAAACAATTGTTTTCAACTTGAAAACTGTCCTAACAAAAAGTCGTTTCGTTTTTATAAATTCGGTACAAAATGTGTTTAAAAAGTACAAAATTTAAACCAAACCTGAAAACTATGAAAGTCTGATTCCATTGGGTTTTTGCAAATATTAAAGAAACTAAAAAAGAACGAAATGGGTATTCTTAATCTTTTTCTTTTCCCCTGGGGGCACAACTGGAAGCCAGGAAAGGGTTTTTTTTTCACATCTGTGACATGTGCTCAAAGTGAAAGAAGGTTTCTTTTTAATTTCCATGATAATGTTATGTTTTAAAAAAAAAAAAAAAAATTCTTAAAAAGGTTCCTTTTTAAAAAAATCCACTATTTATTTTTAAAAATGATGCCTATCAAGGACAGGTCCGTTAAAAAAGGGCCCTCCCCTTGCTAAAATTTTGCCTAATCCCCAGGGCTAAAACCACTATGAACTTTTAGATTTTTTATTTAATTTAATAAAAAATTTAAAGATATTAAACTTCATGTTATATACCCCTGGGTTTTTGGGTTCTATTTGATTAAAAAAATAAAATTTTGAGTATATCGGGAAAATATTCAGCTTCTTGTTTTTACAAATGACAAGTGGGTGGTAATTTGTTTTGGGGGCAAGCAAGCACCAGGCCTTTTTTTTTATTATCTTTTTTCCCCTTTGGTGCTTCCTTTAAACATTTCCCCCGAATGTACAGTGCCCGGTTAAGAAAAAATTAATTCAGAAGCCCTCAAATGCCATTACCGGGGGAATTTCTTCCCTTAAAAAAAAATTTAAGGGTTTTCATTTAGCCCCCAAAAAAAAACTTCCCGGTTTAAATTTACACAAATTTCCGATTTCCCGGGGGTTGTTTTGGGGCCCCTTTTTTAATATTGTGAAGAGCATGATCTGATTTCCCCCCCCTTTCCTCAGTCAACCCCTATTTTCCCCTACTGTACTTCTTTTGGGGTAAAAAGAAAATCTGCTTTGGGTTCCCCGTGTCTTGTTCTACTGTAAAATAATGGTACCTGCTTAACAAAATTCATTCCGTCCATTAAGTCTGATGAAGGAATTTTTTCCCCAAAAAATAAATTGGTTAATCCATTTAGACCCCCAAAAAACACTTGCACACTTACAAAAAAGCCTCAAAAAAAACTTACATAATTGGGGGGTTGGGGCTGCTCGTAAGTAAGGGACCCCTGTATACCCTTTTTGACACCACCCCTTATGATGCTGATGTTTCTTTTTAAAAAAAAATCCAATAGCCCTTAATGGCTTTAAAAAGATTCATGATTGCCTCTGTTTACATCCCTGGCTCATCCGTTCCCTTTCCCCTTTGATGTTCACTCTTCATTACCTCTCCTTTTTTTTTCCCCTACTTTCTTTTTCCCTCTTCCTTTTATGGGTTTAGTCTTCTCCATAATACCTATGTAAAAATTTTTTATAATTCTTATTAATTTTTAATTATTTTCTAATCAAAATTTTTTTTAAAAAAAACTCATATGCATTTTTGTGTGTAATAAACTTCAGTGACAGACGGGGCAGGTGGTGTGGGCCACATGTGCATTCCTTGGCTGAATATCTCAATACACCAGAAAAGGGAAAGGGGGGGCTGCCCCCCTTGGGGTCCCAAAAATCAAGAAAAAATGGAGAACTTGTCATTTTGTTTGTTCCCCCTAGGCTTGGGGGCCCTTGGGCCCTGGGAAAGAGTGCATCTAAATTCCTCAAGGAGCTGGGCAAAAAACTAAACAGGGTAACTAGGGATCCCAGGGCAGCTAGTTTTCTGTTCCAGCGACTCAGCACTGTTCAAGCCAGCCTAGCCTTAAGCCAGCAAGCCAACCCAGCTGACTATGAAAGTAAGTCAGCAAGCCAACCAGCTGACTGAGAAGTAAGCCAGCAAGCCAGCCCAGCTGACTGAGAAGTAAGCCAGCAAGCCGCGTGAGTCCCCGCATTCCCTATCGTCTTTGTGCTCCAGTGTATTGCTGTTTTGGTGATAATACCATCCCTGTGGTATTGTGGGTTTTTCCCAAGCCACCCTCGCTTTAGATTCGCGTGGGAGGAAGCCCCGCGCCTGGAACCACGTGAGACACTCACCATGCGGTAACCTCCACCCACGCAAGCAAACAAAGCACCACGTGTGTCTTATTTCACCGTTATACTGGGTCTTATAAGCATTTTTATTGGCTACGAATCGGGTCAAGAGTCGAGTGATCCTCAAGGTAGGCCTAGGCGATACAGGTGGCTGGGTAAATCTCCTACTCACTTACTCAATATATGCTGTCACCATCCATCCGTGAGTTTCCCTGACTACCTTTTATCTCCAAGAAACCCACATGATAAGTTTTCTGTTCCAGCGACTCAGCGCTGCTGTTCAGAGGGGTAATGCATGCTGTATTTTGGGCACGCACCCCAGCTCTGAGGAGGTGGATAAGATTTTCGCATTATAATCAGTGACAAACATGTAACAGTATGTACTAGACATGTATCTCTCACACCTACTGTATATGCCATCTTTATATATTATATATATATATATATATATATATATATATATATATATATATATATATATATATATATATATATATATATATATATATGCGCACTCGTACATACATATAAACACACACCCCTAACACGCCAGGGTCACAACTTGGATAAGAGGACAGACAGGGAAGGGGTGTTAGATGAGGCCAGGGGGAGGTTATCACATTTGCACATGAAGTTGATTGAAACTTTATTCACTGGTATCGTTTTATTGTTCTTTAGTTATTATTATAATAATAATAATAATAATAATAATAATAATAATAATGTTCTTTAGTTAGGCATGCATTTAAAATTAACAAACGTAACTATAAATAATTTTTAGGTAAGGATGGCTTCTGCAAAGCATCAGGATTAAATGAGACTATTTAAAAATTTAGCATAGTCTTTATCAATGTTTTAAATTACTATTTAAAGAAAAACAGATATATAATTAGGCTAAACATCACATAAAAAACATATGGTATATAATAGACAAAAGTTTTTTCCTTTAGGCCAAATGCCGGTATCCTTAATTAAATCATACATCAATTGTCATCAGTAATGGCTAAGTTAATATACTTGTAGTCTGCGCTATTTTCTTCGTTCTGAGACCCTTAAGAGTTTAGCGCTTCGTTATGATTATAATAATTCTTTATTCTGAAAACTTGCTTAGAAATGTGTCGTTATTTGAATTATTCGCTGAGACTCGAGACAAAAACAATGCAAGTTTTAATCTCCAGGTGAGACGACGACCATCATAAAGTGTTGGATGATCAGTGTGACTTAGTGGTGAAGAAGCAGACTACCTTGTTGCAAGTGGAACACATAAATGTTGTTCTTGCATCAGCAAGTGAACATTGTCAAACCTGAGGTTTGTTTATGGTCAGCAAACCTGAAGTTTGTTTATGGTCAACAAAACCTGAGGAGGTTTGTTTATGACCAACAAAACTTGAGAAGGTTTATGGTCAACAAAACCTGAGAAGGTTTGTTTATGGTCAACAAAACCTGTGGTTTGTTTATAGTCAACAAAACCTGAGAAGGTTTATGGTCAACAAAGCCTGAGGTTTGTTTTTGGTCAAAACCTGAGGTTTGTTTATGGTCAAAACCTGATGTTTGTTTATGGTCAAAACCTGAGGTTTATTTATGGTCAAAACCTGAGGTTTGTTTTTTGGGCAAAACCTGAGGTTTGTTTATGGTCAAAATCTGAGGTTTGTTTATGGTCAAAACCTGAGGTTTGTTTTTGGTCAAAACCTGAGGTTTGTTTATGGTCAAAACCTGAGGTTTGTTTATGGTCAAAACCTGAGGTTTGTTTATGGTCAAAACCTGAGGTTTGTTTATGGTCAAAACCTGAGGTTTGTTTATGGTCAAAACCTGAGGTTTGTTTATGGTCAAAACCTGAGGTTTGTTTATGGTCAAAACCTGAGGTTTGTTTATGGTCAAAACCTGAGGTTTGTTTATGGTCAAAACCTGAGGTTTGTTTATGGTCAAAACCTGAGGTTTGTTTATGGTCAAAACCTGAGGTTTGTTTATGGTCAAAACCTGAGGTTTGTTTATGGTCAAAACCTGAGGTTTGTTTATGGTCAAAACCTGAGGTTTGTTTATGGTCAAAACCTGAGGTTTGTTTATGGTCAAAACCTGAGGTTTGTTTATGGTCAAAACCTGAGGTTTGTTTATGGTCAAAACCTGAGGTTTGTTTATGGTCAAAACCTGAGGTTTGTTTATGGTCAAAACCTGAGGTTTGTTTATGGTCAAAACCTGAGGTTTGTTTATGGTCAAAACCTGAGGTTTGTTTATGGTCAAAACCTGAGGTTTGTTTATGTCAAAACCTGAGGTTTGTTTATGGTCAAAACCTGAGGTTTGTTTATGGTCAAAACCTGAGGTTTGTTTATGGTCAAAACCTGAGGTTTGTTTATGGTCAAAACCAGAGGTTTGTTTATGGTCAAAACCTGAGGTTTGTTTATGGTCAAAACCTGAGGTTTGTTATGGTCAAAACCTGAGGTTTGTTTATGTCAAAACCTGAGGTTTGTTTTATGGTCAAAACCTGAGGTTTGTTTATGGCCAACAAAACCTAAGGAGGTTTGTTTATGACTCCCCCTCAAGGGAGGTTCCTTGACGCTGGTGAGGGGCTCTTGATCTAGAGTGGGATCTGTGCTCCAGTTCCCTGCACTGAGCCTGAATACTTTCAATCCCCCCACGCGCTGTATAATTTTGGGGTTTAACGCCCCCCATAATTATAATAATAATAATAATTGCTTATGGCCAACAAAACCTGAGGAAGTTTGTTTATGGCCAACAAAACCTGAAAAAGGTTTGTTTAAAGTAAAGAAAAACCCCGAGAAGGTTTGTTTATGGTTAAGCAATTTTTTTGTAGGACCGATATTGGCCCTTTATGTATGTCATTTCTTTGGCAGAGATTCCGAAAGACTTACTTAACCTCCTCAGGATTTGGGATTTAATTTTTTTTTTTTTTTAGATTGTATTCCATTCTGTGCTGTAAAATATGAAGTGACTAATATTTCTTTTAGTGGTGTAACAGTGTTCATTGGGATCCAACAAATTACTACTATCATATTCCTTGAAGAGGTTAACCCGGTGGTTATTCAGGGGTTTAGCAAAAAAAAAAACTAATCTTTTGACTACCCCACAGGATCGGTATGGGGTGCATACTAAAGATATTAAACTGACCTGCGCAATACTGTTTTATGTGCTGCTGCTCAGTGTTTCCTGTTTGGAAGACATTAAGTAGGGCAGTGAGGAGCGAGGTTGAGTGAAGCGGGAAGTAAAGTTCACCACCATGGTTGTTGTTGCTAGCTTATGGTGTTGGTGGGCAGTGTGTGGTAGTTGCATGCGCCCACATTGTCTTACTAACCCACTACGAACCTCTACTTAATTAACTTGTTTGTTTTACGGACATCTACTGCACATGGATCATTAACGATGAATTTAATCCCAAAGATGAAGGTGAAAGTAATCTTTTAGTGTGTATACACTGAACGATGTAAGCATCTCAATGTGTATACACTTGACAGCAAGTATTATGAAGACGAGGCTGACGCTACACAACCTTCATCTTCCTGATTACACTTGGCGGCTTGGTTTTTAGCTGATGAATAAGACAAAGTGCAACACCTACTTATTTTTATTGCCGAAACATATCGCCTGCACAGCAGGCTTCTTCATTTATAATATAGAATATATCACAAGACAGTAAAATAAGTCATAACTAAATGGTTATAACTATGACCATAATTTTTAAAGGGGTGGACCGGTAAGCCAGCGAAAGGCCTCGGTCAGATGACCAAAAGCTCCAACGGCGGGACATCATCTGACTAAGACCCGCGTCGGGAAAATATTTCCTGACGAACCTTACCTAACCTAAAATAAGTCATTTTGATATTTAAGTGTGACACATGTCTCTTATTCAACTTGTCAGTACTCTATACCATCTATATGACAGTTTGATCTGTTAAAAATCTGTCAACTACACGAAGGTCATTAAATCTGCATATCACTTGGACACCACTAGCCAAGGATAATACATTCCCTAAAATAGGGATTAAAGTAAACTATATACGCTTAGTGTATATGCTTTGATCACACTTGTTGCCTTTTGCTAGTGGTATGAGACGTTCAGGACAACTTTGTTGTCGGGACGTGGTTAAAACTAACCATCTTTCGTAGAACGTCTCTGAAGCCCTCGCACAAGAAGATAACACTAAAGTGGCCATAGCAACCAGTACATCTATCAGAGACCTCACCAGGACCAAGGTGGAGAAAATTGAGCCAGTGACAAGGTATACGTCAATAAAGCAGCTTGAAAGCTAAGAACTCGTCTAAAATACAATCATACGTACGCATGCAGATGTGTGATACCTTGAATAATGCCTGTGTACAACATTGGAAAATCACCAACCACTTTTGAGATAAAACGATATCCGTTTAGTTATTAAGGAACGAAACACCCACAGAGGAAAATACCTTGAAGCATTTCAGACACAATTATACAGAATAAGGACAGCTTCATCATTTAAAAAAAAAAAAAACTTTGCCTGCCTCCCATCAAAGTAGAGTGACCCAAAAAAAGGAAACAAATTCACCACCATCTATTCAATAGGTGTTTTGTTAGAAATGCACAAACATCACAATTTAATTTATCCTCCGAGACAAGGACAGAATCAGCAGAGGACAACCAGAGCAGAGCAGAGCAACAAGAGCAAGCACACACAGAACCATCCTCAAAACCCAACAACCAAGCATACTATCCCAACACAAACCACAACCCACACTCGCAGCCCCCACCCAACACTCCACTATAGAATCCCACAGTACACCGCCTGGTCCCCCACCCTCACAGACCCCCCAAAACACAGTGTTGGAGAGGAAACTGAAGGTATGGTACACCAACGCTGATGGAATAACAAATAAGTGGGAGGAATGGCACGAAAGAGTCAAAGAGACATCACCGGACATAATAGCTCTCACAGAAACCAAGCTCACAGGTATGATAACAGATGCCATCTTTCCAATGGGATATCAGATCCTGAGGAAAGACAGAGGGAACAGAGGGGGTGGAGGAGTGGCACTGCTGATCAAAAACCGATGGGATTTTGATGAGCTGAAGAGAGGAGACAGAGGGGAAGCAATAGATTACATAGTAGGAACGCTTCAGTCTGGAGGTCCCAAGGTGGTAATTGCAGTGATGTATAACCCACCACAGAACAGCAGGAGGCCAAGGCAAGAGTATGATGAGAGTAATAGAGCGATGGTTGACACACTGGCTGAAGTGGCCAGAAGGGCTCTTGCAAGCAGGGCAAAGCTACTTTTCAAGGGTAACTTCAACCACAAGGAAATCGATTGGGAGAACTTGGAGCCACATGGGGGCCAAGAAACGTGGAGGGCTAAGATGATGGAGGTGGTACTAGAAAATTTCATGTACCAACACGTAAGGGACACTACCAGAGAGAAAGGAGAGGATGACCCAGCGAGACTGGACCTAGTATTCACCTTGAATAGTGCAGATATTGAGGATATCACATATGAAAGACCCCTCAGGGCCAGTGATCATGTGGTTTTAAGCTTCGATTACACAGTAGAGTTACAAGTGGAGGGGGAAGCAGATAGGGCCAGAAGAATGAAGCCAAACTACAAGAAAGGGGACCACTCGGGCATAAAGAACTTCCTAAACGGGGTTCAGTGGGACAGAGAACTGGAAGGTAAATCAGTAAACGAAATGATGGAATATGCAAGGAAGCTGAGGAGAGGTTTGTACCCAAGGGTAACGGAAACAATGAAAAAGCCAGGATGAGCCCGTGGTTCACCCAAAGGTGCAGGGAGGCCAAAACCAAGTGTGCTAGGGAATGGAAGAAGTATAGAAGGCAAAGGACCCAGGAAAATAAGGAGAGCAGTCGTAGAGCCAGGAATGAATATGCACAGGTAAGAAGGGAGGCCCAACGACAGTACGAGAATGACATAGCAGGGAAAGCCAAATCTGACCCGAAGCTGTTGTACAGCTACATCAGGAGGAAAACAACAGTCAAGGACCAGGTGATCAGGCTAAGGAAGGAAGGAGGAGAGATCACAAGAAATGACCACGAAGTGTGTGAGGAACTCAACATGAGATTCAAAGAAGTGTTCACCGAGGAGACAGAAGGGACTCCAGAAAGACAGAGAGGTGGGGTACACCACCAAGTGTTGGACACAATACATGCAACCGAGGAAGAAGTGAAGAGGCTGCTGAGTGAGCTAGATACCTCAAAGGCGACGGGGCCGGATAACATCTCTCCATGGGTCCTGAGAGAGTTAGCTGAGGCGCTATGTGTACCCCTAACAACAATATTCAACACATCTATCGAAACAGGGAGACTACCTGAGGTATAGAAGATAGCAAATGTAGTCCCAATTTTTAAAAAAGGAGACAGACATGAAGCACTAAACTACAGACCAGTGTCACTGACATGTATAGTATGCAAAGTCATGGAGAAGATTATCAGAAGAGTGGTGGAACACCTAGAAAGGAATGAGCTTATCAACGACAGCCAACACGGTTTCAGGGACGGGAAATCCTGTGTCACAAACCTACTGGAGTTCTATGACAGGGTGACAGCAGTAAGACAAGAGAGAGAGAGGGGTGGGTAGATTGCATTTTCTTGGACTGTAAGAAGGCGTTTGACACAGTTCCACACAAGAGATTAGTGGAAAAGCTGGAGGACCAGGCAGGGATAATAGGGAAGGCACTCCAATGGATCAGGGAATACCTGTCAGGAAGACAGCAGCGAGTCATGGTTCGTGGCGAGGTGTCAGAGTGGGCGCCTTTGACGAGTGGGGTTCCACAGGGGTCAGTCCTAGGACCAGTGCTGTTTCTGGTATTTGTGAACGACATGACGGAAGGAATAGCCTCCGAAGTGTCTCTGTTTGCAGATGATGTGAAGTTGATGAGAAGAATTCAATCGGAAGAGGACCAGGCAGAACTACAAAGGGATCTGGACAGGCTGCAAACCTGGTCCAGCAATTGGCTCCTGGAGTTCAACCTCACCAAGTCAATATTCTCCACGTCAATTCTGTGGTTCACTCTGTCTCTCATAGACCCATTTGCCGATATATCCACTCCCAAATACCTAAATACTTTAACTTCTTTTCATACACTTTAGTTCTAATCTTATATCCAATCTTTCGTTGTTTAGGCTTTTTTGTTCTGTATGACCCTTGTAGGTTTAGCGCTTCGTTATGATTATAATTAGGCTTTTTGTTACTCATCAACTTGCTATTTTCCATGTTCACTTAATTTGATCATTTGCATACCCTCCCAAATTTATACGCCAACTTTTGAACTTCTATTCAGAATCTCTCGTAAGAACTGCGTCATCTGCGATAAACAGCTGCGACACCTCCAACTCTGTATCATATTTATTATCTTCTAATTTCACAACTGTCCCCAGCACCCTTCATTCACTTCTTTCACAACCTTATCTTTAAATGTGTTTAATAACCATTGTGGCATCACACATCCACCGTTTTATGTGCCTTTTCGAAAATCTATAAATGCGACAAACCATTCCTTACCCTTATCAAGCATTGTTCACTATATGCTAAGCACTTATATGTAAGCACTTATATGTAAGCACTTATATGTAAGCACTTATATGCAAGCACTCACTTGGTCTGCACATTCCCTACCCTTCCCAAATCCTCTTTGTTTCTCTGCATTCTTACTGTATGGCTTACCCGCACTTCTTTCAATAATAATCTCTGAAATAATAATACTAATCCTCCTTGAAACTACAAACCTCGCATTTACCAGAAACACGAAGTCTCTTCTGCTTCTACTACTACTACTAGCTTGAGCCAGTAGACTTACTGCTGTGCTTATGGTCTTACTCCCTGTGCCTCACCATATTTCCTTCATTTAGCCTCCTTGTCCTTGTTCGTGTTGGCTTGATAAAGGTCCTGAAGAGCGAAACAACCGTAACCGATGTTTGATTATTGGCTCTTGTGTCTTATTTTACTTAACACGGTGTCGGTAATTTTACTAATATTTATTCACAAAATGAAAGTTATATAACTTTTGAAAGCATTAAAACTTAAGTATTTCTATTATGATACTCCTTTATCAAACCTAAAAGTAAGAGAAAAACCTAAGGTATTGTAAAAATAGTAAGACGCAGCAGTACAGTTCAAGTACTATGTACATTATACATGATAGTCAGTGTTGAAAGTAACAACAGAGATATCAGGATGACCTCATTCATATTTAGAATGTTTTGTGACAAACATGTGATGAGCCCTTAACAAGGTCAGCAGTCTCATGCAGATTTAGTTTCGCAGATGCTACTCTGTAATTGTTATTGACGTGTATGTAGATAATATTGCTGAATGTAAAAGTCCCATTACAAGCTGTGTTTCCCCAAGGTGTACTTGATAGACATGTAGCAAATAGCAAAGTGCTATCATGACGTGTAGCTATTAGTCGCTGCGTTCGTCTTTGACCCCATTAGTTCCTTAGCTTCCTCGGGGGAGTTTTGTCACGGTCAGCGACATGACCTTCCGGTAGTATCGAGGTTGCATCCTCGGAACTCGGAAGCAGAAGACCTAACGTTGAAGGCTCAGGACTCTTGCTGGTGATGTAGAGGCTGGTGAGAGATCACTTGTGCTCCTGCTTCTGCTGGTACTGGTGCTCCTCCTGCAGCTGGTGGTAGTCGAAGTAAAGTGTGTGCCCCAACACTGGTAAGTGCTGAACGTGTATTCCAAGCGTTTTTATAAAGTTTTTTTGACATTTATGTGTAGCCATTGAAGTTTAAACGGTAGTAACTTCAACATAAATCGTCAAATGTAATTTATTGGTTTCTCACTTATATTGAAATATTTCAGATGTCATACGATCTCTAATTTATCAAATGACGAAAAAAAATGTGAATAATAAAGCGATACAAGTGTTAAGAAAATACACATTATTGAACCATCTTTTATTGGGACACTGTTTCTCTGTGTTTGAAGCTCTAAACAGAGCGACACGTTGATCGAATAACAACTTGTTCTGTAACGTTGTCTTTTATTATTAGCAGTGGACCATTTCGATACATCTATTGTCTACTTCACTGAGCATAACATGAGGTGACCATCAGCAGGTAGTTGTCTACAGTGTTCCCCTGATTACTAATTGTCAGCAGCTGGTTGTCAACAGTGTTCTGTCAAAAAGTGTGTCCGTTATTGACGTATGCCAGCATTAGTTGTGATCGAGTGCTTATGCAGATTTTTACAGGTTTGATATACAATCTAGTCAAGTATTACTTGTTTATACAATGCTGTCACTCTTGAGAAAGCCTTTGTCAAGTCATGTACATAGTTTTCTTACAAACAGATTAAAACAGTATGCACTATTGAGACGCACTTAGGGAATAAATAGGCTGGAAAACACCGGCGAAACACAGCAAGTTGAGTCTGTGTATATGCATTGACTACACTTATTAATTATCATATATTCCCTCATCTAATCATGGCATATGAGCTAGAAATTCTTAGTTTATCTTTAGGCGCTAGACAGCCACCTAAAGTCTGTACCTGGCCAGCCGAGCTGTGGTTCGTACGTCGGGTTGCGTGCGGCCAACAGTAACAGCCTGGTTGAGCAGGCTCTGATCCACCATGAGGCCTGGTCACAGACCGGGCCGCGGGGGCGTTGACCCCCGAAACCCTCTCCAGGTATATATATATATATATATATATATATATATATATATATATATATATATATATATATATATATATATATATATATATATGGCTTGCAGTAATAGAAGAGGAGTTGATAGGCACCATAGTAGGTCAGCTAGCCCTTGTTCAATAACTCCACCAGTTATCGTGCTCACACATCCACAACGCAGTAGAGAGCACTTTGCCTAATCACTTTATGGCCCCTAGGGTCATACACTGATTAGATGAAAAGAAGGCAATCAAGTTCGATCCAAGAAACTGGAGGGCAGGTTAAATTCTTTAGATCAAGAGCTCCTCAAGTACGTCAAGCAACCTCCCTTGAGAAAAGGAGATGGAGTCATTGAGCATGGTCCTGTATGCCTACTACAGTGCTCAGGGTTTTTTCTGGTGCCAGTAGGCCTACTTTATTGCTTTTTCGTGCGCATCTGACTTGTGTACATATATAAAAACTTTCTTCCAAATAATTTAGCATCGTCTGAAGAGTTTTTAGTCTGGACTAAGAAATGTTAGCAGTAATCAATCATCAAATGGGACGCTAGACTTACTTAGAGCTCCCATTCCATATACCTAAGTCATAGTGTAGCTCCACTCCAACTGTTGTCGGTGTAACAGAAAAAAACTGTAATAAACAGTTATAACTGTGATCTATTAAAAAGCTACAGCTGTTTATTACAGTTTTCGATTACAAAAAACAGCAGTTGGGTTGAAGAGCTACACGGGACGGGAGATGCAGTGGACTCTGCTAACATTTCCTGGTTCAGTATGTGACGAGCCTGAACCCTTCTTATTGAAGTTTCAAGTCTCATAGTTTAAATTACCTTTCCTGTCATATTTCTTAATCTTGGCACAACTTTTTTCATTTTTCTGTCTGCCAGTTTACTTTCTTATGTAAGGTATTCGAGACGGTAGACAAAGATAAAGAATACTATATTGTGTAAATAGACTTCAGTAAGGTCTTTGATAAAGTTCCACATTAAATTTAGTTGATTAAAAAAGTAGCGGTACATGGAATAGGAGAAATTATCTCTTGGGTCCATTCATGGCTGACCCATAGACAATAACGTTTGTATTAATGAGGAGATATCGTAATGGGGACCAGTTATGAGTGTTGTGCCACAGATGTCTGTGTTGAACCCTTATTCACACTGATGAGGGAATAAATAGTGACATAAGAAACTTTGCCGATGCCAATAAAACAGTCCATCAAATAATTTGTTGTGAGGACACTAGAAGACCACAAGATGACCTGGATACGTTGATGTTATGGTCGGAGAAGTGGAAGCTTCAGTTCAATGCAGACAAGTGTAAGGATCTAGTCATGGGCAAAGGAAATAACTATGGAACTTATAAGTTAAACAATGTAAATGTTCATGCAGAGTGTGTGTGTACTCACCTGTATGTGGTTGCAGGGGTCGATTCATAGCTCCTGGCCCCGCCTCTTCGCTAGTCACCACTAGGTCCACTCGTATCTCTTATCGCATCTCTTCTTAAAGCAATGTATTGATCCTGCCTCCATTACTTCATTCTCCATATTGTTCCACTTCCTGACAGTTCTAAAGCTGAAGAAATATTTCATAACATCCCTGTGACTTATCTGAGTTTTTAATTTTTCCAGTTGTGTCCCCTTGTTCCTGTGTCCCATCTCTGAAACATTCTGGGCTTGTCCACCTCGTCGTTATCATGTCCCCCCTATTCCACCTGTCCTCCAGTGTCGTCGAGGTTGTGTGTGTAGTTATAGACATGTTACTGATTAGTAAATTATGTGTAATGTTGCTGGATCCTGGTTGGAGAACGGACCTCATAGCTTCTTTATTTTTCTCATTCCTTTTACCCTCCCTCCCTCTCTTCCCCCTTCTCTCTCATTATACCCTTCCTTCGCTTCCTCTTTCCTCCATCCTCTTGTTTGCATTCTCCCTCCCCCCACTCTCTTCCTTGGCACTTAGTCACTTTATCCAACCTTTTTCTACTGCAGTCGTATACACAATGCAGTTATATAAACAATGCATTTACATAAACAATGCAGTCGTATAAGCAATGCAATCATATGCACAGTGCTTCCATTACACACAGCGTCGCCAGTGTCTGGGAGCATCACAAACCTGACCTACACCACACATACACAAGGAAAATCAGCCAGAGAATAAACATTACTTCTTACAATTTGCTTCTCTCTTCCTCACCTCCCACATGTTCTGGGCATCACATGTGCTTCTTTTTTTTATCGTACCCTCGCTCTAAATACATAAACAGCGGAGTCAACAACAAGCGTCTCTGTGACGGAGCAACATCGTCTGGTATTTGACCTAGATGACTGTAACTAATGCTGTGACTGAGGGGGATGGGGTGGCTGTACTCAGCAAGGAGTGGTGGCGGAAGACTGAATCTTCATCACTCCGAAAGCTGAATGACCCACACGGGTTTAGCTTTTTACATAAATCTAATATAATTGGATCTCGGTGGCCCTGACACAGCCCACTGTTTTAGAAGTAGTAGTGTTGTATTAATTCGATCTAAGCTACACGTCGGCTCTGAACTTAGCTGTACCGAACCAGCCTTGGTGGAGCCTGGGCAGTGGCCCTAACGTGTCCTACTGTATAAGCGACGTAGCTGTGCTGAACCAGCCTCGATAGAGCCCAGGTAGTGGCACTGACTTGATTCACTATGAGCGGTGTAGCTGTACTGAACCAGCCTAGGTAGTGGCACTGACTTGATTCACTATGAGCGGTGTAGCTGTACTGAACCAGCCTAGGTAGTGGCACTGACTTGATTCACTATGAGCGGTGTAGCTGTACTGAACCAGCCTCAGTAGAGCCTGGGTAGTGGCACTGACGTGACCCACTATTTACAAACACACTTTTATCCTTGCTAGATCCTGGCAGCCTACTGTTAGTAGGTGTGGTACTATAGCCAAAGACCCACACTTAGGAGAGAAACTTTACGACGACATTTCAGTCCGTCCTGGACCATGTGACGACTGATACAGCACGTACCAAAACGTCGTCATAATGTTCCTCTTCTTAGTACGGGTCTTTGGTGAATTGTTCCAGTCACGGTATTGTGACTGTATTCTGTCTCATTATAGGATTTGTGCAAATTTATCGATTTGCGTTATATAGGCAAGATTTAGTTAGGTTAGTGTCCTCTGTCAATAAAAATTGACCAATTATAACATACCACAACGCCAATAAATGAAATTTGAGATAAAAACGATAACTGGTGATGCAGGAACACAAAACGGGGACCCAATAAGCCTATTAGAAGACAGTGAGATAATCACTTATACTTATTAGACAGTACTCATTTGACTGTCTTGGTAACAGTGAAATAATGTCTGTTATTAAGAGAATAGTCTGTTAGATGTAGCACTACCCTCGATAGCACAGATTGTTGTTGGGTACGTTGGTAGGTGTGGTACTACCCATGATAGCACAGCCTGTTGTTGGATATGTTGATACGTGGTACTACCCATGATAGTACAGCCTGTTCTTGGGTATGTTGGTACGTGGTACCACCCATAATAGCACAGCCTGTTGTTGGTACGTGTGGTACCACCCATGATAGAACAGCCTGTTCTTGGGTATGTTGGTACGTGGTACCACCTATGATAGCACAGCCTGTTCTTGGGTATGTTGGTACGTGGTACCACCCATGATAGCACAGCCTGTTCTTGGGTATGTTGGTACGTGGTACTACCCATGATAGCACAGCCTATTCTTGGGTACGTTGGTACATATGGTACTACCCATGATAGCACAGCCTGTTCTTGGATATGCTGGTACGTGGTACTACTCATGATAGCACTGCTTGTTCTTGTTTATGTTGGTACGTGGTACTACTCATGATAGCACAGCCTGTTCTTGGGTATGTTGGTACGTGGTACTACTCACGATAGCACAGCCTGTTCTTGGGTATGTTGGTACGTGGTACTACTCACGATAGCACAGCCTGTTCTTGGGTATGTTGGTACGTGGTACTACTCACGATAGCACAGCCTGTTCTTGTTTATGTTGGTACGTGGTACTACTCACGATAGCACAGCCTGTTCTTGGGTATGTTGGTACGTGGTACTACTCACGATAGCACAGCCTGTTCTTGGGTATGTTGGTACGTGGTACTACTCACGATAGCACAGCCTGTTCTTGTTTATGTTGGTACGTGGTACTACTCATGATAGCACAGCCTGTTCTTGGGTATGTTGGTACGTGGTACTACTCACGATAGCACAGCCTGTTCTTGGGTATGTTGGTACGTGGTACTACTCACGATAGCACAGCCTGTTCTTGGGTATGTTGGTACGTGGTACTACCCATGATAGCACAGCAGCCTGTTCTTGGGTATGTTGGTACGTGGTACTACCCATGATAGCACATCCTGTGGTTGGGTATGTTGGTACGTGGTACTACCCATGATAGCACATCCTGTGGTTGGGTATGTTGGTACGTGGTACTACCCATGATAGCACAGTCTGTTGGGTATGTTGCTAGGTATGGGAGACAAGAGTCACTTATGTTTCACAGTCTACGGACTTCCCTTCCCAGCTTCGGGAGGAGAGGAGGTACTTACATAAGAGTCCTTGTATTTTGGATATGAAGACACGTAATGCAGGGCAAGCCTCTATTGAGCTTAATTAAGTCTACAGATAGGGAAGCTGAAGGTCAGGCCACATGTGGCGTCTTGGAGGCGGCCCAACTGTGTGCTTCCTTTACCTCAACACCGATAACATAACGTTGAAAATGGTATAAAATACTGATAAGTTGATGAATAAAACACATGTGCAAGAGTTGGGTATCTTTATTATTTCAAATACTGTGTAGGCGAAACGTTTCAATAATAAGGATACCCAAATTGTTGCACATGTATGTAACTTATCACTAGTAGCACGATTTGATGTTAAGAACAAGTGGCGTCCCGGCACTTAAAACTTCATCTTCGATGCTAGTTCCTGTTCACCTAGCAGCAAATAGGTACGTGGGTGTTAGCCGACTGGTGTGGGTCGCATTCTGGGGACAAAATTAACCTAAATTGACCGAAATACTCTTCAAAACCAGGGACTTTCTATATAGTATATCACTGATGTCAGCTGTGGTCTGTATAAGTTGTATCATGTACTTGTAGAAATAAAGATTATTATTATTAGTAGTAGTATTATAGTTTTTTGATGGTCACAGATCCTCATCCACAGGAACTTGCAGCCATCACCTGTATTGCGTGTTTCACCTGCATTTTGCGTTTCACCTGCATTTTGCGTTTCACCTACATTTTGCGTTTCACCTGCATTTTGCGTTTCACCTTCAAAGTATAACACAGCCATGTTACCTTCCTCACACAACAGGATTATCCGTGTCACGTGTGTCTGCATTAGTTTTTCTAGTTCAACTGCCTAACTAATTCTCTTAATTCTTGCTAGTTACTTGTATTTCCAACACGTGTCTAAAGGAAGCAAGCTACACTTCATAATGTAAGTGCTGTGAACACCTGCCAGTTATATTCATGGGGAAACCCTCACCAGCATGAAGGAAGGATCCTTGATGCTGGTGAGGGGCTCTTGATCTGAAGAATTAAATCTGTGCTCTAGTTCCTTGAATCGAGGCGCTATATAACCCATAATAATAATGGGGAAACGCAAAAGTCGTAAGGGTTATACAACGGGAAGGGGAGTAGCAGTGATTGGTTGCCCTCCATTGTCATGAAGGTACGGTCTTTGAAGGGCAAGATGTTTACTGGAAGCTCACGTTTTGAGCCCCTCGAGGGAGGTTCCTTGACGCTGGTGAGGGGGCTCTTGATCTAGGGAGCTGGATCTGTGCTCCAGTTCCCTGAATTAAGTCTGAATGCCTTTCTATCCTCTCCCACAGGTGCTGTATAATCCCTACGAGTTTAGCGCTTCCCCATAATCACGTTTTGGGTGTTTTCCCTCTGTCCCATGCCCCCGGGTGCACTTTCTGGGAACCACCAACGACGTTATAATTCCCGGGAGTTTTGGGCACTGACAATTTCTTTCCCTGGTGCAAGTGTCTTCGAGCCACCATTGTAATATTGTACTTCCGGTCATTGTAGTTGAGGATGATGTTTGAATCCTGAAGTTTAGTTGACGTCACCTTGTAAATGTACGCATTTGTTTGTTGCGTTTTGATCCAGTTTCCTGCTAGTCTTACTTTAGCTTCCGGCCTGCCTCTTTATATATATATATATATATATATATATATATATATATATATATATATATATATATATATATATATATATATATATATATATTATATTTATTTATTTATTTACAAACATTGTCTCTACAGTTTGCAGGTTCGAGTCCTGCTGTTGACGTAGTTTGTTAGTTTAATATCTATTATGCACACCATACCCATCCTGTGGGCGGTAGTCAAAGGATTACAGAGGTACATAATGGGTCCAGGGACTGGACCCCAAAGTTATGATAGCTGAACTAGTTACAAAGGTAATGAACTCCAGGTAGATCTGGTCACAGTCATGGCAAGTTACAAAGGTAATGAACCATCTACACTCATATACATGGTTACAATCATGAACAAATTACTAAGTATGAGCCACTGACATCCACACCCGGTCACAATTGTAATGAGTTATAAGTACAAATATTAAGTGGTTCTGATGAATACATTATACACAGAAACAAACTTTAAAGTCAAATCTTACTGTGTGAATTCAAATCCGATATATTTAAAGGGTAATTTAATTTCACCACGAATGTTTGGGCTCAGGCAGTTGTCATCTTCCGTAAACTAAGTAGAGGTAGTGGAGGTCAGACTATGCGTACCTCACCTGTGCGACGATATAGTCATCTCCTGCATATTCAAAGTTATTTTGTATATACTGTAATATATTCTCTTCCGCTGTGTTGGGAGATAAGCGTCGGCTTATGTAGATGTACACATGTTGATGCACTTTGTTTTTAGCTGCCAGTGATTCTACGTAGTGGCAGCTGCCATCAGCCTGGGCTTCAGGCTGTGGCGAGGCTTTGCTTGATAATATAATGAACCTAATCATTTTTTGTTGTGTTTTTTCGCTGTGATCTACGGTAAATGGGATCATGGAGTCTAAGTGAGTCTGCCGATGTAATGCCGCAGATACACTTCCCTTCCGTAAATCGTGGCAACAGCCGACAAGTAGTGACAAAAAAACAAACAAGAAATTAAAGAACTTTTATAGAAGTACACGACGTTTCATTCACATGTACTGAACATTCTGAAAATGAACTTGCAGGAACCTCACTACGTGTGAGCGTAATGTTGTATACCGCTATAAAGGTACGGTTTTCTTTTTAACACTTCCATTCGATGAGGATAGAGGTGCCAAGGCGAAGGGCATGACCGATACCAATGATCAGAAGGTCGAGGCGAGTGCCGAGGGAAGAATTAAGTGCAGCCAGTACGAAATGCGATCCATGATGTGCGCTCACTACTGTGGGGGGAACTCTGTCCAACTCTGACATATTTCCCAGTATTGGTGAGGCCATATTCTAATCAATGCCTTGTCACAAGGTCTCTTCACCTGAGAATAAATGAGTTTAAAGAAGCATCGCCGTAATTAGGCAAGGGTAAATGTGGGTTAAATGGTGACCAATTTTTAGTGAAAAGCTCTTGTCCTCTCCTTCCTTGGATCGAAACTATAACCTTCCATTCCCCAGGTGTTGTATGTCCCTCTATTAGTTTAGCGCTTATCTCCCTAAATATAATAATAATATATGACCTACCTTTGGCGATGCATGTAACTCCACGGCAGTGAGTTTATGTCCACTGAATGAGTTAAATTATTATTATTATTATTATTATTATTATTATTATTATTATTATTATTATATGGGAAGTTCTAGACGTATACGGATCACAGAATGATTTGAATTATTATTTCTACAATAGGAAGTGCTAAACCAATAGGGATCATAGAGTGCCTGGTTCAATCCAAGGAAGGGAAGGACTGGTCCAATTCCTTGGATCAAGAGCCACTTACTAACATTAAAGAACCACTTACCTTGAGGGGAGAAATGAATGCAAGAGGGCCCAGTATTAGACCAAAATATACAGTATTCTTCTCGCCTTCTCTTCATTTTTCCCCGCGTGGGTTCAGTCAGATCACTGACCAGTGTTTATTATACTTTACCCCTCAAAGGCGGTTCCTTGCTGCTGGTGACGAGCACTTGGTCTACTGAATAAGATCTGTGTTTCGATTCCTTTAATAGAGCCTGAATTCCTTCCAATCCCCTGGAGCTGTATGACCCCTACGGGATTAACCTTCTCCCCATGAATGTAATAACATTCCGCCACTGTATTTAGAATTATATACATGACGAAGTCATCTTTCCACAACCTCCACTCCTTCCATAGACTTTAGAAAACTTTTGTTGTCATGTAGCTACGTTCGTCGCTTCCCTAAAAAAAAATAAGTTCTGTACCTGCTTCAGTTTCTAATTTAACCTGGAAAGACGATAAGCTGAAAGCATGGGACTACACCCACCTCCGATAAGCCGAAGATAGTGAAGGTAGTGCCAACATTTACAGTATGGTCCAGAAGACCCACCAACACAGGGACCTGATAGTATGATGCAACTTCGTTCCAATATGATCGGAGACCTTTGCATCATAGAGTAAGTGCACACTCAAGTTTCTGAATGAGTTAGGTGACAAACTTGCCAAGGAAACCAAGAACCCCAGAGGGGTCAACGCAACCGCGGCCCGGTCTGTGACCAAGCCTCCTAGTGGATCAGGGTTTGATCAACCAGGCTGTTACTGCTGGCCGCACGTATGAACAGGGGTCTATGGGTAATCCCTTTATGTATGCCGGGAGGCAGTTGAACAGTCTTGGGCCCCTGACACTTATTGTGTTGTCTCTTAGCGTACTCGTGGTGCCTCTGCTTTTCATTGGAGGGATGTTGCATCTTCTGCCCAGTCTTTTGCTTTCGTAGGGAGTGATTTTCGTGTGCAAATTTGGGGATAGTCCCTCTAGAATTTTCCAAGTGTATATTATCATATATCTTTCTCACCTGCGTTTCTGGAAATACAAATCAAGGGACTTCACCGTTCCCAGTAGTTTAGGTGCTTTGTCGTATTTATGTGTGCCGTGAAAGTTCTCTGTACATTATCTAGATCTGCAATTTCGCCTGCCTTGAAAGGGGCCGTTAGTGTACAGCAATATTCCAGCCCAGAGAGAACAAGCGATTTAAAGAGAACCATCATGGTATTGGCATTCCTAGTTTTGAAGGTTCTCATTATCCATCCTATCATTTTCACAGCTTTCTTTTCTAGAGACTCAGTTTTGCAATACAGAGGAAATGCCTCCAGCATTCTGGGCACAGCCTACCTCTGGGGAGCTGGCTGAAGTGTTTGAAATGTAAATTTCATGATGTCATTCATGTTATTCTCATTCGCAAAGTATCACACACACACACACACACTTGTGTATATATATGACTGTGTAATGAACACTTGTCAGTGCTCAATAATAACTAGCATGGAAACACAAACCCAGAAAATGGATGTATATGAGGTCCTCTTCAACAGATGAAATGTAATGAGAGAGACCAGGTAATTATAGGGGGTAGGGAGGGTAGGTGGTTCCTTGGCGGTAGAGTGGAACATCATATTGTTAGGGCAAAGTTTCTTGGATCTTCAAGGTGCTTAGTTGAAAGTGAAGGTGCACAGTTGACCTCTCATGTTTACGCTGTCGTTATTTGGAAGTGTGAGTTTCTGGGTGATTGCTTTGTACCATAAGATGATTTGTACATAAGATAAAGTCCCACTTCAACATGCCTCTTTTTCCAAGTTAGGCGGGTCCTATTCTTCACATTCAGAATGGTAGCCCTTATTGAAGGACGTGTTGTGGGATGAGCTGTTGTTTTGTGTATTCCGTATTAAACTATCAAGGCTGAAATACTTAATACCTCAAAAATTACCTCTTCATTTCTTCCACTGTCTTCTATAAGTCGCCTCCATACTAGTTTAAAAAAGCCTGCTGGGCAGGCACCTCAAAAATTACCTCTTTATTTCTTCCACTGTCTTCTATAAGTCGCCTCCATACTAGTTTAAAAAAGCCTGCTGGGCAGGCGAAACTTTACTTTAATAAAGATACCCAGGTGTTGCACATTTGATATTTACTAACTTGAAGATACTGTATGCCATTAATTTAATGCACAGCTGAACTCTGTGATGGAATTTTTTTAAGTGCGTATTTGGTAATCACCTCGAATTTCAAATTTTCTTTCGAAATCTTTAAGCACACTTTTGACAAGCTGGTGTTAAGTCGTACACATGACGTATTAATGCATTTCGTACACATGTAACATACCCGTGTAATTTGTACAAATCTAACGTACTGGTGAAATTCGTAGACGTGAAGTTTTGGTGTAATTCTTACACATGTAATGGTGTAATTCGTACACATATAATGTACTGGTGTAATTTTTACATATGTCATGTACTGGTGTAATTCGTACACGTGTCATACTCGTTTGGTAATAGAGTTGTGGATGAGTGGAACAAACTCCCGAGTACCGTCATAGATGCTAAGACGTTGTGTAGTTTTAAAAATAGGTTAGATAAATACATGGGTGGATGTGGATGGGTGTGAGTTTGGATCTGACTAGCTTGTACTAGGTCAGATGCAGTGCTCCTTCCTTAAGTGAATGTAACCTGACCTGTACTAATTCCTTAAGTGGAAGTGACCTGACCACGTGGTCGGCTGGACAATTATATGAGTGGGTGCGGTTGGGTGTGAATTGGTCCTGACTAGCTTGTGCTACTAGGTCAGATGCAGTGCTCCTTCCTTAAGTGAATGTAACCTGACCTGGCTGGGTCGGGGCATTGGCTTAAGCCGTTGGAGATTTGGACCTGCCTCGCATGGGCCAGTAGGCCTGCTGCAGTGTTCCTTCTTTCTTATGTTCTTATGTTCTTAATACATGCGTAGCGCTGTATGACATTGGATTTAGTGCTTTCTTGTTAATTTATTAACATTAGTATACATTTATGTGACGTCTCTGAGAAGCTGCGTCACCTTGTCACCCAAAGAGCTAGCAAACACCAGTAGCTGACTAGCCAATGTAGTCTTGACGACCTGGTCTAGTTTGATCTTGAAGACCACGTCTGGCGAGGTCTGGCGTGGTCTTGACTAGTGGTTTACTCAAGCCTCAAACATACATTTTCTCGTTTCCGTATCCACGACAAACGTCATATGAGTTGCGCCACTGCCTGGCTAGCTTGATGACCTGTTGGAAAGTTTCTTGTTAAGTGCATAGGTGCAGTGGTGGGGGAAGGAAGAGTGCGGGGGATGGCTAGCTTGATGTCTAGTTGGAAGGTTTCTTGTTAAGTGCATAGGTGCAATGGTGGGGGAAGGAAGAGTGCAGGGGCTGGGGTGTTGATCCTGGGGTGTGGGGGAACTCCCAGAGTAGTGGTTCCCCCACTCTGCTGGTGCACCGTCGCCGGCTCTTCAGTACACTACCTGGCGCTACGAGGTAGAGGTGGAGGCCAGCGAGCTCTCTGACAAGCGGATCGTGTCAATCTTAAAAGAACCTTCCCGTGGCTGTTCTTGCGTTCATACTGTGACAACTTCTCAGTTCCGCTGCGTTTCGAGCCGCAGTTGAAGCTCAGGAGGAGCAGAGGCACTTTACAACACCACTCAGGTAGCACCAATCTAGTAGCAGGGCTCTGATAGCGCCGCTCTGGTGCGTTGATATCACCAGTGTCTGTTGTGGTAGCCTTCAAGCACAAGCGTCAACGTACGTACAACCTTTCATATTACTTCTACGCTAATTTTTACCAAATTTAAACCCTTCAGTGACGATTCTTTGCTGCTGGTGACGGGCTCTTGATCCAAGATTTGAAACTTCTTGGATTAAACCTATATACTTCTCATTCCCAAGGCATTTTATAATTCCCTATGTATTTAATATAACACTAATAATTCGTTATCCTTGAATTAAATTTAAAACAAGGAATTGTGAAGTGTTTAGCGGGTTATGGCAGGCATTGAACATGTGTACAAGTGTGTTCAATACCTGAGGTAACTGAACATCTGCTCACTGGGGCGACCAGTTCGTCAGGAAACCTGTGTGTCAGCGTGTGTTATGAGGCCCAGTGAAATATGCATTTACTTAATTTGTTTGCAGAATATTCACACCAAGAGGTGTATCTCATTATCTCATGTATATACGTATATCGAAGGACGAGTGCCTCTGTATATACTCAAGTGGTTATCTGTTTATACACATCCAGAGGTGTATTTCAGTGTATATACAGTACACAGTTGTGTATCTGTATATGCACAGAAGGGTGTGTATATACAATAGAGTTGTGTATGAGTATATATGCACAGAGGAGCCTCGAAATATATTTATCTCCCAGTGTATGTACACTTAGGGAATGAACATATAAGAAATAAAGGTTTATTGTTGTGCATCATAGACCTTACTCATTACATTAGTCTTTGCAAATATCGTGTTATATGTAATGCGTGGCCCTCGGTTCAGTCCTCAGTACTTTTCTACAAGATGTAAAACAAGCTTTTGTTGAGACAACGTTTCTCTCGTGACTGATAAAAGCTCTACCGAAAGCGAAGCATTGACTCGATATGGTTTTAGTGCTAGTGTAATTATCACAATTATATTAAAAACATGTTCCCTATGGGAACATGAATGTTATTTTGTAAGTGTATTTTACTATCAGTTCAGGAGCGAGAATAATTGTTTTACATTAAGTTATGATAATGTCAGTTATGTGGACTGAACGAGGGTCAGTAAGGCTTCAATCCACCCCTGAATATTTTAATATATAGCAGGAACTCCAGTAAACTGTCAGTGTACATATCTCAGTGTATTTACACACACAAGCCGCTTCTTTGGTGTGTTTACATTGATTCACATTTTTCACTGTATACAAAGTTTGTATTAGGTTTTAAAGTCTGTTAACTGCGCGTGAGTCAACAAGGCCAGAATTCATCTGTAAACAAAATTAAGATTACTTGAATATATAAAATAGGATTTCAGTAAAATCTGAGAGTAAAATGCACATTGATATATGCTCGCCTTGGAGTGTATCCTGTTATGACAGTGTTTCCTGAAGATGTTTCAAGTGTATTGTTGTGCCAGTGGTATATACGCGGAAAAATTATGTCAACTGCATGTTAAACACCAAAGTACTCAGGAAAGATAGATGTGCACACACAAAATTTGATTTTTCGCTAATTTGCATAACCTAGTGTTTGAGTAGTAGATATTTGAATACAGCCTGAATTGACAAAGACGTGTTTTTCATACTGAACGATGCTTTCCGTATTCTTCAGCCTCATTAATGTTTAATATTAAAAACAACGTTGCAACTGCCATATCACTCTAGGTACGCTCATGGGAAGCGCTGAACTCGTACGGGTTATTCACCGAATGGGGAATGGGAGACCGTTTGATTTGATCTAAGGAGAAATTAGCTCTAATCATTTGGATCAAGAGTTCTTTCACGACATTATGGTCGTCAGATAGTGAGGGTAGCACACAAACGTACCTCAGTGGTGGTCAGGTGGTGTGGGTAGCACAGGAACCTACCTCAGTGGTGGTCAGGTGGTGTGGGTAGGATGGACCTCTTACACACGGAAGACATGATTGCTGTGTCTGCCTTGCCTTTCACCTCTCGCTTCTGATTACCCACCAAGGACACCAGCGGCAGTATAAGTCATAATTAATGGCACTGGCCATTGCACTCAGTCCTTGGGCACTGCTCAGTGGCACTGTCCAGCTTAACTGATAGTTAAATTCTTATTCCTGAAGATAATTGTTACGGGAAATGTGTACGGCCATGAGGACGTACTCTGGCTATCTCGATGCAAGTAATTGGATCTGGCCTCCACTTCTTAGGATAGAACCATGAACACTCCCATTACCAAGGCGCCGTATGGCCCCCCCTACGGGTTTAGCACTTTCCCATAAGTACAATAATGACTGAAAACTTATTCCAAAACGATTTTCTTCGTTGTAAGACAAAAAAAAAAGGAAGCTCTTTGTGTAGGCTACGGGCTCCATATTACTGTTAATTATGGGAAAAAACTAAAGCGGGTCATACAGCGTCTAGGGTTTGGGAGGTAATTTAGTTTGATCCAAGGAAAGGGTGGGTAGCTCCAATTGCTTGGATCAAGATCCCTTCGCATTTAAATATCCCACTCCATTACTGACGTCAATGTGAAGACGTCATTATTAGTGATTCATGCAGTCACTATTGACGTTACTGTGAAGATGTCAGTACTACAGCGGTTCATGCAACCAGTACCAACATCACTGAAGACGTGAGTACTACAGTGACTCGTGTAGTCACTACCGAGGTCACTGTGAAGACGTTAGTACTGATGTGGCCTATGATGCCTCCTTTGTTTTATTCAGTAAAATTGGATGCATCAGCAGTGTGCTGCTGTCCTATTTTATATGATAGCCAGCGTTTGTTCCCACTGTGTAACTCTCCCTGTCATATAATTGCAAACACATGTCTACACACCAACAGTGCCCACGGTCCCACCTGCACATACGTCAACAAAATATACGAGTTTAGATATTTCTTAACTGTGCTTAGGCATGACAGTATGTATATCCAACGCAGGCACATGCTGGCGAAATAGATGTCCCATTGTTAACTTTAACACAGAAGTGGTGTGACACAGCATAAGAGTTTGTTTAATATCTTTATTATACACCCCATACCCATCCTGTGGGCGGTAGTCAAAAGATTACAGAGGTACATAAGTCGGGTCCTTAAGGAAGAGACAATGGTTATAAATTTACATTGAAGCTGACACACAACACACTGGATCGGGTCCTGAATGGAGCAAAACGGCATGTGATGAGGTACACAGGCGCCGGTGACGAGCGTCCCATGGTAGTCCGGGACCAGTGTATTCTTGTAATGTGAAGGCAAACGGACGGGATAGACTAGAAAGTGCTGTTCGCATGATGTGAAATGATGGGGAATCCACGATGGAGACCAGGCAGGACTTCAAAGAGATCTGGACATGCTGGACACCTGGTCCAGCAACTGGCTTCTCAAATTTAATCCCGCCAAATGCAAAGTCATGAAGATCGGGGAAGGGCAAAGAGGACCGCAGACAGAGTACAGGCTAGGTGGACAAAGACTACAAACCTCGCTAAAGGAGAAAGACCTTGGGGTGAGTATAACACCAAGCACTTCTCCGGAAGCACAAATCAACCAGATAACTGCAGCAGCATATGGGAGACTGGCAAACCTAAGATTAGCGTTCCGATACCTTAATAAGGAATCGTTCAAGACACTGTACACCGTGTACGTCAAGCCCATACTAGAGTATGCAGCACCAGTCTGGAACCCACACCTGGTCAAGCACGTTAAGAAATTAGAGAAAGTGCAAAGGTTTGCGACAAAGTTAGTTTCAGAGCTCAGGGGAATATCCTACGAAGAAAGATTAAGGGAAATCGGCCTGACAACACTGGAGGACAGGAGGGTTAGAGGAGACATGATAACGACATACAAAATACTGCGGGGAATCGACAAGGTAGATAGCTACAGGATGTTCCAGAGAGGGAACACAGAAACAAGGGGGCACAATTGGAAGTTGAAGACTCAGATGAGTCAAAGGGATGTTAGGAAGCATTTCTTCAGCCATAGAGTAGTCAGGAAATGGAACAGTCTAGCGAATGGTGTAGTGGAGGCAGGAGCCATACATAGCTTCAAGATGAGGTATGATAAAGCTCATGGAGCAGGGAGAGAAATGACCCAGTAGCGGACAGTGAAGAGGGGGGGCCAGGAGCTGAGTATCGACCCCTGCAACCAAAATTAGGTGAGTACAATTAGGTGAAGTTGAAGACTCCTATGAGTCAAAGGGATGTTAGGAAGTATTTCTTCAGTCATAGAGTTGTCAGGAAGTGGAATAGCCTAGAAAGTGACGTAGTGGAGGCAGGAACCATACATAGTTTTAAGACGAGGTTTGATAAAGCTCATGGAGCAGGGAGAGAGGGACCTACTAGCAATCAGTGAAGAGGCGGGGCCAGGACCTATGACTCGACCCCTGCAACCACAAATAGGTGAGTATACACACACTTTCACACTATATATATATTGTTTATTAAATTATTGTAAACTTATCTAAAATATTAGTTGAATTAGGCTAAATTAAACTGCGCTTGTTATAATAAGGTTAGGTAAGTTTTCTAAGGTTCTTTTGGTACAAACTTATTATTTTTTACATTAACATAAATGAAAAAAATATATCTTTAAACGTATTAGAGAAAATTTTAGAAAGGACTTAATTTTAAACGAGTTCTTGCTAACTTACCTAACCTTATTATAACAAGCGCAGTTTAATTTAGCCTAATTCAACTAATATTTTAGATAAGTTTACAATAATTTAATAAACAAACACAATGAAATGCATATTTTTCGTTAGTTTCAGAATGATTTTTGCGAAATTATTGCATACCAAAATTTCGCTTTCCTTATTCGGCAAGAAGAGCGTTGCTATTTAAGCAAAATCGCAAGTTTTACCTATTCGGAACGAGATATATACATAGTGTTTACATATCTGACGTTAGTGTGTGGAGACGTCAGTACTGTAGTGATTCATTCAAACCGCTAGTACGGTGCCCCTCCCTACTCAAAACTTTCCTTCCCGGAAACATTGGGTTTTCCAGCTTATTAATACGATGAAGATTACTAAAATATCAGAAAAAACGAACACTAGAACTGGTGTTATACCACCAACGCCAATTGTATTTCAAGCTGTTGATAGTGTTCCAGTAGGTGGAGACTGGAATACTTTCTTTGAGTCAACGTTTCGTTCTGTGTGGAACGAAACGCTCTCCCGTTGAAAATTTGTTCCGAAACTTTTTTATGCACTGCTATCAAGCTGTACACAGTGTAGAAGTGAGCCTAGTATTAATCTGTATAGTAATAGGCCTAGCATTCACCTGTATACTAGTGGTGCTAGTATTAATCTATATGAGGGTGGTCTCATGTGAGGATCGCTGTCTAGTGTACACTGACATCAACCCTACCAGGCTAAAGCGCTTTTCAAAACTCGCATCAACCAAATTAATGTTCTGGTCTTATTGTCGTAATGATCCTCTAGTTATCTGGAGACTACGTTTTAATGAGGCGTTTTCCTTTTTTATATACACCGTTGTATTTCAAGTTTAGATCTTATACACGCTCTCCAGGGCCAGGTCGCATTAATAACAGATTCTCGGTGATTATGTACGCTATCACACTTAGGGTCGGGGATCGAGGGTGAAACGTTGGGCATGTTTCCTTACACTTGCTGCCCCAGTTCCTCTAGGATTAAGTAGGTACCTGGGTGCTAGCCGACTGTTGTGGGTCGCATCCTGAGGAACAAGGGAAACCTAGTTTCTCGAAATGCTCTGCATAACCAGGGGCTTTCTATATAGTATGTAAATGATGTCAGTTAGGTTTATATCAGTTGTAGCTTGTACTTGTAAACATGATGATTATTTTGTTATTATAAAGACAGCCTGATCAGTTCTTATGCGTCGCACCGTATATGCTCATACACAAATTGGTGATCAGCATACAGGGATATTCTGCTTCACAACGTATATGCTCTGCTATACACATCTGGTCTGTATAGGGAATATTCCCACAACACAATATCACAAAAATTACAAATCCGATATGAAAACGACGACGTTTCGGTCCGGCCTCGACTTTTTACCATTTCTGTTTTGTGGGTTTATTATATATTTGTAGTCACGGATTCACGGGGATTTTTATGGTTGATAATAGAGCAACACAAAGCCAAGGAACTGCGCTCCACCGGCCAATCTAGTGCCAGGTCCTCACACATGCCTCTCAGAATAAAATATATCTTCTCAGCACGGCCTCTCCCCTCTCTCATTTCCTGAGTTTAGCATGTATATCCTATATAATTCATATAGTCGTGTATAGCTCTTGGTCTGATTTTTATTTTAAAACACTGTTGGATTATTTAAATATTTCTGTAAGCCCTTATCGCTGGTGAATAATTTTTGATCAAAGAAATTGGAACTATCTTATCGTTCCTCGAATCGAACCTATTTTCTCCCATTAACCCTTTTTCAATCAGCCCAACCATGCTTAATACATGTTCCCAACACCTGACTCCTCCCTGCCCCCACTTAATTATCTGCTACACTCCCACTTTAATATCTTTGTTGGATTCCGAGCAATAACTGAAGAAAACATCTTTAGATTGTTTTCAACTTTCAGCGTTTAGGATGGTTCGCCTTAATACTGAGCTGCGTAATTTTTAATATTCCCTCTTTTCTCTCTCTCCCCACTCATCTATGCGAGCTCACACCCCTTTCCTCATTCTCATTACTCCATCCTCGCTAACACACCCTTCACCCTTACCTTACCTTTTCTCCGCTATGATTATGTAAGTCTTCTTATTCCCCACCTTTACTCGCCCTCCTCACTCTACATACTCTTCCTCATACCCATTGCCCAGAAATCGTGTCCTTGATTCAGTATCTTCCCACCCCGACACTAAAACCCTCCCGCAGTTACGTCCTTAACACCAGTCTTCTGCGGATTACATTGCGTGATGTACGTAACCCATTCATTGTGATGGAATACGACAGTGAGAACGAAATATAGCCGTTCTCCTGTGTAACTATCATATAAAGTTGGGTAGCAGCACATTGGTAATGCACCCAATTGTGTTTAATACAAAGATCAACTCCCCACGACAGCCTCTCCCACTACCAGAGATAACTAACACAGAAACCAACTCCCCACAACCCATGTTCATTGAAGACAAGATTTTAAAACCTGTGCTGGCCACCCTTCCTTTCACTCCCTATCTTGTCCTCTCCAGCCAAATATGCACCAGTTATCCTCCTCCTCTCCCCCAAAAAGTATGCAATGAGGTCCCCTGCCCCTCCCCGGCTCTCCGAACAATAATGAACAAGATAATAGCATTCCAGGATGTGAGAGGAATATGAAAAGGTACTAACGTACACAGAGAAAATGAGATCGAGAAACAAGCTTTTATTCGTGTCAATATTTAATTCTGCATATGCACCACTGTGACCACAAGTGCAGGATTTTTACTGATGAACCCCGCATCAACATGGCTGTGGCAAGATCTAGCTCACGTCCCTTCAGAGTCGTTATTAATGACCCGAAAAATCGTAATAGCACGTCTGTGAACAGCACGAGGAACGGACAAGATTCGAACCTATGGCTATAGAGTCCAAGAACGTTCTAGAGCCAGCCAGCTAGTTATGGGACTGTCTTGCCAAGGGTTTCGTGGCTTGTTTACAATCGTGTTACCTTTTCTGCATATTAATTTTTACTAAGGAATTTTAAGCTGTAACAGTCCTGACCCTTGTTGGTTTAGCGCTTTCTTTGATTATAATAATAATGTAACAGTCCTGGCTTCGATAACTTTTCAGAAAACTATTTCCTGGGTTTACTACTTCGAAGTTTTTTTTCATTTGTCAGTCCTGCACTGCAGTTTGTGAGTGACGGTGTTGTCTTAGAGGCTTCACGTTAGACTTTGAAAATGTGGTCAGGGTTTACATCATGAAACGTGTTAGGAATATTCAATATTAAGATAAGATAAGATTTCTTCGGATTTTTAACCCCGGAGGGTTAGCCACCCAGGATAACCCAAGAAAGTCAGTGCGTCATCGAGGACTGTCTGTCTTACTTCCATTGGGGTCCTTAATCTTGTCCCCCAGGATGCGACCCACACCAGTCGACTAACAACCCAGGTACCTATTTGCTGCTAGGTGAACATGACAATAGGTGTAAGGAAACACGTCGAAATATTTCCACCCGCCGGGAATCGAACCCGGGCCCTCCGTGATCACGCCTCCCTCATCATGCATTGTTTGAAGTGCTTCTTTTGATTATAATAATAATCATTTGAAGTGATGCCAGTCTCAGCCCTTAGCTTATTCTGATAACTTTATATATAATTACATTTTTTATTTTACACCATAACTAGCATAGCAACCTAATCTGCGTTGTACTCCTATACGCAGCATATGGCATGTTCTAAACTGCAGTGCTGTGTGGCCCTTGTGGGTTTATATATTTGACAGTCTGTAGACCATTTGTGAAGGTCATCCAAGTCATTTTACACAGAAGTAACTCCCTCTTCACTGTTCACCGCTGCGAAGATATTAGTATTGTATGCAGATCTGATGTCTGTCATTAATTACAAGCAGAAGTGGTGCCAGAACGTTGCGGACAGCAGAAAACATTGCTAAATTCAGATTCTGCTTCATTTATGACAACCCTCTTCTGATTGTTTCAGACATTGTTTTAATCATTCCAGATTTTTATTTTCAGTGGTATGTTTAGGGATTTCCAGAGCTAATATTCCTTTGTAAAATTTACATAATGTTCATGAAATGGGAATCCTTGGTCAGTGTAGATGGTAACAGTTACATGTAAGCAATACACATATTATGCCTTTTTGTTATTTATACATGTTGTAACGTTTTGAATAGACTAATCAAATAAATAATAGTTGACTGTCACTTTCGCCAACATCCTCTCAAAAAGGTTGCACGTATGGGAGGTGAAGATAACTGGTTAGTAGGTTTATGCTGCGCTTCTGCTTCTTATCTTCATTAGTATGGCGACATTTGCAGTTCTAAAGCATCTTTCCTGGTCCAGGATGCTATGATTAGCAGAAGTTTAATTAATTAAAGCCAACTTAAGACTGCAAAGTGCTCGCAATAAGGCTAATATACTTCTTGGCTTCATATCACGTAGTATAAATAGAAGTCTTAAGGTTATACTTCAACTTTATGTATCTTTGGTAAGGCCTCGTTGATATTATGCTGTATCACAGAATAGACAAGTGCGCTGGAAAAAAATACATAAAAGGCTGACGAAGTTAATTACATGTATTATAATTTTTTTACATAGTGCAAATTCAGTTCCTTCAGCCTTTCTGGAAAGACGTATAATTATGAGAGATATGACTGTGTGCAAATGGAAAACTGGAATAATTAAAGGGCATATAAATAACGTGATTAAAATATCTAAACAAGACACTCGCAGCATTGGATTAAAGTTGGAAAAATTTAGATTTAGGAAGGATATAGGAAGTGCTGGTTTCATAATAGAGTTGTAGATAAATGGAGCAAACTCCCAGGTAGCGTACTGCGGCAAGAACTTTGGGTAGCTTTAAATACGCCTAATATTGGCCAGTAGGCCTGCAACGTTCCTTCATTTTTGTGTTCTTGAGTGAGGGCTGCAGCCTTTGACCCCTTTGTGTGTGTGAGGGTGTTAGTAGTGTTCTGCTATTGTGCTCATGGCTTCCATACTTTTTACTGGGTCTCTTGTGTGCACTTACCTATATGTAGTTGCAGAGGTCGAGACTTAGCTCTTATCCTCCGCCTCAATTTACGGCTTGCCAGATTCATTACAAGCCTCGTGGACACTTACCTTACATGCTCTTAAAACTGTATGGCGCTTGCCTTCACTAGTTCGGGTTTATTCCACTTCCTGACTACCCCGAGGATGAAGAAATACTTCCTGACATACCTGAGCCTCATCTGTATCTTCTAGCTGGTTATTCTATCCTCTAACGTCGTTAAGTTCGATTCCTTTAGCCTCTCGTAGCTCGTACCCCTTAGCACTGGAACTAGCTTCGTTGCATTTCCCTGAGCTTTTTACAGTTTCTTGTGGTGCTATGTATGGATCCAGCCTCCACTACATCACTCTCCATATTGCTCCATTTCCTGACATCTCTAAGGCTGAAGAATTACTCCTTAGCATCCGTATGACTCATCTGAGTTTTTAACTTCCAGTTGTGTCCCTTTGTTCCTGTGTCCCATCACTGAAACATCCTATCCCTATCCACCTTGCCATTTCCTCTCAGTATTTTATATGTCGTTATCATGTCCCTCTTGTCCTCTAGTGTCGTCAGGTTGACTTTCCTTAACCACTCCTCGTAGGTCATACCCCTTAGCTCCGGGACTACTATTGTTGCAAACCTTTGCACTTTCTCGTGTGTGTGTGTGTGTGTGTGTGTGTGTACGTACTCACCTAGTTGTGGTTGCAGGGGTCGATTCATCGCTCCTGGCTATGTGTGTGTGTGTGTGTGTGTGTGTGTGTGTGTGTGTGTGTGTGTGTGTGTGTGTGTGTGTGTGTGTGTGTGTGTGTAGTTGAGTGGAGGTGGTAACATAAGGAGTGATGCTAGTGGCTAGGTGGCAGTCTGTGAACTTGACCCACATCCTATACACTGGTGGGTAGGCAGGAAGTGCCTTCACCCCGCCACACTACTGTTGACCTCTACTGCTTTGCTCTCTCAGCAACATATCTATTATTGTTGTCATATTAGTATTTATTAGGTGTGTACGAAGGAAATCAGAAGATAAGAAAATGACAAGATATAGTACACATAAAAAGTTAAGACCACAAAACAATGGCATGGTAATGAAGAGCAACGTACGTTAATTTCAAGCCATTCTCACACTACACGTGGTACACGTGCTGATTTCATTGTTGCTTGGATTTGCCTATACCCCACGCTGCCAGACGTGTGGGAGAATTTTTAAATTGCTCATCTACATTTTAATCGTTTTATGTTTATGTAGCCTCGTGCTAGGCTGTTCCCTGTACTCTGGAAATATTCGACAAATGTGATTCAAGATTTAGGATACTTGGAGACTCGGAGTGAAATTAGGAGAGCTATTTTAAGCTGTCCCCGAATGTACAAGGTACAGGAATATAAAATTAATGTTATTAATATTAAGAACAGTCTAAGCATGTAAAAAAAAAGGGCAGGATTTTCTGAAATTGGATAATTATAATTTGTAAAGGTAGTGAAACCTGAATGTGGAAAGAGTTACGGATAAAGTTAGTCTCACCAATGGCTGGGCAACTGGTTGGGCTAATAAGCATAGTTTTTATGGCTTTATGCCCACTTTCAGGATGACTCGTACTTCCCAAAAATTCGCTGCTTGGGGCAAAAATCTTGAAAATGTTTCTCTCTTTATAAATGAATAATTTTTAGATGTCTGATAATTGGATGGGTTTGAGTATTTTACCTCGTGCTCTGAACATCCTCTATGTATATTACTGAATCATCTCTTTCATTCTGAATTAGTTAGGTCAAGATAATGACAGATGTCGGAGAGGATTCATGTGTCTCAGTGATGTCTTCCATACCCTGCTCGTTCCTCAGTAGTCCTTAATAGGATCTGGCCTGGGTGTGGTTTTGAAGGTGCAAGCAATGACATTGATCCGGGTAGTTGAAGGACGCATTCTTGGTAATTAAGAAAGGTTTAAATGAGAAATAATGTCAATGGGAACACTGTTCAGACCACTTATCTCTCGCTTGTAGTGTTCAGTGTTGACGGCTCCATTCCAGACAGGAGAAATATGAGCGTTGGATATAATGTAATAAGCGTTTACTGCCCATCTAGAGCCAATAAAGCATTTAAACTACTGAGGATGCCTCAAAGAACTTGGTAAGTACTATCTGGAGAGAAGGCAAGAGAGGCACGTGTAATAAATACAAGGAAGATTCTGGAGGGCCTAGTCCTAACTCTACACACTATTACTGGAGTGAGAGATATGTAAGGAAGTGCCAAATAGACGTAGTGAAAACCAAGGGAACCACGAGCACATCCGTGGGCTTCGACTATTCTACCTGCTGTCAGCAGATATCTGCAATACTGATGGAAAAGGTGTGGAAGTATTCAAGAGGAAACTACATCACAACCTTCACAGTGTCGACCAGGTAGTCAACACGAAGACCTGACCCCAGGCCGGGCCGCGAGAGAAGGAAAACTATCGAAAGTGGTCACAGGTAAATCTCTGGTATTAACATGTATAGGTGACGGTAAAGTGCATTTCATAAGAATACATTTTAAAACACTAATACCTTACATTATGGTCTTTCAGAGTGATAATCCTTTGAATATCCGTGTCGATGTGACTATTGGTTCATTATAGTGCAACCTACAGGTGTAAGAATTGTCTTATTTACTGTTTAGTACTTCAAGAACTAATGACCATCTTATGAGACTTTCGGCTAAAACTTACTCTCGTTATATTTAAGATTTTAGATTTTGCCACCGAAGTGGATAGTTTATTGTGCACCCCATATCCATCCTGTGGACGGTAGCGCAAGAGCATATGGATACACAAAAGGCCTAGGCACTAGGCCCCAAAGGGGTTAACAATTGTACATTTGGGTTTATATCTACATTTCAATTATCTGTTACAAGAAAATTTAGGAAATTTGCTTAGTACAATTGGTATCTTATTTCATGAATAAGATATCTTGACATGTCACATAGGTTATATTTAAGCGTGACGATTAGTGTGTTTTTTCAGTTGCTGGAGATGGCACTTATCATACCTGTCAACTGCTACACACTTTTCATACCCATATCAGCCATGAGTTAGGCCCATGTCAACATTGCACATAACTTGTGTGTTTTACCCAATTTCCTGTTTCTGGCTATTTACGGAGAGGGACGGATATTGGTTGGTTCATCAGGTTAAATTAAAACCTATCACGTATTGGTCATGAAGGCTGCATACTGGGGTGGATAACGGTATAGAATTACTCGCATGAGAAATAAATACAAATAGAGCTGGAAGTTTTATCAACGTTTCGCCCTTGCAGTGTCTTTATCGAGTGATCTGATAAAGCCACTGCATAGGCAAAACGTTCATAAAGCTTACATGTACTTGCATGTGTTCCTCATGGCTATATCTTACCTGCTTAGCACTGAGAGACCGAGGCGACTTGTGGTTCAAGTGGTAGCGCCTTCGGCTTACAACTGAAGGACCCTGGTTCGAGACGGATGAGTAAAAATGGTATGGACGTTTCTTTCCACCAGTTGCCCCTGTTTACTTAATAGTAAATAGGTACCTGGGAGTTAGCTGACTGTTGCGTTGCATGTAGGTTCCTTTAATTGAAATGTCGTTGTTTTCCCTGCACGTTTCATTTTAATCTTTCTCGCAGTATCCTAACACAACAGTGTACACCTGGAACAAGATACAACCGGGAGTAAAGCTCAGAGAATCCATCCTCCACTTTTTGTGACGAATGACACGAATTTAGCGCTTCACGATTTAAAAAAATAGTGTGATATTAGAATATTATTTATCTTGACTTTAACAAAGTTTTTGTACTGTGCGACAGGTTAAGATAATGAAAGTTGCAGTACATGGCTGTGTAACGAAACAAATTGAATCATTCGTAAGTGCTTTTCCTCAGGGACCATTGAGTCATGTTATACTTGGATTATGTTTGTATACCAGTGAACAGCAGGGTAAGCCAACTCACAGACGATACCGTGATTATAATGTCAACCAATAATTTCTCTGTTATCCATCATCCACCAATTTTTACCAAGTTCAATTTCAACAGTAATTTTCAACGTTGAAGGGGTCGCTTTCTATTGTTTTCTGCAAGAAAAACTGCAGAAAGTAGTGAACTTTTTTTGCATTACCTTTAATGAAGTGAAGGAGAAACTACTCATTACGTGCCATTATAATAGCGGTTAAAAATAGTCTGAAATGAAGTGAGTATAAATAATTATAGACGTCTGGCAGACTGGACCATGGACCAGTCATACAGGATCATGTTACCATCCAGTCAGACTCGTAGAGATGCCGAGTATGAACGATGTTGATAAATAAGCTACAAACATCAATTTACTTATATAAAATTAACTGATAGGGTTCAGTGGTACTGTGCCTGATAGTGTTCAATGGTACTGTGCCTGATAGTGTTCAATGGTACTGTGCCTGATAGTGTTCAATGGTACTGTGCCTGATAGTGTTCAATGGTACTGTGCCTGATAGTGTTCAATGGTACTGTGCCTGATAGTGTTCAATGGTACTGTGCCTGATAGTGTTCAATGGTACTGTTCCAGATAGTGTTCAGTAGCACTGTACCAGATAGTGTTCAATAGCACTGTACCAGATACGGACCCAGTTCTCTATAATCACAACCACTTATATAAATACATTAATTTTCTCACGTTTTCCAACGTAAATTTCTGAAAGTTCTCTGCAAACTTGAAGATGATTCTTTTTTTAAGTTTGGTTTAAAGTTTTAAAGTTATATTAACCTAGCTTACATGAACTTATGAAAACGTATATTTAACCTTAAGCAAAGTAAAAAAAAAAAACAAGACACGTCTGGCAACGCAGTGGCTGAGAGTAACCAGGAATAAGTAGTTTTCAAATATTCACGATTGTAGAGAGATACTTCACTAGGGTTCAGTTTAATATCTTCATTATGCATCTCATACCCATCCTGTGGGCGGTAGTCAAAAGATTACAGAGGCACAGAGCAATGAGGATATTGCCACTAGGAGTCAGCAGCTATGGCTGCTGAATCAGAGGTTTCGTTCCAGCGAGATGGAGTTATAATACTTGGCAATTACCATCTCGGGATGATCTATGTGTAAATGATGATGAAAGAGAGGAATGGTGTGGGTGTGTGATTGGTGGGGGTAAGTGTGGTGGGCGGAGGTTGGGGTGTTGTTGCTGGGGAAGGAGGAAGGCTTCCTACACCGTCAAGGAGTTTCTCTTTCACTCTCAAGGTGGTGTTGCACTCTCAGCAGCGACAAATATCACTTGTGCTGCAGGAAACACCTAACGTTGGAAACCAACTCGTCGACATCCTCACACGAGGATAATTAAGCGTCACAAGAGGAAAATAATCTGGTGAACATTTGGCTTCCGTTTGTTCAAGGTGGTTGTTGTTGTTGAAGGTAAACATCTTCAACCCGCTAGGCCAGGGATACCATCATTTGCTCTCTCCAGCTGCATATTTAGTAGGTCGCAGATTAATTGCTGTTACTCATCTCTTTCCAGTTTTGGACAGTGTTTAACCTGCCGGTTATTTAGACTTAAGGCTTTTTTTTTTCAAATTAGTGTCTCACTCAGCTTCGTATACTCGTGTCACCTGTCATACTTGACTTCCGGTGACGCCCTCATTCTCGCATCACCAGTGAAAACTGTTATTAGATACATCTATATTGCTGCCACTAAAGACACCCCCTACCTTTCACTCTTATTGCACCTTTCTCCTGCCTCAGAGTCCAGCACTTTACTCATTCCTCGACTTTGTCAGGTTAGTCCCAGCACTCCTCTACCCTTTCTATGGCAGTGACCTGTTAGTCGATTGGTCAATTAATTCGTGTATATATATTCGTGTACTACTGATCTAGACTTCGACTGGTCAATCGGACAATCTTCTTCACCGTCGTCACTTGTCACTCACTCCTATGCCCTTCATCTTCGCCACTCACTGGCAGTTCGAGTTGTAGATTGAGTCACACGTACACCGCTATTGCCTCCATGCTATGGACTACAAGTCCCCAGATTGTGCTTGAGCAATCTGGCAGAGATGTTCCACTGAAGGCATTATTGGGGTTGAAGGCACCTATAATCTCCCTTAGCTCACCTAAGCCCACCAAACAAAAAATAACGCAGCTTCAGGTAAAGTCCAGTAGCCTCTTTCAACCAGGTTGCCACATTTTAAGTCCCTCTTATAATATAAATTCTGGAGCCGCCACTGGTTTTAATTAACACAATTGAACAAACAGTTCATTTCGAACGATAGTTTCCATGGTTAATAAAATGTCAACCAATCTAGTCATTGTTAACAGAACAGAGAAGCCCTGCAACTTTATCATGATAAAGCTCTGAATGTTGGTGGAATAAATATTGTTCTGCAATTTGTCTATATACTTGTGGGTAATAAGGTATCATATTTACAAGGGATTGGGTCAAGATATCGACAGACAAGATCAAGTGCATATTAATTTTGCCGCTGAATGAACAATTGCTACAACCGTGCAATAACAATGTAGAATGCAACTGTAGCTTTAAGTGTACTGCTACTAAGCCCAGTCTTGCCTACAGGATCAGGAGTCGGACACCGGACCTTTGCATTGTACTTCACCCTTGTGGTTCAGGTGGATACAGGCGAATGTCCCCGGCTTATAATGTGAGTGATGTACGTGTTCCACGTGACTACATGCAACGGTCGACAGCAGAAAGAACATTATGATCAGCGTCAGTGTGCTGTGCAAAATTGTTCTGCCTCCATGATTGGCCAAAGAAGGAAAACAGTTAGGTAATGATAAACCTTCCTTCGGGTAGAAGTGCAGAGAGGCTAAAATGTGTACCACCGAGAAGGTGGAGCGACGATCGATTTAATTCTGAATTTTTTTTTCACTAGACATTTTATTGAAGTGGAATTATGTTTGGAAATATTCTGGGTCTGGATCACCTAGGGGATTAGCACAGAAATGCGAGAAAAATCACTATAAACACTGCAGACAGACCACAGCAATAAGAGAGAGATCAGCTGTAGTTTGTGTTGTGGCTTGACAGCCAGAGTGACCTCAGACTGTGGAGAAACACTTGGTGCAGCTCACGGAACCGAGGTATCTTTAAAATGTGGTATCTGACGAGTCATTTGTAGTCATATTGACTTTTCTATTGTATTCGTTACTGAGATGTTATGTACATCTCTCTATGTACACTGCCCACTCTTGTACAAAAGTTTTGCAGTGTCATAACTGTAGGTGCTCCTACAAACCGAATTACAGGTTGTGTGGTACTCAAATGGGAGAGCGCGACCTACAACAGTCGGCTAACACTCAGGTACCTACTGCTAGGTGAACATGTGCAACGAAACATGTCCACCGTTTCCACTGGTACAAGAATCAAACCCAGGTCCCTCAGTCGTCACCCGAAGGCGCTATCATTTAACTTGTTTCCAACTTGTGAACGGCTGTGTTTAGCGCTTAGGCATGAATATTACGATAAAAAAAAAAGTTCAGTTGCTTTGGCGTTTCCGGTTTGACTATAGGTTTAGAGGTGTCACCATTATTGTGTCTATTGTCCACATTGAACTGCATATGCTACTACTCCAACCCCAACATTACCTCTCCAAATCATCTTGGGAACTTTCCGCTGTTCTCAGAATTTATTACTGCTGTTGATTCCATCACCTCTATCGCTTAATGTAGACTGTGGGCAACACGGGGTCTTCGTGTAACAACTCTTATTACTGCCCCAATTCTGATTTATGTTTTATGTATAACGAAAGTCCTACTCCATTCCATTTGTCTTTAGGTCCTCGCGTCTTTCCTTGCCCCATTTGTAACTTGACAATGGTCCAGGACGGACACAAACGTAATAGAATTCCTCTCTTAAGTGCGGTTTTTTGGTGAACTGTTCCAGCAACGGTATTGTCTTCATATTTTACTTACTCCATTCTTCCTAACTCAGTCTGTCCTTCCACCTCAACCCTTCATACTTTCGCTCCATCTTTTTGCTGTAAATCTGCCTTCCTCTCCTTTCCTTTTCACTACACTATATTACTTTATCCTAACACTCCGTATTACTTCTTGGCCAACATTACTACAACTTGGTTTTACTTTCTTACATAATCTTTGCTATTTTTTGTCGTTCTTTATATTTCATGAGATAGCATCATGATTGAGTATCAAGGAGAGGTTTCTGGGCTTATATGTGGGTCAAAATTCGTTGAATATGTTGGCATTTTGCTTGAACATGATCTCTTGATTAGTTCGTCAAAATTGTCTCCACGAGATGTGTGGAAACCCTCTGTGTAATATACATTTCCGGTGTATATCATATAATGCAGGGTGCCAGTTTTGCAGTTAACATTAAGCATATGAGTTTTAGATTAACCTCGGAGAGTTGATAACCCATGATAGCCACTGTGTGGCCTATTTCCTTTGAGGTCCTCAGGTTCTTTCACAGGATGTGACTCACAACAGTCTACTAACTCATAGGTATCTGTTAGCTGCTAGGCTGACAGGTGCAGGTGCTAGGTTTGCCCATACGTCCCTGGTCCTTTCGTTTTTAGACCAAACTGTTTACTACATTACTTCATACAGTTTCATGAGATATCACGTATCAAAATTATAAGCACTTGACGCTTCAGCAATTTCAGAACATAGCCAGATGTTTTTCTAGATCTTTTAGGAATCTTTATGAAAACAATGTATCTAAGTTTGAGAGCTAATTGTGGTCATTATATTAATGGTTCAAAATAGCGACAAGTTGATTAACAAGACACGTGCAATACTTCAGTATCTTTATTGCCGAAACGCTCTTCCACTATAGTATAAAACTCGCTTCTGTATTCAACCGAATAAGTCAGCTGCGCAGTAAAGATACCAAAGTGCTGCACATGTGGTTTAAATGTGATGTCTGTGCACTTCTAACAGGACAGCTATAAAGTAAGTGATTGTGAATGTGTGCTCCTTCCCTGGGTCACAGAACCTTACTATGAAATTGTTGATCTTTGTCTTATGGTAGGTAGACCTGCGGACTATGTTTGAGATATACTACATTGCTCCAGTAATATTCCCAGTTGGATTTTTTATTAATTTGATGATGCATGTTGGTGCAACGTTCTACAGTAATTTGTAGTTTATATTCAGCCTAGTATGCTTGGCTTGAGAAATCGAAGATGGGTTACATTATTAAATTCACTGTGTCATACAGCGCCTGGGAAAGATGAGGTAGTCAGGTTTGATTCAAAGAAGGGGAGAGTAACTCCAATTTTTGGAATGAAGAGCACTCTATCAGGTAGATGTCTAGAGAACCTCTCCCTTTTCCTTGAAGGGCGAGATGGCTTACAGCTAGAGGCATCACTCGTACATAGGACCTACGAAGTCCACACTAAGGCTATCTGCTGAAAAACGTCTATCTAGATTAAGGACTGTCATGTATTATCTACGTGTTTAAATTAATTTAATGTTTAAGTTATAGCATAATGTGAAACATGATTCAGTATTGGCATGCTCAGGTGACCAGTGACGTTACGACCTTCTCATGTATTTCTTAATAATATAGGAAAGTTAAGAGCATGATCTTAACGTCCTTCCTTGTGTGCTCTTACACTTAACAAATGTGTTGGCGGTAGTGGTGGTAATTTGATGATGGTGATGGTCATGCTTTGGTGGTGGTAGTGGTGATACAGCCTCCCACAAGCCATAAGGGGAATTACCAGTAGGGCCCTGGATGCCTTCAAGAGGGAGCTGGACAGATACTTAGAGTCGGTGCCGGATCAGCCGGGCTGTGGTTCGTACGTTGGACTACGTGCGGCCAGCAGTAACATCCTGGTTGATCAGGCCTTGATCCACCGGGAGGCCTGGTCGTGGACCGGGCCGCTGGGGCGTTGATCCCCGGAATATCCTCCAGGTCCATGTAGGTAGACTTGGTGGTAGCAGTAACTGGGTGAGAGTCATAAATCTGGCAAAGATGAAAGATGTGAATTCTGAACTCTGTATACTAAGGATATAAAATGAAAATAAATTTAGTGTAATTTGCAGGATAAATGCTGTTATGTAAATTGAGATGTGTGTCAGTGGCCTGGTAGGGAACGCTCTCGCCTCAATGAGTGTCCGTGGTTCGATTCCCGGCAAGGGTGGAAACATTGCGCATGTTTCCTTACACCTGCTGCAAGTAGGTACTTGGGTGTTACCCGATTGATGTGGGTCGCATCCTGGGGGGACAAGATTGAATTGCCCCAATGAAAATAAGATGACCCAGACTTTATTGGGTTATCTAGGTGGCTAACCCTCCGGGTTAAAAATCCGGACAAACTCTTATCTTATACAGTCAGGGACTTTGTAAAAGTCCCTGACTATTTTATAATTTTTATTAGTTGCACGTATCCATTCCAACATATTGGCGGAATCCTGACCATTAATAAACCATGGTAAAATCAATTGTCCTACCTCAATACATGTCAAGGATGCAGGTTCCTCTGCACATTTAACACTTGCTCCGTTCTTCCACAATAAGGAAAACTAGGAGAAGCACTTGTCAGTGTTACAATATTAAGAGTTTTCTATTTTATTCCGTGTCCAGGATTCGACTACCTCTAGCGGAACCACCCTCGTCAAATGTCATTTAGCAATTAGTATGCTCTTAGAGAAACGTGAGGAAATGGTAAACGCAATTTTATTGCTCTCGTTTGGCCTACATTATCAGCGTTATCCTTCATATGGTAATATAACTTCGGAGGCGCGAGAGGGTGTTTCACTGGCCTCAAACACCTTTTTTCCCGCGTAACTTGAAACTGAGCCATTAATGTCAGCACCAGGTAGCACTAAAATTTCAAACGGCTTTTCTCTGGTAAGCACAAATGATATTTACTTCATATGTGCCGTTAATGTTTGCTACGTCAAGCCTTCTGGAGACAACCGTGTTAGTAGTTTAAATTTGATAGTATTTTTTATGCACTCCATGCTCATGTTGTGAGCAGTTGTCAAAATATCACATAGGAACATGCTTCATCCTGGAACTAGATCCCTATGTTCTGCTTGGTAAGCAAGGTAAAGCAGTAATGAAATGTTTACAGAAAATGGCAATAAGTCGACTAAAAGTTTGGGACAAAGAGTTTTGAACGTCTGCATGCTGACACACACTTTCCCCATCCCTTTTCCAGTTTTCCATACACCTACCTCTTCCATTTACACACACCACGAATGGTCTATAAAAAAAAGTGAACATTCATGTTTCACTTTTCTAACTGGAAGTAGTCGTTCTCCCAAACCTGTGCGGGGTGAGCCGAGGTTAGCTAAACTACAAAACTTCTCAAATGAATATGGAAGACATGTATATTATTATTTTAGCTTTCAATTTCGTTTGTACTTTTTTTGGTTAAATTGTCTAATTATGGTTAGGTTCGATATTTTTTGTGGTTTGGTTTGGATTAATATGTGGTTTGATTATTTAGATTTCAGCTTGGTTTTCTTAGGCTGCTGTTGAGTTGAATTGCGGTAGTCTGGCGGCTTGCTGTCAGATATGAATGACTTGCTCTATGGGAGTTTGGTGTCAGATTATTTTGTGGTTTGTTAGTTTTTGGTCATAGTGGCATTTGGTCAGCTTGTAATGTTTTTTATTCATGTATAGTCAGGTTTGATATATTTACGTTTTTACCGTTTTTTCGAGTTTCGTTAGTTAGGAATTTGTTTTAGATGTGTTTTTTGAAGTGGGCAAGTTCTGGTGAGTTGTGCAAGGTGTAACTTTTTTGGTTACTTATCCTGCTTTCCTTGAATCTGGTGGGATCCGTGATACATTCCACTCTCCCCAGTATGCTTCAGTTTCTCCTTGGCATTGAGAGATTCAGGATGTAAGTTATGAACTGGACTTTGACATTTATAAAAGTCACGGAGCTTCATGCCTCGCCACGCCCTCACCCAGCTGCTCTAGAGTTTGCCCTCACTGGTCATCTGATGCTGATTTGATTAGAATTAGATATTAGCAGAAGCGACTAGTTTGTGCCTCGCATACGTATCCAGCGGACGGTAGCGCAAGACCATATGGATGCACGAAAAGCTTAGGAACTAGGCTCTGAAAGAGCTACAAGAGTATTTTAACCATACAATATTTATAAATTTATATTGTATGCTGCAAACATTTTGGATACCTGCTCCAAATTTCTGGTATCTAATTTTCACTGATAGTAAGCATGCAAGGATATATATATATATATATATATATATACCTAATTTTGGCAATGTTAAGACAAATATCGTTTTCAACCTATTCCCCAACACAAGAATGACTAAATGAACTAAGAGATTCGTTGTCATATAACACTGGGAAAGAAATAATTAGTGGAGTATCATCATGTAATCTTGGAGGGACGGGGGGTTTCTTTTCATAGGCGAGCCAATTTAGTAATTATTGCATTATCTTAATTTTGCGACACTACAGCAATTTTAGTGTTATCCGAATATTTAAATAACTTCTTAAAATTAAGAAATGAATTGATAACTGAACTTTGAATGTGACTCATTACATTTTTCTCCATAATGGTCATATCCAGGACACTGGAAGGGTAATTGTATGGAATATCGACACGAGGTGAGAGAGACAGATGCAGTATAATGGGATCCTTTATTGACAACGCTTCGCCCACACAACGGCCTTCAAGTCACAGTCTGCTCGACTTGATAATGCCCACTGCATGGACGAAACTTTCAGTTTATAAAGGATCGCATTATTTTGCATTTCTCTTCCCCCCCCCCCCCCGTCAAGGACACATGTTTAGCACAGGTGGATAAACGAAGATTGTGTTCTAATGTATGCCCCTGTCTCTGTTCACACTTTACATTTCGTGTAACAAAATGTACTGCCAAATATGCCTTGCTTTAGCTTGTGACGACATTTAATAGAATGGGGTATTGCCAGGGCCACTTACCTTTTTTAGGGCCGCTTACCTTTTTTTACCCTCCCTCCTCACCAACCTCCCCCCCCCTTTTTCCTATATTTCCATCCTTACCTATCCTTCTTCCTTCCCCATCTTACCAAAGCTCTGGTCAAACAAGTTCAAGGGGTACTGCCAACAGTAATGAAAACAAAAACAAATAGAGTAAGCGTCTGTGACAGCAGCATTTATTGTGACAGCGTAGCTTTGTCACAAGTACATTTTCTGCACCTGCATCATAGATCAGAGTTGCTGCACAGTGCGGTTTTACTGACTTATAAGCAGCACACTCACCCGGACTAAGCCTCATCTCTTGACTCTCATTTTGTTTGTTTTTATGACAATGAATGGGATCTGAAGCGCCACAGTCATAGGTTAGAGGTACACCGTTCCGTTCTCTCTCTCCTTCACTGAAAACAGTTAGTTAGTGGGCTTGAGGTACACCAAGGAATTTCCTAGGAGAAGCTTGAGGCAGGTGGCTGTGTGGCGAAGCTTCGGCACATCAAGAGTGAAAGTTAATTTGATTGTTCTCCGCCCGCAGAATTTTCTTAATGACCTATTCTCTGCTCGGCGATAACTTTTATGGTGATTTATCTTCAAAATGTTTTATTCTGATATTACATTCAGGAATACCAAGTGCTCTTAAAAATACACGTTTGGCTTATTAAGTTTCAAGCCTATCGAATTAACGTGTTTCATTAATGCTGCATGTCACCACCAGTCAAGAAAGAGGTTAAAGTAAACAACCAACATTCCAGTGACGGCGGACAGAACTATAACTGGTATAATGTACCCTGAGGCACAAGACATGACAAGACAAATAGTGGAAGATTTGTGAAATGAGACAAGAGAGGAGCTGGAGGGGCGAGGGTGACTTTGCCTGCTGATAATATTCTTCAACTGCTGACTGTATTTAATACTTTCTAGTCTCAGGTTTGAAGCTCTTATTGCCATGTTCTTATTTTATCGTTATTTTCATGCACGTGACGTTTTTTCTACAAATTATAACAAGTATTTACTAATATACATTTTTTATGATAATACCAATTAATTTTTAATGTAAATAATGTATGTACGCTTAAGACTTAAATGTTAAGCTAATTATTGATCGAAGATTTAAGAATACTGTGCATAATTGAAAAATATTTTCCAAAGCCGTATTACATATGTATGTCTATCTGTTGTCTACCTATTATTGAGTCCTGGGGTCATCTCAACCGAGGCCCGGGCCAATACCAGGTCTGACAACCTGATCAGTCAGACTGTTGGCGCTAGCAATACTCAGCATAACACAGGCACGTGTGTTTTGAATTTTGTCAGTATATCGTCAGTATGACGGTTATAGTAGCTATTAAATTTAATTAATGTTTTTTTATAAATTACTTTGACAATTTATCTCAGGAGAAAGTACAAACGATTATGCTCTGCATAACAGGCGGCTTTCTGTATAGTAGTATGTCATTGATGTCAGCTAGGCCTGTATACCATGTACTTGTAGAAATAAATATATAGTATTATTATTCAAGACACTCTCTCCAACACGGTGTGACAACCTTAGCTGGTAGTGTAACTCCAGCAGGGTGTGACACCTCAGCTGGTAGTGTAACTCTCCAGCAGGGTGTGACACCTCAGCTGGTAGTGTAACTCTCCAGCAGGGTGTGACACCTCAGCTGGTAGTGTAACTCTCCAGCAGGGTGTGACACCTCAGCTGGTAGTGTAACTCTCCAGCAGGGTGTGACACCTCAGCTGGTAGTGTAACTCTTCAGCAGGGTGTGACACCTCAGCTGGTAGTGTAACTCTCCAGCAGGGTGTGACACCTCAGCTGGTAGTGTAACTCCAGCAGGGTGTGACACCTCAGCTGGTAGTGTAACTCTCCAGCAGGGTTTGACACCTCAGCTGGTATCACGTGTAACTAACTCTCCAGCAGGGTGTGACGCCTCAGCTGGGGGTATGATCCCTCATCCGTTGGGAACATTATTGTTCATAGCTAAATAAGGCTTGGTCAGGTTTGTGGGGAGTCCTGACACCCGCCTAGCATATTTACAATGGCAAACAATCATCTTGGGTTAAGCCAGAAAAAACGGAAACGCAGTGTGAGACAATGGGGACCAGTTGAAAAAGGTGCATCGAGTTGATGGTACAATTATTCGACACAGTTAAGCTGCCTCAGTCTCACTCGTGTAGTCAATAAGCTTAATATCCATTATATTAACAGATTTATCGACTGTACAGACGTTCTTGTGTACTAGATAGGTTTCATATCCATTGAATTGCCCAACTACTCGTGTGTTCAGACGTAGTTCTATGTAGCAGATAGGGTTCAAACTTATTAAACTGACCAACTGGCCCTGGGTTTCTACCTGGTCCATGACCAGGCCGTCTGGTGGATCAAAGCCTGATCAACTAGGCTGTTACTGCTGGCCGCAGGTAGTCCAACGTACGAACCACAGCCCGGCTGATCTGGCACTGACTTGAGGTATCTGTCCAGCTCCCTCTTGAAGACAACCAGGGGTCTATTGGTAATTTCCCTTATGGCTGGTGGGAGGCTGTTGAACAGTCTTGGGCCCCGGACACTTATTGTGTTTTCTCTTAAGTGTTCCAGTGGCGCCCCTACTTTTCACTGGGGGTATGTTACATCGCCTGCCAAGTCTTTTGCTTTTGTAGGGAGTGATTTCTGTGTGCAGGTTAGGAACCAGTCCCTCCAGAATCTTCCAGGAGTTTTATATATATATATATATATATATATATATATATATATATATATATATATATATATATATATATATATATATATATATATATATATATATATATATATATATATCTCGCCTGCGTTCCAGTGAGTACAAGTCAAGTGGTTCCAGGCGTTCCCAGTAGTTAAGGTGTTTGATGGAACTTATACGTGCCGTAAAGGTTCTCTGTACATTCTCTAGATCTGCAATTTCACCTGCCTTAAATGGGGATGTTAATGTACAGCAGTATTCCAGCCTAGAGAGAACAAGTGATTTAAAAAGGATCATCATTGGGTTGGCATCTCTTGTCTTGACTGTTCTCATTATCTATCCTATCAGTTTCCTCGCAGATGTGATAGTGACATTGTTGTGGTCCTTGAAGGTGAGATCTTCGGACATTATCACTCCTAGGTCCTTCACATTGCTTTTCCGGTCTATTGTGTGATTAGAGTTTGTAGTATACTTAGTCCTAGCTAATATTTCCTCCAGTTTTCCATAACGGAGTAGTTGGAATTTGTCTTCATTGAACATCATACTGTTCTTCGTTGCCCATTGGAAAACTTGGTTTATATCTTCTTGGAGATTTGCCGTGTCCTCAATGGATGACACTCTCATGCAGATCCTAGTATCGTCTGCAAAGGATGATACGGTGCTATGGTTTACATCTCTGTCTATGTCTAATATGAGAATGAGGAACAGGATAGGGGCGAATACTGTGGCTTGTGGAACAGAGCTCTTCACTATAGCAGCTTCCGATTTAACTCTGTTTACCACTACTCTTTGTGTTCGATTGGTTAGAAAGTTGAAGATCCATCTGCCTACTTTGCCAGTTATCCCTTTAGCACGCATTTTGTGTGCTATTACACCATGATCGCACTTTTCAAAGGCTTTTGCAAAATCTGTGTATACTACATCTGCATTCTGTTTGTTTTCCAGTGTATCCAATTATAATCGACCAACTATGGCTTCAGACGTGGTTCTACTTCTGTAACTACAGGTGGGTAAACTCTCGACCATCTGCATCTCTAGTCCTTTCATGGGTTGTCCCTTAATGGCTCTTGATCAGATGTATTGGAGCTGCCCTCCTATCAATGAAAGTTATGGAGTGTCTTGGTACTGATGAAGGGTTCTTGATCTAAGAATTGGAACCACCTTTCCTAGATATATATGACCCTTGAATGTAATAATACCGGTATATATTTTGCAAACAGTATCAGTGATGTAAAAAAAAAAGACTATTTTATCAAAGCTTTTCCCTCACTGGGAGTCAATAATTGGATTGACAGTTCCCAAGAAGCAAAATGTTTCATAAAGAACTGTTCCAAGTATTATACAAGTGTCTTTATCACATTGTGTGGGGTATACTGTGCGTGTAACAGGTTTCTGTTAATATCTGATGTGAGAGCCAGAAAAAAATCCTGTTGCTACGATTATTCTTTCCTAGTGTGTTGAGTGGTGGACACCATGCGGCCGCTCCACAGCTACACACCCTTGGTATACACGAGGTGTAGAAAAAGACTAGACGTTTCATTCAAGACTGAGCTTTATCAAGACTTGATAAAGCTCAATCCTGAGCGAAACGTTCAGAATAATCTTGCCCTTTATTACTGTGTCAATCCCCGCTTGTCAGTCACCACTGACAGCCTTGCTAATGTTATTCTAGCCTACATACTTCGACCTCCACTATTTTCATATGAATATTTTCTTTACTCCTTTCCTTGTGTCCGTGTCCTCTCCTGGTGTATCCTTACCTCGCTTCTCTTACCTCCAAGAATTTGAATCTCCGGATATGTACCCACCACCTCCCTCTTCCTGCCCTTGTATTCCCTCACCTTGATCTCCGCCTCCCTCCCTCCACGACGCCATACTCCCTCTATGTCCTGTGATCCAAACAGCATTTTTGTTTTAGAATTCTTGATTTTCCAGTGTCCTTCAGTGTTTCAGCTTCCCTTAAATCATATATTTCCTTGAGTTCTAATATCCCGACTTCTCACAGCATTACTTAATGTTAATGTTACTCAAATATTTTATTAGATAATTTCTTCAGTGATGAACATAGTTTACTCCGAGCTATACAATGGAGCCGGGGGAGTGTTTCTTTTGTGTTGCCGTCATCCAGTGATAAGTCATCTTCAGTGGCACTAACAACTAGCGAAAACCAGTGATAACCAATTTCATGCAGTCTCTCTACAAACCTTACTCTCACCTCTAGTAATAAACGTTCATATCTGAACGTTGCCAGTTTTTTCTCGAGTCACCTTGTTGTCAGATGTATCACGGCCGTTTTTTTTATTTCACTTATTTATGATTAATTAATATTTTGTAGGTTCATGTAACCTAATCTATCCTAATGTAACTAACCTAACACAAGAACAAAGGGAGACTGCAGCAGGCTTACTGGCACATACATAACTTATAGAAAATATGATCTGGAAAACATGGAAACGTTAAGAAATTGACTGAATGCTACGTCAAAAAATCAGCGTATGAAAATGAGGATAAAATGCTCTTTACCTCATGTCTTTGAAAAACTAGGTGAGGTGTTTGAGAACTCCATACATGCTAGACTAATTTACCTCAGCGTCACCTAAAGTAACCTTGCATAATAAAGCAGCAATTAGGGAAAGAATCACAAGAATAAAAGAAGAGAAGAGAGGTGCAGTAAGCTTACTGGCCCATGTTAGACAGGTCTTTATTTCCACTCATGCACCTTCCAGCTTATTTTTCAAGCTACACAAAAAACTGGTTTCAGTGACGCTACTTGGCAGTTTGTTCCACTCGTTTACTTTTTATTCCCAAACCATGACTGCGTCCTCGGAGTAGTTGCTTCCCGTACATTAAACTACCTGTTTTTCCTTAATAAATGTTAATCTGATAATGTTCTTGCAGCTTAGGCTTTATTAGGTTAGCATTCAGTTATAGTTCTAAATGTGCCCTTATTTACGTTGATGTTTTGATGACTTCTAGAAATGTACGCGACTCTGGCAGCCAGTACAATATGACATACCTTAGAAAATAAGAATATCCAAAATTATACGTGTTGAAGAAATGTGTTGACATGTGACGTTACTGATGAGGACACTGCCCAAAGTGCTGGAAGGGTGCGCAGAGAGATGTGAATATCCACGATATTTGTATGGAGTTTTGCTCCATTAAAGAAGTTAATGTATTGAACACATCCGTACATCCTGCGCAGGAATAGCCAGAAGGGAGTAAGAAAACATTTCTTAATCAAATTATTCATAGCCCTTATGGGCGATATAACCCGAAAGATCATCGATATAATTTTAATATCTGTAATTATGCATAATTTATAAATGGTTGTTGCAGTTTCGTAGATTCTGAATAAAGCAAATCCAGCACTAGGACATCTATTATGGAAAAGTTTCGCTCACCAGGAACTTTGGATTGGCAAAGAGCCTAGAGCGAAACCTTTCCATAAATGTCCTGTTGCTTCACTAGTGTCTTATCTACATACTTTTCGGTATCTGTTACTACTTTGTACAACAGTGCCATGATGACTGTAGTTACGAGGGGGGGGGGCTGACTTTACACTAGACGACTGTCAGTATTACTAAGAAATCTCGATAACGTGAAAAGGCTGTTAATTACAACTAACTATGTACTTTTCTGATATCAGGCACAACTCCAGAACTGAGAAGAAATATTCATTGCCGAGCTTAGGAGTTGTGTAATAAGTATGTGGAGATATAGTGTGGCCACACTGTAGTACATAGTGTGGAATCACACTCTAACGTCCTTTGTAAAAAGCACACTTGCCGAACCCTACTCCCATCACACCTATGTAGCAATCTCACACCTCTGTGTAGTATTATCGCACGTATATAACACTGCCACACTCCCATGTAACACTGTCACATTCCAACAATTTTTCAACAATCGCCTGTACTCCGTCAAGCAATTTCTTTTATTTACACAATGAATATTTCTAATTTAATAATTTACAGCATACTGAAATATGTGGAGACCAAAACACATCATTATTCACGAGTGCCCAGATGCCACCCTATGTCCCTTTCCTTCCATTAACTCCCAAACATAGGAAAAGGTCTGAAATCATCCACCAGGGAATTGCAGGATGGTAGGTAGCGCCGACAGTTGAAGAACAAATTTATAGACTACGTTTCGCTTTGGGTAGAGCTTTATAGTGAAGCTCTACCCCGATCGAAATGTAATTTATAATGGTTTGGTGCTCACCACACCAAGGAACTGCATTACCCAGTAACAATACACGCCGATATATGTGGTATATACGAAACTATAGAGATTGGGAAAAAATGCGAAGAGGCATTCTTAGGCTATCCCATAGACACCATAGCTGTGGTATGGGATAGGAGGAATACAATAAAGGTGAAATCATAACTGGCTTAATGAACCAGGACAATTACTATACAACATGAACAAAATTGTATATTAAATTTGGTCCCAAGCCTTTCAAAAATTCAAAAGTAGTCCCATGCCATGCAGATCAAGGTGGTTTCATGCCTTGCAGGAGATATAGTGCCATGCCTTGCAGGAGATATAGTGCCATGCCTTGCGTTACATTGGTAGTAATGAGAACCTCATGAATTTCTGACCTGTCATGACTGTAATATTTGTGTGGATGCAACTGTACATAGTGGAGTCTGATACAAACCTATTGTATTGTTGCCGTCACGCTACCGACCTCAGGATGATCCCGGGTTGCACAATAAACAATGAGCACGGGGGTGCACACTACACTAACCGCTGAAGCGGTTAGAGGCTATGCGTTATCTTTAAAATATGATTTTAGTCTGAAAGGGATGAACCGATTGTTAGTTTCCCATTACATACATACTACTTTCATTTTGTGGGCTCACGACTGAAGGACCAAGGTTCGATCCTTGGACAAGTAGAAACACTGGAGAAGAGCAGTATATTATTAATGGGGAAACTTAACCTGTAAGGGTTATACAGAGCTTTGGAAATGGGAGGCACTCAGGCTTGATCAGGAACCTTCACCTGCACCATATCCGAGATTACCTGGAGATAAACAATGCCAGTAATGAATAGTGTAGCGTAGTAAATAATAATTCACAGGAATGTGTGTCTTGACGTACACCCTTGCTTCCATGAAGAGGCATAAACATGTACAATGCACTCCTAAAATTCGTAGTTTCTCATGCAAGTTAACTAAATGACTAACTAGTATAAATTAATTCCAGGAATATGTATCGCGGCAAATGAATAATTTATCATAAACATTTTGTGTTCATGTATTGCTTCTCTATTGCTGTATTCATTCTAAGATTTAGTGCCGGAGTGCGTATTTATCATATGCCAACTCGTTCTCCTCTGAGTATTGACTTTACATTGCAATTAAAGAACTTTTTAAAAAGCAACGTTGCCACTACGCCATAATGTTGTTATTGTATGCGTTGATGACAAAGCATCTTTCGTATTTATCTGGCTCTTGTTACAGCCAGAAAAAACATTCTCTCGGGTTAGGTATTTTTCATTTTTCTTTTAGCTGTTATAATTCATTGGTTTATATTATTCGAACTTAAACTTTCGATCCATATAGTAGAAAACCACGGTGTGCCTTAGGACGACAAACTTTTCGAGTATCTATTATTATTATTGTCAAAAGGAAGCGCTAAACCTACGAGGGTCATACACACAGGTAACCACCTCAACGAATCTTGGCTACCACCAACTCTCTTCCTGTATTTTTGTCTTTCTTACCATACACAAGTTTTATCTAAAACAACCTTATTGTAATATTGTAAAATTTACATATTAACATTATCTATCATTAAATTCATTATTGTAATCGGCTGCAGTGTTTCGCCAGACGTGTATTTTTTTTTATTCCTGCCAGTTAATTAACCCTCACTCCCCTTGATATTAGTGTGAGAAATTATGTACACGAGATTCACAGGTACTGACCTGAATTTTTACACGCACATAATTTGGGACAGATACAACTCAATTAAACGTTACATTTATTGATAGTTGTACCTCAGGAGATAGATAAGATTTTAATAATTATAATTATTATAATCATGGAGGAGCGCTAAATCCGTAGGATTATACAGCGCATCTGGGGGAAGGGGATGGAAAGCTCAATTCAGGGAACCGGAGCTCAGATCCAATTCCCTAGATCAAGAACCCCTCACCAGCGTCAAGGAACCTCCCTTGAGAAGACCAATAGGACTTTAAGCACAATGGGTCACAGCACTACTTCCCACCTACTCCCACTCACATAAGTTGGACCTATAAATAATTATTGATTATTCAATTTAAACCCACAGTGCTGTATGACCCTAGTAGGTTTAGCGCTTCCTTCTGATTATAATAATAATTTAAACTAGTAACTGGTAATTTATGGTTGTGGACAGTATTGTAATATTAATGACCTGACTTACTAATTAGTGGTTTGATCCACAAATTATACACAAAAATATACATAGTATATTTAATACATTTACCATAAATATTCCTTGGGTCACACATTAGAATTGGTAGATCACATCTTAACACCTCCCTAACAATAGCTAACAGAAAATTGGCCAACTCTGTGAACTATTGAAAGTATATGGAAGCGTATATGTATTAGTGTTGAGCTGCTCAGACGATTCAGAAGTCTCTCTAATTGCCACACTTCCTTCTGTCGTAGCTATTTCCGAGGAACGTTTACCATTTACAGCAACCCACGACGTTTAATTATTTATTGGTCATCCAGTTTAGCCGGTAACACGTATTTTCGGCTTCGATGACACATAATACGTCAACACTATTATGTACAACCAATGTTACTCCGCTATTTCTATTGAGTCTCTTTACGCAGTTCCCTGCGGTGTTGGTCCCCCTTCACTCGAAATTTCTCAAAAGTCAAACCCACTACATATTAATGAACATTTATTATATTATTTTTTTTTTGTACTCTAAATTCAGAAAAATTATAAAATTTTCCACAATTAGAATAATATGGTATACATACACATCTTTGCTAGTGATATTTCCGGAGTTTAGATTGAATAAACCTGAAATTAAGAGTGAAATGCTTTTAGGTTTTACGAACTCTGTTGAATGTGATATAATTTGATAATGATATAAAGTTTCTTAAAGATCAACTCATTTTTCGATGTGTAATGCAATCCTGAACCTTTTCGTACCTTGAAAGTTTTAACTAGAGTTAACTTTGATCTAGAAACACCGCTGTCAGGATACAATGATTCATCCGTTATTATTTAATCCAAACCACCAGAATCGGAATAGGTAATGGCTAAGTTGTTATAAAAATTTGCGATATATCTGGCTCTGTTTTGATTTCATTACCTTTACAAATGTATCCTTCATGGAAAACTTTTCCCTACCCTTCCTGTTGTGAATTCCTACCACAAAAAAATACCGACAGTCGGTTAGGTAAATGGACACACATGCAACTTTCAGAATACTTTATTTTTAAGGCTACTTTTCGCTGGTCAGAAGCTTGGTCAACTCTTGGTGTGCCATAGCTGGACAGAGAAATGATATACAATATATATAATGAACAGGTGAAATGGAAGGGCGGTGTCCCAGCATAAAAGTAACAACAAACATTTAACAGTAGGTACAGCATGAATTTAACAGTAGAAATGTACATAAGTAAAATGTATTAGGCGATGACCCATTGTGGAGCCTCAATAACACATATTCTTGAAAGTGCTGCTGCTACGGGTGATTTTATCGGAGACTGAAGTAAAGGAAGAAGTATTTAGAAACATCTCTTATAAAATTACATGGACGTAATTAATATTTATAGAGGAAGAGGGTGAGGTAGTAGAGTTGTCTACAGTGATGGCAGTGTCGTATGTTTGAAATAGAATTCGTATTAGAATCTCCTAGAAAATAAAGCTGCAGTCGTTTGTTTGGTTCTAGGGTATTCAAACAGGCATCTTCCTGTTACACAAGGTGATTAGTGGTGTTGATATATTCTTCTGCACGCAGTTGTTTGTTTAGGTTGTCAGAACTGTAGGCACAAATGTGTTCGTTCAGGTGTTTCGAAGGTGAGGGATTTTTCTCCAATATGTTTTTTTTTCACATTTCTCACAGGGAATGGAGTAAACAAATGGGCGGACTATTATTTGGTTCGGGATATTAGTGTGGGTGAAGTCCTTGATGGCGGCGCAAGAGGTGGTGGCAACTATGATGTTGCCTTGGGCAAGTGCTGTATTTTTTTTTATTTTTTTTTGGGGGGGAGGGTGAAGCAACTTAGCAATTACTAAGGACGATGAATCTGCGGGATCTAACGTTGTTGCGTGGCGAATTAAAGATATGGTAATCGTATTTCTTTCAATCTCTGATGAAGGCAGTGAAATGAAGCTCCGAAAAAAATAGGGTGTATGAAGGCACATTTTTTTAGATTATGGAACATTATGCAGATTATGGAAGACTCGTATGGTTTGAGTGTCCTATCTGGACTATAATTGAATGAGATTGTATTTTATTAGTAGGTTCTGTAGACTTTGAACCTGAGTGAATTATTAACTTTGTGTACGAGGACGTCGAGGAGCAGGAAGACAATACTACACTGGCCATGTTATGCTGGGTATCGTCCGGGTGTGATTATATTAAATTTCAGTAGCCCAGTCTTATCTCCTATACCTTGTCCTTTATTTAATATCTATAATAATATTATAGCACTTAAGAAGCTGTTTCAAAACAAGTAATAGCTTCACTTTCATTTGATCAAAGGTATATAATTCCGACAAATTGATGGGATACATGTGCAAGCTCCTGGTATTTTTACTGAGAAATGTTTCGCCTCCCAGGTGCTTTATCAAATACACATGAGAACGGAGACTTTTACATTGAAGCCAGTGGAAAACGTGGAGCAATGCAGCAGTAGACGTGGTCACATGTGGGCGGAGCCTACTAGTGGAAATAGGCCAGGCCCTTAAGGTGTGGTAGATTTAGCAATACAGTTGTAGTGACATCCTGTATTCTCCTGAAAGGAAGGTGGCGGTCAACTTTGCCTATCTTATGGGCCTGACCTACTTCAGTAGTTGGCCCCACTCATAAAATTTTAGTTTCTCTTGATCACTTAGCTACAAACAGCATCAGTGACGTCGTGGCTACGGTTGATTAATGGGGTGTAAAACCTATCGACTACACGAGGGTTATTAAGGCTGCATGGAATATCTGTTCACCAAATGACTTCTTTAATTCCTAAACCAAGGACAAAACTAAACTCTCAGCACATATACTAGGGCTCACCTGTGGACTAGTATTCCCTTCCCTTAGACCAAGGTTCCCTTCTTGTGAACCACAGTTTGCTTCCCATGGACCAGGGTTCGATTTTCATGAACTCGGGTTCACTTCCCGTGGATCAGGATTGGTGTCCTGTGGATCAGGAATCGTTTCCCGTGGATCAGGGTTCATTTCCCGTGACCCAGAGTTCGCTTTCTGTGGACCAGGATTAGCTTTCGTGGACCAGGGTTCACTTCCCGACAAATGCTTTTGGATTCTCAAAAAAAAAAAAAATGTATCATCGTGAAAATATTTTTTTGTGTACCTTTGTTACTATAAATTGTTCGCGACAAGAAAAAAAAAAGCCTGCCAATTTAGTCGCCTATGTACTGTGCCAGTCATCTAACCACTATGTATGTTCATATATCAGCCTTCGCTCTGAGATAAGTTGTTTCAATCCTGATTTTTATTTAAGCTTACATAGTACTATTTATTAAATTTGTTATTGATGTTGAGTGTTAGCCTTAACTAAGGCCAAAATATCATGTTAATTTAAGTTGTTTAATGTTAACTTTAACGTGGTCTGTATGAAAGACGTGGTCACATTTGCGGGGCAAACCATTAGACTATGTTATTGGCTAGATTATAGACTATTTTAGAAATTAGGTTATAGACTGTTTTATAGAATAGATTACGCTCTAAGCAGTACTTTATGACTACTTATCGGCAAGGATTGCCTCTGAACACGTGATGTGTGGGGGATGTGCCAGAGTAGTAGGAAGTGTTTGGGGGGAAGGTGTGGGATGTTCAAGGTTAAGGGAAAGTGTGTGAAGAGGTGTGGGGCGAGTTGGGAATGTGTTTTTGGGATGTGGGGATGTGTAAGGTGTTTAGGATGGTGCAGGAGGGAGTTTTTTTTTTTTTGGGGGGGGGGAGAGGAGGTTCAGGTTATAAGGATGGAGGTAAATGTATACATACGCAACTTAACGAGACATTGAGTAAGGCAACGTTTCACACAACGGACTTTTTGTCCATTTATCTAACCACTGTCAGCATTATTAACAATGTTTATATATAATAATGGAGGGTCACTGCAGTAGCCTGTGCCAGGCAGGTCTTTTGCAAACCCAACCCTTCTCATCTATATGTTTATCAAACCTGTTTTTAATTCACTTGCCAAGCAGGGGAAACTTTTTTTTCTTACCCAACTTTCAAAATAGGAAAAATTTGTCTCCCTCCGGCGGCTGTGTTTAACACGACAGTCAGGCTTCCGAGTGAATGTCACCAGTCTTGAGTACTTTATCAAAGTGATCCATTGTGGTTCTTTTTACTATGTGATTGCCATAACGATGAGGAAAAAAAAAGACGAAAAATAAGTTTCAGACAAAAACTGTGACATTTTTAATAAAGATTTTAAGTGTTATTTTTGTCCGTCTATATGTAATAAGGCATATTTAATTTACGAATTTCATTTTCATGATCATAAACGAATACGTAATTAGACTATCGTGGATCTTACACTTGAACTGGCCCTGTTCATGGCCACATTCATAATATTCTGACCCCACCCACTGTTCGATGAACAAAAATAATCATGGATTTATCTGTCAACTCCTGTATACAATGAGAGTTGTGTACTTCTCTAGGTGTATATAAACTGCAAGTTGAAACCTAATATTAAAACTATAAAATATGTAGCTGCGGATATTTCTTTAAAAGTTCATATACGTATTATATGAGTGGAGAGGAGTGTTGGGGTGGGTATGAGTGGAGAGGAGTGTTGGGGTGGGTATGAGTGGAGAGGAGTGTTGGGGTGGGTATGAGTGGAGAGGAGTGTTGGGGTGGGTATGAGTGGAGAGGAGTGTTGGGGTGGGTATGAGTGGAGAGGAGTGTTGGGGTGGGTATGAGTGGAGAGGAGTGTTGGGGTGGGTATGAGTGGAGAGGAGTGTTGGGGTGGGCATGTAGTTTTGTTGTTATCTGAGCTACGTGAATCTGAATTATATGAGAACGGATAACTCCAAACTAGACGCTGGCCAGGAAATATTCAGCCAGTGTTTAGTGAAGGTTGAAGGCGAGGCCTTTTTCAAGGAGAGGTGTAGGAAGGTGTTTCGAGGACGGTGAAGGGCTCCTGGTCTAAGAATTGGAACTATCCTCCCCATACTTGAATCAAACTTGATTGCCTCCCATTTCCCAAGCTTTGTATTACATCTTCGGTCTTAGGATTTCCTTATGTTGATAACAATACATACTAGGTCGGGGGCGAAGTTTGCATATGACCTTAGAAAGTGCACCATGTCAGGTGCTTGAGGCGCTAGATAGAATGTAAATATCATAGACTAGGATATTTCATGTATTCATGAATAATTCACAATACCATGGCTGCAACAATTCACAAATGTTTTATTTTTAGTACACTTTTAGGAGGGACCTTCTCAAAAGTTTTTTTAATACAAATAAAAATCATCTTTTTTCCTTGTGTCATGTGTTCAGTCCATATTCTAAAATTATATGCAAATATTTATTTACTAAGTTTATCCTGTGTACATTCACCTGCGGAGGTGATGATTGAACTCCAGCTCCTGGACCCTGCCTTTTAGTACATGTGTGCTGTAAGCCAACCCCACTTGTGGTTTGTCGTATTTACATTTAAATTATGAATAGCTTTTGGGTTAAGATAAGGCTAAATAGATTTAACAACCAAGTTAATTTTAAAACCTGTAGTCTGCATAAGAGTCATTATGTCCACATTTGACCCGAGAACTAATGATGATTTAATACCTTAAATAGATTAAGTAAACTATATACACAGAGAGACGCACCTTTCAGTGTATATACCCTGAATATTATCAAGCAAATAATGGCAGCAGCAAAAAAAAAGTAATAATAATATCTTTATTTCTACAAGTACATGTCCAAGGTATACAGGCCTAGTTGACATCAATGACATACTACTATATAGAAAGCCCCTTGTTATGCAGAGCATTTCGGGCAAATTAGGTCAATTTTGTCCCAGGATGCGACCCACACCAGTCGACTAACACCCAGGTACCCATTTTATACTAATGGGTGAACATGGACAACAGGTGTCTTATGGAAACACGTTTTAATGTTTTCCAGTCTTACCGGGGATTCGAACTCCAGACCTCAGTTTGTGGACTGAGTGCGCTAGCGATCGAGCTACGGGACACTTTAAAGGCTGGGGATAAAAATGCTTTATTTGTTTACTCAGAAAAACTACATGAAAGTAAATGATCGCGAATAAAAAATACCATATAATTGAGTGTTAGTAGTTTATGTTCCAGTTAATTCCAGCAGTAACATGATAATGCGTTAGTGACTGGGAGCAGCAGTTAATATTAAGTGTTTACAAGATTTAACATTATTTTCCAATGAAAGTACATGCAAAATTAAGGACTCTGATGACCTGTAATAAAAATTTGTAATAAAAATTTGTAAAAAAAATGAAAGAAAACTTGGGATGAGATTCACAGATCATAATTGAAAAAAAAAATGCATAGTTTTAGTTTTTGTAAAGCTCGGTGTTCTAATCTCATTGTTTCTTCTTTCCAGGTGTGATACAACCACTGCTTGCAAGTCTCCGCCTTGCCACTCAACTTCCCTGAAGTACAGAAACTTCAACTCCCCTCTAGGGCCACCTTCACTACTACCTCAGCTGCAGCCTTCACACACCTTCTCTGCTACTAAAACATCTTTCAACCGCTTGGTTTATCTTCCTCTCTTCAAGATGAGTTCGAACGTGGACATCCTGGTGGATCGTTTCACCTGGATCGACTACCTAGTGTTCTGCCTCATGCTGGCGGTGTCAGCCGTCATAGGTATCTTCTATGGCTGCTTCGGCAAGAAGCAAGACACCAAAGAGTTCCTCATGGCTGGCAAGTCTATGACCACCTTCCCCGTGGCTATGTCTCTAATTGCCAGGTAAATGCACCTCTCTTCTCAGACTTGTATTGACCCTATAGCTGTAGTTTGCCCGGATGTAACTCCAAATTATCTGGAGATAAATATTACTGGGTTTGGTCAATTGCTGGATTAGTGATCACTTGGATACATGTGTGCAATTGGTAAGTGATCTAGGCACATTACTGGGTTCCTACAGTATTGCGGTACGTTATTAATGAAAGCTCTGAAACTTCATATTTTTCAGTTTTACTTAGTAGCCTACTACTTTTTTGCGATAGTGTCAGCATCTGTGTAGGAATCATATAACTGGTGTTTGAAGCCTCAAGGTTTATATAATCTACCAATGGCATGGTTAAACGTATTTGATTGTATGTGTCAGGGATATAAACACCTACATACGTTAACCATTTTAGTGGGGCAGATTAGAAACAAAAACTAGTTATGATCCAGCAGGTAACCAAGAGAAGCAGGCTGTGGAGTTGGCACATAAAACCTTCGACTTCTTTAATTACATTTTATCGACCCCGACTCCAGTAACCGAAGAATTGCTTCCGACTCCGACTCCACAGCCCTGATTAGATAAGCAGAAGAGAAGTTCTTGTATTAGTGTGGTTGGTCTGTTAATTTCACGACTGGAATCTGTGGCAACTGGTGCTAGGTTAAGAAAACCTCTTATCAGAAAAACCTGATAAGAGGTTTTATGGTTCAGCCAAGGTAAAACTAGACTAGAAATGTAAGTTGCTGAGTATATCCTGAATGCTCCTACTTACTGAGTGTATCCTGTATGCTTCCACTTACTGAACGTGTATCCTGTATGCTTCCACTTACTGAACGTGTATCCTGTATGCTTCCACTTACTGAACGTGTATCCTGTATGCTCCTAACTGAGCGTATCCTGAATTCTCCCACTTATTGTGCGTATTTAGAATGCTCCCACTTATTGTGCGTATTTAGAATGCTCCCACTTATTGTGCGTATTTAGAATGCTCCCACTTACTGTGCGTATTTAGAATGCTCCCACTTATGTGCGTATTTAGAATGCTCCCACTTATTGTGCGTATTTAGAATGCTCCCACTTATTGTGCGTATTTAGAATGCTCCCACTTATTGTGCGTATTTAGAATGCTCCCACTTTTGTGCGTATTTAGAATGCTCCCACTTATTGTGCGTATTTAGAATGCTCCCACTTATTGTGCGTATTTAGAATGCTCCCACTTATTGTGCGTATTTAGAATGCTCCCACTTATTGTGCGTATTTAGAATGCTCCCACTTATTGTGCGTATTTAGAATGCTCCCACTTATTGTGCGTATTTAGAATGCTCCCACTTATTGTGCGTATTTAGAATGCTCCCACTTATTGTGCGTATTTAGAATGCTCCCACTTATTGTGCGTATTTAGAATGCTCCCACTTATTGTGCGTATTTAGAATGCTCCCACTTATTGTGCGTATTTAGAATGCTCCCACTTATTGTGCGTATTTAGAATGCTCCCACTTATTGTGCGTATTTAGAATGCTCCCACTTATTGTGCGTATTTAGAATGCTCCCACTTATTGTGCGTATTTAGAATGCTCCCACTGAGCGTATCCTAATATTCCCACTCATTGAGCGTATCCTGAATGCTCCCACTTACTACTGCTACCATTAATTATTTGGCAGCAATAAATTTATTCACAATAACCTAACTCTAATCCTGACAACCGAAACACGACTTGTACAACTATAAGTCGTCTAGAACATACATACTGCGTTGAACCCTAGGAAACACATTTCAAAGGAAGAGAACTTTCTAAAGTAGATATGACATTGTGTTTAGAGGACATTCGTGGAATAGACACAATGGATATTAGTTTCACTCTACCGTACTGGGAACAGGAAACTGGTGGAATGTCTAGGTTCTTGGGCGAGGTCTTGCCCATGGTGATCCTCACTAATTTCTGACCAAACAACTGAGGATAACCTCATCCACATCATCACGAGGCTAAATTACGAGGAGAAAATAAGCCTTCGTTTATAAATACTAGGGAAAGGTATGTTAGTGAATTTAGTGTCTGTATGTGTATATCATTAGGCGCTAAATCCATATATGTAGGTCAGAGGTACGTCAAATATGTAACCAGGCAGTTAAGATAAACCGGGTCTACGATAAGCCGTCTTGTTATAAATTAGACACATATGCAACACTTGGGTATCTTTATTGAGGAAACGTTTCGCCACACAGTGGCTTCATCAGTCCAATACAAAGTAGAAAGGTGTAAGGAGAGGAGGAGTTTGAGGCAATCAGTCCCTCGGCCTGGAGTCGATGTGTTCAGTCCATCAATCTTGTTGGAAGTGTAGCACAAGGCCGTAGAGGTGGCTTATATGCTGTACTCAGGTGAGGTGAAGCAGGAGGCGGGGTCATAGTGGTACCATCCACTAGTCGAAGTAGGTCTTCGTCCAAAGGTTGGACAAGTGTTGAAGAATTCGTTTGTATCAAGATGAAGCCACTGTGTGGCGAAACGTTTCCTCAATAAAGATACCCAAGTGTTGCATATGTGTCTAATTTATAACTTGTCGGTTCTCTGAACCATTCATCTACAAGCCGTCTTGTACAGAGCAAATGGAATGATGTACTTGGCACAGAACAGTGATATTATTTGATAAGTTTGAAAATATGAAGTATGTAATATATAATAAATGGCCCCAATCTCGTCTTTATTTCACATGTTAAGGATATTAGTGTGAGAATGGAAAACTGAGAAACAGAGAGAACAGTTATTAAATTTAAGAACTAAAGCTGATAAATTCTTACCATGAGGGACTTACTAGAGAGAGAGAGAGAAACAAACACACAATGGTTGAGTAAATTTTCTCCCAACTCTTTTTAAAGAGACGTAGTTTAGTATATATGACAGATTTATTAATAAAGCTTTTGTTAGTATACTAGTCTTAAGTTTCGGTCAGTATGTATGTATGTTATATATATATATATATATATATATATATATATATATATATATATATATATATATATATATATAATCAGATGGTTGTTTTCCTGAGCGAGTTAACACAAATATTATAGGTAAATTGTGAGTAATACAAACATGTAAGAGAAATGCGGTACATTTATTATGGACACTTTTCACCCTCCATGGGGCTTTATTAAATCCAATGAGATGAGAAATAAGAGTGCCAGGGATGTAGTACCATTATGTTGATAATGGAAGGTCTGGGATGCTGCTGCTGTGTTTCGCAGTTGACTTCAGTTCATCCTCAGAATTGTCGAATAAAAAAAGAATACAAAGGTTGTAAAAAAAATATGAATTAAAATAACTGATATTCAGCTACAATAAAATGAAGTTAAAATGGCATTGATGAGACCAAGTTAACAGAACTGTAAATGTTAGTGAAAAATTATCTACGTTCACGAAGTTGATTTCAAACTTACCTGGAAATAGAATAAATGACAGAATTGAAAAATAAGATGGCAGAAATATGGCCAAGTTAACAGTAAATATAAAACTAGAAACAATATACCTAAAATATAACTTAACAGTAACAAGATTAACCTGTAGAAATTACGCAAATATTCCATTACATCTAACTTGTATCAGACATACCTAGAAACGTAATATAGCTGTATGGGGGCTATCGTTGCTATCTATGTAGTATAGGTGGTAAGGATAGCTTGTTACAACTTTTCAATGTATATGATTTGTTTATATTGCAAATATAAATTGTTTTCACCGTACCAAGCACACGAGGATTCTAGTGAGAAAAATCATGGGAATGGACCGAGGCGTGATCCGGTTTTTATTTTCAATATACAAGTGATTATTTTTTCCAGCCACGTTATTCTGAAGTTCATTTTCTAAATATAATGTGCTTTTTTCAGCTTCATGTCTGCCATAACACTACTGGGGACGCCGTCTGAGGTCTATCAGTTTGGATTCATGTACTGGCTTATAGGCTTCTCCTACATCCTGGTGATGCCAGCCGCTGCCTATCTCTACTTCCCAGTCTTTTATAAGCTCCAGGTATGTAACATCTGTCTCTTGTAATAAGAAAATTCTAATTCCCTAGTTTCTCCTTGTTTAACGTTATATACAAATGTTGGTTTTGGCCGTAATCACTGATAAGCTTGATTAGAAAATTGTCTGTGGTGATACTCGTCCTAGGATATACTGCAGTCTTGTCATGTATATTTTAGAGGTAATTGTTTAACAAGCTAGATGTAATTTTTACTGTATTTCAAGGAAGGTAAGGTAGGCAGCTAGCAAAAAATAAGTGGCTAGTAACCACTTGGAGAAAAAGGTCGCCAAAAATTCTTTTTCTGCAGTTGATATTAAGTTTGTGGTGCAGGTTACCTCAGCGTATGAGTACCTGGAGAGACGCTTCCACAGGGCAGTGAGATGGCTGGGATCCTGCGTCTTCATTATCCAGGTGGGTTTTTATTCAGTAACTAAATAATTTCTCTATCTATCTATCTATCTATCTATCTATCTATCTATCTATCTATCTATCTATCTATCTATCTTAGTATACAGTATTTTTTTCTACTTCGCTTTAATAAATTTTGTTGAGGGATACTGAACTCATTGTTAGTAATTACATACTTTCCTTCGTCATGTTTTTCTTTCTTTCGGAAGTGCTTTCTGAAAATTTCTTGTACGTTAGTAAATCCTTGTATATTTAATTACAATTTCCTGTTCTGAAATATTGTATTAAATCGAAATTATGATAGGAGGATGTGGATGCATGCATGCATTTAAAGCTGTAGCCAGTAACTGGAAGGGTAATTGTATGGATGCATAATACACTTACATAGGGGAGATCATAAAATTTCATGGAGTCATCATCTAACTACACAAGTTATCTGTAATAGTACATGATTTTTTCTGTTAGATTTAAATGCTTCTTTAAATATATATTTTATTTTATCGATTAAATACTATAACAAACGTAAATAGCATGTTGCCTTCTCTCCCTTGAGACTTCTTAATATGCTGGTTCAGAAATAATGCCACCATTAAAATTGTGAATTTTGCTGACCACCCTTGATTACCTCTAACCTCGCTAGTTTGTTCCTCTAGTTAAAATCTTTTTCACAGTATTTTCATCTCATCAGCTTTATTTAGCATGTCATATTCCTCTCTAACCATGCACTGTTACGGTGGCTTATATACATTGACAAAGATTGCTTTCTGGTCCATGTTTTATTATTCATCGCGTTATATTCATTGAAAAGCTTTTTTTTTTTTTTGCCTATGAATCTCCACTGCAAAATTATTATATTTTATACAATGTGAAATTTAAATTAGGAAGCTTTAAACATTTCCTTTCCTCTTTCTTTATGCATATTATACGTTCTACATTGAAATTCAATTGAGTATTACCATACTACTACTAGTTTAGTATCTGTTAAACCCACTACATCCACATTTTAATATTTATAATATCTCTTTTTAATGCCGAGCTATGTATTATATAGATGTCGCTGTACATGGCCATCGTGGTGTACGCACCAGCTCTCGCTCTGGCCCAGGTCACCGGTATGGATGTATACGTCTCCGTCAGCCTCATCTGCTTTGTGTGCATCTTTTACACGACGCTGGGAGGCATGAAGGCAGTCCTCTGGACGGACGCACTCCAGGTGGGTCTGTGTTGCACGTCAGGTCATCGATCTCTAGAGTTGGATTTTTTCTTTATACAGGGGGGGAGGGGTCGGAGATGTCTGGATCTTATAATGTCCGTTTCAAGGAGGAGGATAGGGCATGGATTTCCAAGGGAGGAAAAGGTTTCTACGAGGTTGCAAGGGGGTAGACAGATCATTGAATTCAGTATAGTAGTTGTTTTCCCTTGACACGGAGCCTCGTTCAAGGAGGATGCTCTTTCCCTCCTTCCCAAGCAGATGCTCATGAAGGTTGAGGGGGTGTTCCTTGATGCTGGTAAAAGGGGTTTTTAATTCGGAGAATTGGAGCTAACGTGGGTTACATCTGTGTACAAGTGCGTAATTATTGTGGTACAGGTGGGTTCTGTGTACATGGGTCTCTCTTGTGTATGCATGGGTTACTTTTGTTCACACGTGGGTTATTTTTGTGTATATGTAGATAACGTTACGAACTCATTGCTTTACTTCTCAGCATACCTGGGTTTCTTTTGTGTATATACGTTATTTTCTGTGTATTTATGCGTGAATTAATTGTGCATTGCTTGTTTGTACACGGGATTAGTTGTGTATACACAGGGTTTACTTTTGTGCACACGGGGGGGACATGTACTTCGATGAACCACTCTGTACAGGTGGATCACCTGCTGTGCAGTTTTAAAAATTGCTGTGCGGGTGGTCGTATGTAAGATTAATGGGTCACTACCTTCATTATGGCAGACGTAGCATGTTCATCACCCATATGCTCACATCAGAAACGCGTGACACGAAGCACTGTTTCCTTGTGGGTTCACTCGGTACTCGTAGTGGTGAATTCATCCTTCCTTCGCTAAGCGGGTTAGCAGTAGTTTGGAATGTCCGCACGATGACATACTAGTACAGTTGCAGGGAACGTTGTGGACCACTTTTCGCCTGTGCAGTGAGCTTAATCAAATCACTTAAAAAAGACCATTTCGTGGACGAAACGCTTTCAAGAAAGTTTCCATGTAAGTGTTTTTGTCTACTAAGCGAAGGACAGACGCGTTACCGAAATTTTACTTCCCGATATATAGTGATGACATGTGTTTCTTCTTGTAGAGTGTTTCCTCTTGCAGAGAGTCAATATATGTGTGGAAAGACACTTGTGTACAATTCAGGAAATTTATTAGAGGAAACGTTTTGCCAAGAGTGGCTTCTTCAGTCTCAAGAAGCCACTCTTGGCGAAACGTTTCCTCTAATAAATGTTCTGAACTGTACATAAGTGTCTTTCTACTTAATAATAATAAATCTTTATTTCTACAAATACATGTACAAGGTATATAGGCCTAGCTGACATCAGTGAACCGCTTGTTATGCAGAGCATTTCGGGCAAATTAGGTCAGTTTTGAAGATTAATACACGTGTGCAACATTTGGGTATCTTTGCTGATGAAATGTTTCGGCTACACAGTAGGCTTCTTCAGTCAAATACAGAGGAAGCAGGTGTAGTAGTGAAGTAAAGATGATGTAATCAGTCCATCAACCTTGGAGAAAAAGTATTTGAGGTGGTCAGTCCCTCAGCCTGGAGAAGAGTTCAACTCCATGGTCTGGAACGATATAAAGAAGCCTACTGTATAGGAGAAACGTTTCATCAATAAAAATACCAAACTGTTGCACATGTGTCTTAATCTTCTACTTGTCGCTATTTTGTACCATTCTCAACATAGGTCAGTTTTGTCCCAGGATGCGACCCACACCAGTCGACTAACACCCAGATACCTATTTTATTGATAGGTGAACATGGACAGCAGGTGCTTTAAGGAAACGTCCTAATGTTTCCAGCCGTACCGGGGATCGTCCCCCAGACCTCAGTGTGTGACCTGAATGCGCTAGCACTCGGCTAGCGTTGGTCACCAGACAGTATTTTGAAGACAGCGTGGGTCATTGAGCTCGGAGCTCTTCTGAGTTCCTGCCCCCACCGCTATTGACGTTAGTGTCTCCTTCAACAGACACTCGTTATGTACACCAATAAGATGTTCACCATAGCTTTTGATCCCGCTGTACAATAATCATATGGAATAAGGTAGCAGCACACTGCTGATGCATCAAATTTTGTTAAATTAAAAAATAATCAAGGGTGCTGTTGACGCTAGTGTTTGCTCTTGCAGACACTCATCATGTATGCCAGCATGATGTTCGTCATCATCAAGGGTGCTATTGATGTGGGTGGATTTGACGCCGTGTGGGAGAAGAATGCAGAGAGTGGCCGGGCACAGCTCATTGACTTCGATCCTGATCCCACCACCAGACACACCTTCTGGACCCTCATCATCGGCGGCTACTTCACCTGGATCACCATTTACGGCGTCAACCAGGCACAGGTACAATCTCTTAACACTTAATAGCAGACTTTTGCAATAAATACAATACAATTTTTGTATAATTTTTGAAGAACAACATATAGTAAGCGAGTCATCATATGACCCTGACAAATTAACAGCAATGAATGAAGCTTTCTATGTCTTTCTCTGGACTGCTGTTTTTCCAGTTTATCAAACTGCGTAAGCTTTTCATTCTTGTTTTGAATGGATACGGCATCATACTGCTGACAGTGATAAAAAAAAAAGACATGCTGGGCCAACTTTTATTGTGAAAACGCTTATCTCTATGTGGAGTTGTATCACATAATAGCTTACCCTACACCTGCTTGTTTTCTTCATTTTAAGTGTTGGTAAACTGTTGCAGGTGTATCCTGGTATGCAGTGTATGTAATATTCCTATTAATGTAGAGGCAGTCTTGACTAGTTTGGTCTAGTAGAGGCGTTTATTCTCATGTCACTTCTGTAGCTACCTGGACTGAGTTGTCCGGTGAATATTACACTTAACCTTCATTATATTTGGTAAAATCTCTTCAATTATTTTTGTGTTCTTATATCAGCTTTAAGAAATTAGAATTAACTCTCACACACGTACATTTATCACGTGTAGGTCCAGCGATACCTTAGCGTCCAGACAAAACAAATGGCAATTAACGCCCTGTGGATCAACCTGGTTGGGCTGCTTGTGCTGATGATCACCTGTTCTTTCGGCGGAATGGTTGTGTACGCCAAGTATTTTGATTGTGACCCCATCCGCGCCGGTATTGTCACCAAGGGAGACCAACTCTTCCCACTCTTTGTCATGGACACCCTCGGACAGTGGCGGGGACTCCCAGGACTGTTCGTCTCTGGCATATTTGCCGGTGCCCTCAGGTACGACTCTTCTATTCATAATTAAAGCAGAATAACATATTTGTATCGGAATTATATAATTATCCTGCGATAGGCAACAGTAAGTCAGGAATAACTTGATGTGTTGACAAACATCCATCAATATAGTCAGATTTATTTCCACTTGATACAATGTTTGTACAGAGATGGGTGACATTTGATGTGCATGCAGAAAACCCATGGCTATGCAGAGCATTGCGGTTAAGCCTAACTTAAAGTAGTAGATCACTATTCCAGATTTAACATTGAAAGTTTCCAGACTAAATACACGAAGTGCCAGGGATGGTATCATACAATAAGTTAATTATCGCTATTGTTACTACCAGTACGGTGTCTTCTGGAATGAACTCCCTGGCGGCCATCGTGTTGGAGGACTTCATCAAGGGCGGGTGTTACTCTGGCATCTCCGATAATGCAGCTACCTGGGTCTCACGAGGCCTCTCCCTCTTCTTCGGTCTCCTCACTTTTGCCCTAGTCTTCGTAGCGGAGCAGCTCGGCAATGTTTTATCTGTAAGCATGCACTCTTATTATATATGGTTAGCGTCTTTGTGACATGGTTTTAAAAAAAATTAAGCAAAATTTTTAAATGGTATTGTATTTTTATATTTTTTACCAGATTCTTATTAACTACTTGATTTTCTTCCCTTATACACTTGACGGTCCTATATCTAATGATCTCTACTGAAAGAAACACTTTCACCATCATTCACACAAAATTACTGTCTTTGCAGAGTCGCCCAGATACCATAGTTCAGATGTCACTCCAAACAGCCAGTATCCTAAACCCCGCCTTTAAAATGCAGACATTGTACTTCCCACCTCCAGGATTCGAGTCCGGCTAACCGGTTTCCCTGAATCCCTTCACAAAATATTACCCTGCTCACACTGACAGCTCATCAAGCCCCAAAAAACATTTGTCTTCATTCACTCCTGTCTAACCCGCTCACACCTGCCTGGTGTATGTCCAAACCCCTTGCATACAAAACCTCTTTCATCCCCTCCATCCTTTTCTAGGAAGACCCCTACCCCTACTCCCCTACACTACAGATTTATACACCCTCCAAGTTATCCTATTTTACTCAATCCTCTCTAAATGACCAAACCACCTCAACAACCCCTCTTCAGCCCTCTCAATAATACTTTTAGTAACCACATCTCCTAATTTCCACACTACGAATTCTCTCCTTAATATTTACACCACACATTTAGAGAGGATGGAACAAAATAGAATGACTTGGAGGGTGTATAAATCTGTAGTGGAGGGGAAAAGGGGTAGGGGTCGTCCTAGGAAAGGATGGAGGGAGGGGGGTAAAAGAGGTTGTGGGCAAGGGGCCTGGGCATGCAGCAGGCATGTGTGAGCGTTAGATAGGAGTGAATGGAGACGAATGGTTTTTGAGATATGACGGGCTGTTTGGAGTGACATGTAAACTGTCATATCTGGGCACCTCTGCAAAGACACTGATTGTGTGAATGATGGTGAAAGTGTTGAATGATCTCCCATATATTTAGTCTAAGTGGAAATTTGAAATTTTACTGAAATTGTTAAAAAAATTGTACATCAGACTCGGATCAATTACTGGTGAATGTGTTTTATGATCAGCATTACACTTTCACCATTGGTGGGCTTTATTAAAATAAAGCGTGGCGTTCATTTTGAGCTTTATAAATTTCAGTTTGCCACTTTTATTGAATAAATTGTTTCCTAAACCCTAAAGTATCATAACTGGAAGTATTTTTGTACTGGTTGTGACGCAATTTTATTGGATTTTCTTACAAAATCAAATATTTCTATTGGATAATAGACTTTACTCTTTTCGGAATATTTCTCAGCAACCTTTTTCGTTTTTGTATTCTAAATTTTCGTTTATAAGTCAAGAACGTCTTATTTGATCAGCTTAAAGGTTTAAACGCTGCTGGTCGGTGTTGAGGGCGAGACTTACAAGACTGTATCATGGGTGCCCTATGGTGCCGGTGGCCTGGTGGCTAAAGTTCTCGCTTCACACACGGAGGGCCCTGGTTTGATTCTCGGCGTGGTGGAAACATTTCGATGCGTTTCCTTACACCTGTTGTCCTGTTCACCTAGCAGCAAATAGGTACCTGGGTGTTAGTCGACTGGTGTGGGTCGCATCCTCGGGGACAAGATTGAGGACCCCAATGGAAATAAGACAGTCCTCGATGACTCACTGACTTTCTTGGGTTATCCTGGGTGGCTAACCCTCCGGGGTTAAAAATCCGAGCGAAATCTTATCTTACAAAGGCCGTTCTCACATTTTATTTCCGTGTGATAACCAGAGAAACCTCTGATTGGCATCAAAACTGAATTCAACACTCGGTGTGTCTGGCTTTGATTATTATATTTACTGGAGTGTGTAGGTACTATTTGTTTTTAGTTTCGCGTTCAAGTTGGTATTTCTTAGTGGCAGGTTGACTTAGTTTAGGGTGTATATTTTTAATTTGTCATTTTTATTGAAAAAAAAAGGGATATTAGTTTCGATGTGATAACTTGTGAATGCCAAATTTTCAAAATCATCACTAATATTTAGTTGCATTATAAACTTACACCACACCCTGTATTATAAACTTACACCACACCCTGTATTATGAACATCACACCCTACATTATAAACTTACACCACACCCTGTATTATGAACATACACCACACCCTGCATTATAAACTTACACCACACCCCCTATTAATGTATGGGGACCTGGGGTCATGCAGTACAGGGATACTTTACTCTGCTAGAGCAGCGACCGAAATACTTTGTCTTAATCTAGTTTTCATATTATTAGTGTTGCACCTTTATGCAACACACCGAGCTGCCGTCTTCTGACTCTACTTTCTCTTTAAGTTTTGCTAAGGAATGTCAGTTGAATGCAACATTATTTAATATATTTTTGACCCACAATATAATTAATATATTTTTGACCCACAATATAATTAATATATTTTTGACCCACAATATAATTAATATATTTTTGACCCACAATATAATTAATATATTTTTGACCCACAATATAATTAATATATTTTGACCAAATATAATTAATATATTTTTGACCCACAATATAATTAATATATTTTTGACCCACAATATAATTAATATATTTTTGACCCACAATATAATTAATATATTTTTGACCCACAATATAATTAATATATTTTTGACCCACAATATAATTAATATATTTTTGACCCACAATATCTCTCCATTTTCTTTATATCTCTTACCTTTACGCTTTTTTTCTTACCTTTTATTCATGGGTAAACTAAATCCGTATGAGTCGTACAGCACCTAGAGAGTGAGAAGTAATCAGTCTTGCTCCAGGGTGGCCCGTGACCTGGTGGCAAAAGCTCTCGCTTCACACAGTGAGTGTCTGGGTTCGATTCCCATCAGTAATAATGGGTACCTAGGTGTTAGTCGACTGGTGTGAGTCGCATCTTGTGGGACAAGATTCAAGGAGGTAAGACAGATAGTGCTCGATGACGCACTGACTTTGAGTTATCTTGGGTGGTAACACTCCGGGTTAAAAATCCAAACAAATCTTAAATTGTCTTATATGAGATGTATTGTATTGCAGGCGGCGCTTAGCATTTTCGGCATGGTTGGAGGTCCTCTGCTGGGAGTCTTCACCCTTGGCATGTTCTTTCCCTGGGCCAATGCCTACGTAAGTCCTTTTCTGTGCAGATGTATTTACATAGTCCTCTTCCATGTGTCATAAATCATCGTTAATGTGACATCTAGTTCTAAGTCATACTTAGATCAGTTATGAGGGTGAATTCATCAAATTCATCTTCAATAACAAAAACATAGTAGGAGCAAGTCAACAATTTTCTAAATGAAACAAGTTGGGAAGATATCCTAAACAACACTGATCTGAACCTTTGCCTAGAAAGAATGAACTCTGTGGCACTTGAGGTCTGCTCAAGGCACATTCCTTTAAGAAAAAGAAAGAGGAGATGTAAACTATGAAGAGAGAGACGCTCCCTATACAGGCAAAGGCGAAGAATCACAGAGGTGCTGAGAGGGACCAATATATCTGAAATATGAAAGGAGGCGCTGGTCAATGAAATAGCAAATATCGAACTTAAGCTTGAGGAATCTTACATTAGACAAGAATCTCAGGAAGAACTTAGTCATGAATGAACTTGAAAAAAAAATACTTCTTTCCTTATACCAAATCTATGGCGAAAACATCCAGTATTGGATCCCTGCTTAGATGAGATGGGACTTAAACAGATGACAGCAAAGAAATGAGTGAGATACTAAAGTCCCAATATGACTCAGTGTTTAGCAAGCCGTTAACCAAAATTCGGTCAATTAAAAAATCTCTATTGTCTTAACACCACAAGACTTCGAAAAGACAATAAGTGGCATGCCCATGCACTCTGCCCCAGGCCCGGATTTGTGGAACTCCGTGTTCATAAAGAACTGCAAGAAGCCCCTGTTATGTGCCTTTAGCATTCTATGGAGAGGGAGCATGGACACAGGGGTCACCCCACAGTCACTAAAATCAACAGATATAGCCCCACTCCAGAAAGGTCTACGTGGAGGGTATTCCGGGAATCAACGCCCCTGCGGCCCGGTCCACGACCAGGTCTCCCGGTGGATCAGTGCCTGATCAACCAGGCTGTTACTGCTGGCCACACGTAGTCCAACATACGAATCACAGCCCGGCTGATCCAGCACCGACTTTAAGTATCTGTCCAGCTCTCTTTTGAAGGCAGCCAGGGGTCTATTGGTAATTTCCCTTATGCATGGGGGGAGGCTGTTGAACAGTCTTGGGCCCCGGACACTTATTGTGTTTTCTCTTAGTGTACCAATGGCGCCCCTACTTTTCATTGAGGGTATTTTGCTTTCGTAAGGAGTGATTTCTGTGCAGATTAAGGACCATTCCTTCTAGGATTTTCCAAGTATAGATTATGATGTATCTCCCTCGCCTGCGTTCCGGCGAGTACAAGTCAAGTGCTTCCAGTAAGTAGCTAAGGTTTTTGACGGAACTTATATATGCAGTAAACGTAAACATTCTCTAGATATGCAATTTTACCTGCTTTGAATGGAGATGCTAATGTAGAGCAGTATTCCAACCTAGAGAGAACAAGTGATTTAAAAAGGATCATCATTGGCTTGGCATCTATTGTTTTGAACGTACTCATTATCCATCCTATCAGTTTTTCAGTTGTGATCGTGGCACTATTGTGATCCTTGAGAGTGAGATCCTCAGACATTACCACTCCCAGGTCCCTCACATTATTTTTTCGCTCTATCGAATGATTAGAGTTTGTAGTATACTCAGTTCTAATTATTATCTCCTCCAGTTTTCCATAACGGAGTAGTTGGAATTTGTCTTCATTGAACATTATATTGTTTCCCGTTGTCCATTGGAAAACTTGGTTTATATCTTTTGGAGGTTAAACGTGTCCTCAAAAGATGAGTCTCATGCAGATCTTAGTATCGTCTGCAAAGGATGACACTGTGCTGTGGATTACATCTCTCTCTGTTATGAAGATGAGAAACAGGATGGGGTGGCCGTAAAGCAATTACAATGAACTACAGACCGATAGCACTAACGTCCCATATAAAAATCTTTGAAAGGGTTCTAAGAAGCAAGATCGCCAACCACCTAGATAACCATCAGGTACACAACACAGGGCAACATGGGTTTAGAGCATGTCACCTATTCCAGTCCCAACTACTGGACCACTATGACAAGGTCCTGGATGTGCTAGAGGATAAACGAAATGCAGATATAGTACAGACAGACTTTGCGAAAGTATTCGACAAGTGCGTCCATGGTGTAATAGCGCACAAAGTGCGTGATAAAGAAATAACAGGAAAAGTTGGTAGATGGATCTATAACTTCCTAACAAATAGAACACAAAGAGTAATAGTAAACAAAGTAAAGTCTGAGGCGGCTACAGTGAAAAGCTCTGTTCCACAAGGCACAGTACTCGCTCCCATCCTGTTCCTCATCCTCATATCTGACATAGACAGATGTAAGCCACAGCACCGTGTCTTCCTTTGCGGATAACACCCGAATTTGCATGACAGTGTCATCCATCGAAGACGCTGCAAGACTCCAAGTAGACATCAACCAAATCTTTACATGGACCGCAGAAAACAATATGAAGTTCAATGAAGAGAAATTTCAATTACTCCAATATGGAAAACTTGAGGAAATTTAAACTATCAGAGTATAAAACAAATTCCAACCACACAATAGAGCGAAAAACTGATGTGAAGGATCTGGGAGTGATAATGTCAGAGGATGTCACTTTCAAAGACCACAACAACTTATCTACCACATCTGCTAGAAAAATGACAGGATGGATAATGAGAACTCTAGGCTTAAATACTGCTGTACACTAACGGCCCCTTTCAAGGCAGGCGAAATTGCTGACCTGGAGAATGTACAGAGAACCTTCACGACACACAAGTACGATAAAACACCTAAATTATTGGGAACGGTTGAAGTCCCTTGCTTTGTATTCCCGGAAACACAGGCGAGAAAGATATATGCTAATATACACTTGGAAAATCCTAGGATTAATACCAAATTTGCACACGAAAATCACTCCCTACGAAAGCAAAAGACTGCAGGAGATGCAACATCCTCCCAATGAAAAGCAGGGGCGCCACGAGTACACTAAGAGACAACACAATAAGTGTCAGGGGCCCAAGACTGTTCAACTACCTCCCAGCATACATAAGGGGGATTACCAGTAGACCCTGGCTGTCTTCAAGAAGGCGCTGGGCAGGCACCTAAAGTCAGTATCTTATCAGCCGGACTGTGGTTCGTACGACGGTTTACATGCGGCCAGCAGTAACAGCCTGGCTGAGCAGGCCCTGATCCACCACGATGCCTGGTCACGGACTGGGCCGCGGGGCGTTGATCCCCGAAACCCTCGCCAGGCATACTCCAAGTAGGTATTCTTGGCTCACTTATTGCGAACACCGATCAGGCTTTACTTTGAAAAGAGCGTTGGTCCAAAATAAATTAATATAAGAATAAATTTAAGTTATCCTAATACTGAACAGATAAGCTGACGTTTAAATAATGTTAATAAAAACTACATACGCACAAAAAGTTACTAACCATTTCACAATTTGAACCATCGTGCATAAGCAGGTGTATTTAAACCAATATAAATTAATGATTAATTTGAATTAACTGTGCTTTCAGTTTTAAAATAAGGAGTTTGTATAGTGGTCTGTTAATTAAGGATCCTAGCATTGATGTAAGTGAATTCTGGTTAGGCATTTATATTCATATTTCGTCACTTACGCTCTCATTGGGACATTGCTACAGGGAGCCTTCATTGGTGAAGTTATCAGCTTGATCTTCATGTTCTGGATTGGAATCGGTCACCAGGTGGCAAGGTCCAATGGTCAGATCAGGCTGGAGGCCATGCCTACCAGCATAGACGGCTGCGTAAACATGACCATCATTGAACCAACATTCTTGCCTACACCGTAAGTACATTGATCACTCCATGTAGACCTAACACCATATGTCGTCCATTGGTGAACTGAACCTAGAACTGCATCATCATAAAATTTTAATTATTATTAAATTCATGGGGAAATATTAAGCTTTCTGGGGCCACGCAGCGCTTCGTGAATTCCGGGAGGCAATTAGTCTTGTTCTGAGGAATAAGAGGGGGAGCTCCATTTTATAGACCAAGGGCATTACTCGTATGAAGATACCCCTTTGAAGGACATAACACCTGTATCATTAGATTCCTTGAGAAGCGTTAAATCTATAGGGGTCTTACAGCGCTTGGAGAATTGGAAGCAAATGTTAGGTCACAAGGAAGGGAGCTCTAATTTCTTTGATCAAAAGCAGTTCATAGGCATCGAGGATAGGAAAAAAACGCAAATTGTACTGTTTTAAGGTGCTGCGATGCATTTAGTCAGTTATTAATATAAAGGACTCATAACTGAAGCCTAACACTAATGGTAGCATAAAGCAATGCGAAGACTTGTTCTGGTAGAGAGATTTGTAGGGCGAGTGAGGAGAGTTTGACGTACAGGACTGAATGAAGGTGACTCTTGGGAACGACCCTGAGAGTCTTTCGACTATCTTCCAGCAAAAAGGCACGTTGGAGGCCTGGTCACTCACAGCAATAGTTCCAGGAAAAGTTAAATGACAATTTTTTTTCTCAAAATATTTGTAACTCGGAAGGAGAAAGGGATAATCATGGTTCAGTATGGGCAGGGTACCTCAGTTCGCAAGGGGGCTTCCAAAACCGGAAAGCGCTGTGATACGAATGTTGCCTCAGGCCGGTGCAAAGACAGTTTTTCGAGCATCACTCATTCCGGACACCCAACTGTGGATGGGTATGGGGTGCATAATAAAGATATTAAACTAAAGAAAACACCCAACTGTCCAATATAGGGCGGCCCATTTGGTGGGTGAAGCCGATGACCTACACGGAGGACCTTAGTTTAGTTGGTTGTATTCACCATCCCTACTCTGGGGCACTACCTGCTGGGTGAGTGAGGCAGCACACACACCTGATACCACACAGTTGCTGCCACATAGTAATGGACTTTTAAGAGCACTGTACTGTATTAATGATAAACATCTTTAGTATCTTCTAGTTTAGAAATAAAGCTTTGCCGGTTTTGTTATACGTACAGTATTTATACTGTGTGTGGAAATAAGTCACTCTGTCTGACTTTTTTGGGTTATCCTAGGTTCTCTACACATATGCTGCTATGTATGATAATGTATGTAAATGTATTTGTGTATACCTGAATAAACTTACTTACTTACTAATGCATTTTAATTAGAAATGTCAAAGACTCTTCTTATAAATATTAAATATATCAATGTTTTCAGTATTTTTTTGTTATGTGTTAAGTGACTTACCATTGTTCACGTTTGCACACAGTGAGCCTGAGGCGGCGCTGGGCTTATACCACTTGTCCTACATGTGGTACTCAGCGACTGGCTGCTTCACTGTGATCATTGTGGGTCTGCTGGTGACGCTGGTGACTGGAAAGCAGGACGTGAGGGCCATCGACCCTCGCTGTCTCTCACCCGCTGTCTTGTGGTTCAAGAAATGGCTCCCAGGGCTTGATGGTCTTGGTGAAGACTACGTGAGTATATTGTTGTGTGCTGTCTATGGTATTTGGTTTAGATCAGAATATATATTGTTAATAATCCTCGTTAACCCGTTGCTTGTTTCCTTTAGGGATTCAGCTCCTAAAGAAGACCTCTCCAAGCGCTAGAGCTAATTAATCCCCATCCTTGTGACCGATTTCACATAAATTTCACGCATGCATACATCAACACATGCAGATATTAGTATAATTTAAAAAATAAGCTGATAATAAATACAGCAGATCAAAAAATAGTGTGAAAGATTATTAATTTTCAAAAAGACTCGCTTAATCGATGTGAGTAATTCAGCAAATGTCATCAAACTTCTGGGGAATGAGAGGCAAGTGGGTTCCTTGTTGATCCTAACAGGCAACAAGGCACCTTTCTTGAGGGGACCGCTTCTCTGCCTTTAGAGGATTTGGAAGTCCATCTACTATAACGCCTCTTGCGTGCATTGAGATAGTGCCTGGGTCATAAGGTACGGGGATACCTCGCTTGGATCGTTGATGTACTGGGGGTTAATTAAGGTTATCGATTACGAGTCGTGTAGCGACTGAAGCAAATCTACTTAGTTTATAATTTATTATGATCATGGGGAGGCACTAACTCCATAGGGGTTATACAGTGCTTAGGGAATCGGGTTTCTTTCAGGATAGGGGAAAAGTTGATTCAATTCCTTGGATCAAGGTACAAGGTATCCCCTTGATAGGAACTAGAATTGTAATATTGTAACATCGCAAGATACAAGTATTATCTTTATACGTAAAGAATATTTTAAGTCCTTTAACCATCACTGTATACGTCCCCACTTCCCCCTCGCCCCTAGTGGGTCCTTACCTGAGAGTCTGAACTGAACTGAATACATGGTTTTGAAAATGATGCATATTTGTACGTAGGTGAATAATTACATTACTAGACTCCCAGCCCCTTATTTAATACTTAATACATTTTTTTCTCTGCAGATTAATGAAGAGGAAGGACTAAAGGAGAATCAAAGTTCTAGCTCCCTGGGCAGTACTAACCCCGCCTTCAACTCTGATATGATGGAAAAAACATTCAATGAGTTTGTGCAAGAAAAAGAATGCTCAAAACTGTAAGATAATTATCGTTAGTTTTCCAATGAAATTTTCTGATGTTTGTGGAATGCAGCAGAGGACAGTAAGTACACTCGACTACCATACAACCGTAGCATTAATTAGATCACAAAACTTACGTAAAGCATGTTGTGGAGTATGTAGTGTTCCTGACGGACATGTTGTGGAGTATGTAGTGTTCCTGACGGACATGTTGTGGAGTATGTAGTGTTCCTGACGGACATGTTGTGGAGTATGTAGTGTTCCTGACGGACATGTTGTGGAGTATGTAGTGTTCCTGACGGACATGTTGTGGAGTATGTAGTGTTCCTGACGGACATGTTGTGGAGTATGTAGTGTTCCTGACGGACATGTTTTGGTTGGAAATACAAATGTATTCCTTGTTAGTTTTAAATTTTAATTGGACGTAATTGCCTGTGATTTTTATAGGGAGTTTACGTATGTAAATGTGTGATCTCGATAGACTATATAGCTTTGCTGTATTCTGCTGTTGTTCTAGAACTTGTGCAACAAACTTGCTTGAAATTGCACGTCATCATTACATGAATCAAGCACCACACATAACTATGGAATTCACTTACTGGTTCTAAAATGTTTGATGCACAAAGAATGAAAGGTTACCCTAAATGCTTCAAAGCTGCACGTGAAAAGTCAATTACAAACTCCTACATATATTTTTACAGCCTTGATAAATTTATTATTTCATATGCACTCGTTCAAATTTATAATAATCTCATATATACTGCTTAATACAGGGTACATTTTTTTAATTACTGCGATTAGCTGTTTTTTGTATGAAAATTATAATTGCAGCATTTGATGCAGGTTAGGTAAGGTTTGTCAGTAAGCAAGACACGTGTGTTTCCTGACGCGGGTCTTAGTCACGTGATGACCCGCAGCTGCAGCAGACTTAAATAACAAAATACACACAACCCGCACATAGAAAAGAGGACCTTACGACGACGTTTCGGTCCGACTTTGTAAATGGTCCAAGTCGGACCGAAACGTCGTCGTAAGCTCCTTTTTTTCTGTGTGCGGGTTGTGTGGAGCAGACTTGTTTTACACTTATATTAAATTCTATGAACTGTAAATTTACATGTAGTATAGTACTTACAGTAGTAATATCCCACGGAATAATTTGTATTGTTATGATATATTTATTGTTTTCAAATGTTATATAACTATTGGTAGGTGTAAAAATCCCATAGTTCTCATTGGTGGTAGGGCAAAGATATTTATTTATATATTTTTATATTTTAAGGAACTTGCACATTTTTAAATATAGCATTAAAATTTATTTGTATATTTTAAAAATAAACGTGTATAAATACAATATTTTTTTTGTTTGTGTTAGGAATTTTGTATTGCAGAGTAAACAAATTATATACACTACTGCATTATATGAATGTTGTGGACCTGAAAATTATTTAAGAATGTACATAGTGTCCAGTCCGTGGATGTTGTAATTCCCGAGCACCTGGAACTTGTGCTTAAGGCAGTGCATAATTCCAGTAGGCCTTCCAAAAGAGTACATATGTGAAATGCACAGACCTAAAAAAAAAAAGTCAATGTGCAGACCCAGTTAACTGCCTGATTCAATGGATAGCATTTTTTTCTACTGCATCACAACAGTAGAATGATATGGCCCGAGAAGAGTTGCAGATAGTTTGCATACATCGGCGCATCTGATCACAAGACTTTCGCTGCTACAACAATATCCCGACAAAGAAAGGTGAAGAATCGCCTCGCATATTTGACAGTGGTAGAAGCTCATCCCTCATCGGCAGCTTTCACATCAGCCTGGGTTTAGCAATAGTTTCATGAAGAAGCTGATGCTGAGAACAAGGCTTAAAGATACAAGTCTTCCGTCTACCCACAACATGAATCTCCACAGACAAGACTGTTGGCAAATGGAGTAAGGACAGTGCTGGGAATTCTTACTGTGGGAAGAAGGCAACAACAACAACAACAATAATATAATCAAACTAAGCGCTAAAAGAAGGTAAAAAGAAGACTGACATGAGGCATAATCATTTTCGAACACAATATTTCATCTCTAAATAGGCTAAATTGCTAAATTGATAAAACATAAAGCTAAGACTTTATATATATGTACTACCAAGACCGGTGGCTCTGCCCCAGGAATAACCCCTGTGGTTTAGCGCTTCTATTTGATTATAATAATAATAATAATCTGCCCCAGGAGGGGAGGGGGGCTAAAGCCCCCAGATTCAGATACTTTAATTGCAAATTTTCACTGTATTGTATAGACCAGTGACCAGGAAAGCACGATAGTTGAAGAAATTTTACACATGCTGAAAATCATAAGTTTTTGAAGACGATATTTTGAGCATCTTATGACTTAAGCTTCTTCCCTATTCCCTGGATTGAAATCCTGGTTGCGCTACTGACTAAAACTGTTTAAAATCTCCCTGGACTAAGGAAAATATCTCAAGACGATACATTTTTTTTATCATTTCTATCTTCATAATTGAGAATAGATTTGCAGCGGAAACTACTTTGAAGTCATCTAAATTTCTTACATATGCAACTTTCTTAAGATAATCTTGAGGGGAAGTAATAGCCAACCATTTCTCGGTGCACTATATACTGGATAATCAAGACAACGTGAATTTATAGAACACAAATATTTGATAATAAATTTACTTACATTTCTTGAAATTGTTGTCGGTTACGCTGACAAGGTTTTCCAAGTTGTCATGTACATATACGCTTTAGATATTTAGTAGTGTTACAGACAAAAAGAAAGACTTGGAAAATACAAGGTCGCGGGATTACTAGCAAAATTTTGTAAAAAGAGGTTCATAAATGGAGAATCTGACAGGAATAATGTCTGAAGTACCACAAAAAAAAAATCCATTCTGATAATTGACATATAAAAATATCTTAAACCACAATAAATTTTCTATTTGTCGATACTGAAGGTTCCTTGTATATATTAGATGAACATTGAAAAGAGCATAATGATCCAAAACAAATTTGCAGATGGTATAGACTGACATGCTGTTGACTAGAGAAATTTAACACTATAAGATGAAACAATACACATGGACGTTACCATATGAAAACTGTCTTGTTACCGCCAAGAAATGGTCCATGGCATAACAGTTCAAGAGTCCTTAAAGCAGCGCAGCGAGTGAGTGGGGATAATACTGAAAAAAAGTAAGAATAATGGAACACAAACATATGGACAATAAAACTGTCATCCAGCTCTACGAATTCCTTATACGCTCCCAGCCTTCACTGGCATTGATACTGGTGAAGTGATCTTGATCCAGTGAATTGGAGACACCCTGCACTTTAAAGATCACTTCACCGGTATCAATGCCAGTGAAGGCTGGGAGCGTATAAGGAATTCGTAGAGCTGGATGACAGTTTTATTGTCCATATGTTTGTGTTCCATTATTCTTACTTTTTTTCAGTATTATCCCCACTCACTCGCTGCGCTGCTTTAAGGACTCTTGAACTGTTATGCCATGGACCATTTCTTGGCGGTAACAAGACATTTTCATATGGTAACGTCCATGTGTATTGTTTCATCTTATAGTGTTAAATATATATATATCTTTCTTTATTATGCACCCCATACCCATCTTGTGGGCGGTAGTCAAAAGATTACAGAGGTACATAATGGGTCCAGGGACTGGGCCTCAAAGTTTGATAGCTGAGCAAGTTACAAAGGAATAACTGTTCTAAAGTTCAAAGTTCTGAAAAAAAAAGTTTACCAGGAAATATGGGGATGACTTGCACAAACCACACTGTCCTCGACAAGGTCACTAAAGATGTGGCTAATTTTTAGTACACACTAAACTGTGCCCAAGTGAAATTTACTACAATATAGTACTCTCATATTCTTGTATTTTTATATAATTTATAAAACGTATTTTATATAGTTACATCTGTGATAGCAGCACTATTGCTGCGGCAGAGTATTTTAAAAACAGTATGTTAAATGCTATTAAACTATATGTCAAGTGCAGTAGTTTTAAGTGTTTTAGTCTACCAAAAATGCTCTACATAACCAGGGGCTTTTCAATGTGTATGAAATAAATATTAACAAATTTTGAAACAATTTCGTACATTTTGAAAATCTAATTTGCTTAATAAATTAGGTTCCTAATTATTAAATCTTAGTTTGTTATATATTTATTGTTTAACTATGTAGTGCATTTCAACTTACATTTTTTGGTACAATATGTATTTGCATGGAAACATTTTGTGGATATACATACTTATATGTATTACTAGCAAGCCCCACTTCCCCCTCGCCCCTAGTGGGTCCTTAGCTGAGAGTCTGAACTGAACTGAACTGGTGTCTACCAGTAGTTAGACTGTTGGGTTTAGTCCTGACTCTTTCTCTTCTTCTTCAGCTCTTCCTCTCACCGGCTATTCTTCGTCTGTCCCCACTTCCCCCTCGCCCCTAATGGGTCCTTACCCGAGAGTCTGAACTGAACTGAACTGGTGAACTATCTATCTAATAACCAGTAGTTAGACTGTTGGGTTTAGTCCTGACTCTTTCTCTTCTCCTTCAGCTCTTCCTCTCACCGGCTATTCTTCGTCTGTCCCCACTTCCCCCTCGCCCCTAGTGGGTCCTTACCTGAGAGTCTGAACTGAACTGGTGAACTAATACCCCTCGCCCCTAGTGGGTCCTTACCTGTGAGTCCTTGAACTGATCTGTTGAACTGAAATAAATTCACCAGTTATATTTTTATCGGATTCCATATTATTTTAAAGTGAGAGTATCTTAATTTTTTCTACAATATATCTCAAAAAAAATATACTGCACCTTAAAAAATAAATGTTATATACTTAAAATCCAGAGCATCGTATTTTTCATTTCACTTAAGCCTTTATGTATTTTATTTAATTTAATTACCATAAGTAGTGTGAGTTTTGCAGATACAGATTTTTATAAATCTCCAAATAATGTAAGTTTTAATAACTTTATTAGGTATGATAGGATCATCTTTGCCATCTAACCAGAAAGGCTCTCACATTAATGTAAATATATACTATTATAATCTTACTATAAATCAAAACAAACCACTTTGAAGAGAAAATGGCATTATACTGTAGCTCTATATATCAATATTTTCTTTATAATACTTGATACTATTATTGCCAAGTTTAAAATCAACATATATTTCACGATACAATGTGCTTGAAAGTTCTTGTTGTTGACCTTACAAGTTGCGGAGTTTAGAGGCGTCAGTCTTCAGCGAGCAACATACTAACTGGTGTTAGTATATTACCTGTTGAGCGTTAATCAAAATATTTTTGATTAAATGGTGTATTGTTAACAAGTCCGAAGACAAATAAAAGTATTACTTGATAAAGCTCTACACAACAACACATTCTCATAAAAGCTTGTTTTGAAACTTGCCTCCGCCTTTATTAGAATATATTCCTACAGTTTTAATTCCCTTTTATTTTTTATAAGTGTGGAGTTCATTTTATACAAATATGTAATGTACTGTGCTTGTTTCCTCATATGTAATATTTTTAATAAAATTGTCCATTATTCAGAACTATTTTTCTCCCTAATAATATAGCACGGGAACTTGAAAGCTACAAAAATCTATAATACTTTTCATAATTTAGTGCAACCTCCTACAGCCTATTATATTTTAGGGTGCAATTTGGTGCAAACAATATGCCATTTTACAGTATCTACAACAGGTAGTATCCTCCCGAAGATTTCAACCTCCAAAATGTGAAAATGGAGGATAGGTGTGAGAAATTACCTGCATGAGGTTTACAGGGTATTACCTGAATTATTACATGCTCTAGGTCGCAGAACTGTCACTCCCTCGATGCCCACTCCATCACTACTCTCACAAAAAGCTAGCCCTGACATTAAATTAATAATTACAATATTAAAACCAGCTACTCTGGTAATTTAAAATTGTGTGGACTGTATATTTTGGTTTACTTGCTGGGTACGCAAAATATAACCATTAGTACAATACATGGAATACAATAGTGTTATTAGAAAAGAAATTTGTATTACCACTTACCATTTAATTACTGGATAACAATTATTATTTAGGAACACACCCTAACAGCGAGAATTTACGATGGCCAACGCTAAACTACTGTACATTATGGGTAAGCATCACTTAGCTAAGGTGTGCTGCTGGGAAGAATCGGAGTCACCTATTTTTCCATCCTTGTAGCCGAATTTTAAGGGTTTTCCACACCCAATTCTTCAGCGGGAACGTGTCAGCAATTTCTAAATTATGGATTGAGTTCAATATACACCAATTGAACTTTGATGATGCCTGATTACATTGCACAATTAAAGACCAGTGTTCACACATTGTTTCACTATGGCGTCCTCCTCTCCCCCTTGCTGCTGTTCCACATCCTCCCCTCACTCAAAATTTCTCGGAGGGTCAAATCAGCATCATATTTTAAGACTTATTATATTATTCAAATTTACATATAATGAATTTAGGAAAATTCAAAATTTTCCACAATAGGTAATATTGTGCTGGAGGTGGTAACGGGACTACTGTCTCAACAAATACATACCAGGGCGCTCCTGAGACTCAATGAAGTTTACTTTGAATTAATAGGTGAGAGAACCTATTAGAAACTAAATTATACTAGATTTGATCTTCAAGAACAATGGGAAGGTAATCAGGGACAACACTCCACTTCAATGGTGTTTGATGCCGGTGAGGGATTTTGATCCATGATATTAGCCCGATCTCATTCCTTGGACTAAACCTGACTCCCTCCCTTTCCTTCAGGTGCTCTATGACTCCCTACGGTTTAGCGCTCTTTCCCCCCTCCCCCTCAAGGGAGGTTCCTTGATGCTGGTGAGGTGCTCTTGATCTAGGGAATTGGATCTGTGCTCCAATTCCCTGAATTAAGCCTGAATGCCTTCCTAACAAATAGAACACAGAGTAGTAGTAAACAGTAAATTCTGAAGCGGCTACTGTGAAAAGCTGTTCCACAAGGCATAGTACTCGCTCCCATCATATTCCTCATCCTCATATCTGACACCATGTCTTCCTTTGCAGATGACACCGGAATTTGCATTGAAGACACTGCAAGACTCCGGGCGGACACCAACCAAATCTTTAAATGGGCAGTAGAAAACAATATTAAGTTCAATGATGAGAAATTTCAATTACTCCGATGTGGAAAACGTGAGGAAATTAAAACTATATTGGAGTATAAAACAAATTCCAACCACACAATAGAGCGAAAAACTAATGTAAAAGACCTGGGAGTAATATTGTCAGAGGATCTCGCTTTCAATCGCATCTACTAGAAAAATGACAGGATGGATAATGAGAACCTTCAAAACTAGGAATGCCAAGCCCATGATGACACTCTTCAGGATGCTTGTTCTATCTAGGCTGGAATATTGCTTCACACTAACAGCACTTTTCAAGGCAGGTGAAATTGCTGACCTAGAAAATGTACAGAGAACCTTCACGGCACACACAACCGAGATAAAACACCTCAATTATTGTGAAAGCTTGAAATTCGTCAACCTGTACTCCCTAGAATGCAGGCGGGAGAGATACATGATTATATACACTTGGAAAATCCTAGAGGGATTAGTACCAAATTTGCACATAAAAATCACTCCCTATGAAAGCAAAAGACTCGGCAGACGATGCAAGATCCCCCAATGAAAAGCAGGGGCGCCACTAACACGATAAGAGACGACACAATAAGTGTCAGGGGCCCAAGACTGTTGAACTGCCTCCCAGCATACATAAGGGGATTACCAATAGACCCCTGGCTGTCTTCAAGCAGTCACTGGACAGGCACCTAAAGTCAGTACCCGACCAGCCGGGCTGTGGTTCGTACGTCGGGTTGCGTGCGTCCAACAGTAATAGTCTGGTTGATCAGGCCCTGATCCATCATGAGGCCTGGTAAGTGAAAATGGGTGTGGAACAGCCGGAGAGTGACGCGGACAGGGGAGACGCCATAATGAATTAACATTTGTTTTTTTTTTAAAATCACTACAGTATTTAACAATAACATCTTAAATTCTTTAGATGAGTAATTATGAACTGCGGAATTTTAAACCCGTCATCATCCTCGGCTTCACTGAACTTTGTTTAAAACACTTCCATCTAGTCGTGAGGGTTGGGGATTGGGAGGGGCATCACAAGTGGAATAACCTGGGCTTTTCATCTAAATTCGGCATTGAATCTGTATCTCTGTGTATATATACACTACGAGTTTACCTTTATTCCTATCTTAGGTATTAAAGTATTCTTGGCTGGTGGTGAACAAGTAACATGCAGCCTTACTGACCCTCGTGTAACCGACAGGCTTCAAACCATTTTAACTAAGCAGCCTTAGTCAAGCCGAATTATAAACTATAAAAAGCGCTGTCACAGCAACGCATGCGCAGGGCAGGTGAAGAGAACAGTTGAACACTGACACCCAAGGTCACGTAAACAGTTTTTTATTTTTTCCTAGTGTATATAGGATTTGAGCTTCCTTTAATAACTACTTTAGGGATAAAAGATGTCTAGACTAATGGTTAAGATGTAAGCTTCACCCAATTAGCTGTATAACCCCTGTGGTTTAGCGCTTCTATTTGATTATGATAATAATAATTCACCCAATTAACCAGCTAATTGGAACTTGAGTGCGGTGAAGGGGTCGCTCTGTACACTGACGGGAAAACAAGAATATGAACTCAGAGTAAATTATCTCCCACGACTGGTGAGCAGTAAATTCCTTAGTCAGCTGAAGTCGTCTACCAACAACACTAGATGAAAGCAAGTGACCCATTTGCCAGCCATAGAATATCGCTGGGCATCACTCAGGTAAGTGTCATTACTGTAACATTAGTAAGCGGCCATTTGTGTGTGTTCAGTGTTGTCGCTCTTCTTGGGGGTTATTACGAGTTAATATTTAAGATATTAAGAGACGTGAGAGAAACTGAGATATTTTGCATATGATTTAAATCCTGTGTTGTGTATTGAAGATTGTCTGTTTCGTGAAGGTATTAATATCTGGCTTAACTCGCTGTCCTTGCAACCAAAGGCCGTCACATTTATAAACTTCTTCCTCTGAGGGAGGGGGGAGGTCACCACATTTATAAATTTCCTCTTGAGGGAGTGGGAGGTCTCTTCTCACTACATCAGTTTACTAGGTAGGCCATCATAAGCTAAGTCATTATATCGCAGTAATATAAATGAGCAGAGAATAAACATGAATAATAACTGACACATTCCAGAATTACTTAGGAAAATTTTAATATAGCCTATTAAAAGCACTCGAGGGGCTTCAGTACCATATAAATGTTAACCCTCTTATTCCATTTCGTATGATTTACATGGCTTATCATATCTTAATTACATTGTGAAATAAACGTGTCCGCGTGTAGCACCTGAGCACCATTCCTGGAACACAGTATGTATTTATAAAGAAATGAGGCATCTCCCCGGGGGAGACAGCTGAGCGGCATCTCCCCGGGGGAGACAGCTGAGCGGCATCTCCCCGGGGGAGACAGCTGAGCGGCATCTCCCCGGGGGAGACAGCTGAGCGGCATCTCCCCGGGGGAGACAGCTGAGCGGCATCTCCCCGGGGGAGACAGCTGAGCGGCATCTCCCCGGGGGAGACAGCTGAGCGGCATCTCCCCGGGGGAGACAGCTGAGCGGCATCTCCCCGGGGGAGACAGCTGAGCGGCATCTCCCGGGGAGACAGCTGAGCGGCATCTCCCGGGGAGACAGCTGAGCGGCATCTCCCGGGGAGACAGCTGAGCGGCATCTCCCGGGAGACAGCTGAGCGGCATCTCCCGGGGAGACAGCTGAGCGGCATCTCCCGGGGAGACAGCTGAGCGGCATCTCCCCGGGGGAGACAGCTGAGCGGCATCTCCCCGGGGGAGACAGCTGAGCGGCATCTCCCCGGGGGAGACAGCTGAGCGGCATCTCCCCGGGGGAGACAGCTGAGCGGCATCTCCCGGGGAGACAGCTGAGCGGCATCTCCCCGGGGAGACAGCTGAGCGGCATCTCCCCGGGGGAGACAGCTGAGCGGCATCTCCCCGGGGGAGACAGCTGAGCGGCATCTCCCCGGGGGAGACAGCTGAGCGGCATCTCCCCGGGGGAGACAGCTGAGCGGCATCTCCCGGGAGACAGCTGAGCGGCATCTCCCGGAGACAGCTGGCGGCATCTCCCGGGAGACAGCTGAGCGGCATCTCCCCGGGGGAGACAGCTGAGCGGCATCTCCCCGGGGGAGACAGCTGAGCGGCATCTCCCCGGGGGAGACAGCTGAGCGGCATCTCCCCGGGGGAGACAGCTGGAGGATCTCCCTGGGGAAGAGATGGATCCCATCCTAAGTAATGAAGAGCATGAACGTTACTTAGAGACTACCATACTGTAAGATTGTCCACTTCTTGCCTTACTCCTTTATTCTAACGACTTAATTCTCGATTTTATATTATAATTCCTCTTTTCTTCCCAAATTGATCATTTAATATTATATTTTACTCCTACTGCATTATCATTTACCACATTATTCTATAAATTTCATTGTATATGGCCATTAGGTGCAAGGGTGGGTGATACAGTGGAACCTCTGCTTACGAGTTTAATCCATTCTGTGAACTGGCTCTTAACCTGATCTCGTATGCTGAGTCAATTTTCCTCATTTAAATTAATTGAAATGTCATTAATCCGTTCCAGCGTAATTCCTGCTCTCAGGAGGCAGGACAATACACTTAAATATAACACTAAGATCAATTCTACGGCTTATTTATATATCACAATTCATCTAATATGACATAATAAACAATATAAATAATATAGGAACCTGATATATACTAGAATGAATAAAATGCCATTATGTAACTAGTGGTGGTGGCCATTCACTGTACCATCTAGTGGCGGCATTCTGAAACTCACTTATTATAGTATTAGTATAATTATTATTAGTATAGTATTATTATTATATTAGTATGTATACGTATTATTATATTTTTATTATATTATTATTATTATTATAATGGGGAAGCGCTAAACCCGTAGCATTATACAGCGCCTGTGGGGGGAAGGGGATGGAAGGTATTCAGGCTTAATTTAGGGAACTGGAGCACAGATACAATTCCCTAGATCAAGAGCCCCTCACTAGCATCAAGGAACCTCCCTTGAGGGGAAAGCTCGCAACCTGAATTTTGGCTCGTATCCAGGAGCAAAAAATCGACCGAGCGACGGCTTGTATCCTGAAAAACTCACATGGTGGGGCACTCGTAAGCAGAGGTTCCACTGTATTTTGGTACATCTCGGTAGAGAAACTTTAATTTTTCTGAGCTGACAATGAAAAATTCATTATTTTTATTTTCGATAAATATATTGACGTATGCTATGAAAATATGAGTGTGATGGGTTCTGACAAATTAGCAAATAAATTTTTGTACCCAAACTCTATTGTAGAGCAAACTTTCTGTGTATTGAGAAGCCTACCACATTTAAGAACATAAAAACGAAGGAACTCTGCAGCAGGCCTATTGGCCATGCTTGGCAGGTCCAGTTCACACCTACCCTCACTCACTCATTTACCCATCCAACCTATATTTAAAGCTGCCAAAAGTTCTTGCCTCAGTGATGCTACTTGGGATCGGGCTGGGAGTTCCACATATCTACAACTCTACTGTCAAACCAGTACATCCCAATATCCTTACTAAATCTAAATATCTCCACCTTAATTTCATTGCTACGAGTCATGTTTTGGTTTTATCCCCTTTATTTCTGCTTTTCATTTGTATACTTCAGTCATATCTTCCCTAATTCTACGCCTTTCTGGAGAGAGTAAGTTCCTCTTTGTTCTATTTTCGTAGGGAAGGTTTCTAATACGTACAAGGACTCAACTTCATTCTTTTTATTTTCGAGCACGCTTGTGCTGATTCTGTAATATGGAGACCAGCACTGAGTAGTACAGTGGTACCTCAAGTTACGATATTTTTTCGTTCGAGAATGCTGTTCAAGTGCCATTACCAAACGAATTTATCCCCATAAGGAATAATGTAAAATAGACTAGTCCTTTTACACCCCCAAAAATATACCTACAAAAGCATTTAAAAAAATAAACTTACATAAAAGGGCGATTTTGGGGACCATCGTAACTCGAGGTACCACTGTATAATCTAAATGAGGCTTAACCAATGATATGTTAAATTGAAGTACAGTATGTATAACCATACAACTTTCATTATTTATACTTCTTGAAATGAAGACAAGAATTCTATTACCTTTAATGTGAACACTTATGCACCGTTAATAACAAAAAAGGCACAATACCGTGACTGGAACAATACACACACAACCCGCACATATAAAAGGGAGGAGCTTACGACGACGTTTCGGCCCGACTTGGACCATTTACAAAGTCACACTGCCGTTATCTTGGCTTTAAATTTCTGATAACCAGAAAGCCTAAATCTTTATTGCAAGCTTTAATTAAGATCTATGCTGTTTAGCTTATGAGTTTAGTTTCTGCCACTCCTCCGACCACAACATCCAGTAGCCTTCTAGTGCCCACATCCGAAATTATTTGGTCTATTTTAGTGTCAATCGGTTTCTTATGTTGCTATTTATTCCCTCATCAGTATCTTTTAAGTAGATTGGCAGCTAATTTAACACTAGTAACTTCTTTATCAGGATTATTTTTTACATAGCACCACAAGGTGTTTTCCCTTATTGCAGTTCATGCATTAGATAGTTGAACCTTGCAGTTCCTAAACTCGTGTTTGCCTAAGTGGTATAACTCTGAAGTTTCTCCAACTTTTTCACTCTGTCTTCCCAATTGGGATAAGTAAAATGATACAGGGAGGCAGCACTAACGACGAGATTTGAGCAAGAGTGCAAGCCATGCTAGACAGTTTGGAAAGAAAAGTGGCAGAGGCACTGGGATCAGTGTATAGCCTCCCAAGATGAGTACTTCAAAGGAGACAACTTTCAACTAGGTGACTAGGCAAGACTATATATCTTCGCAACTGTCTAGGTAATCTTCTTATTTCCCTGAATAAGAATTTATAAGACAATTGTTATTAGAGTGTAAGTCTGTATTTTTCAAAGCAAATATCAGAGTAGTTTCTTTATTTTAACCCATGATGCATACTATTAATAAGTACAGTATTTAAGTGGTACAGTATTATAATCATGTCTTGAGTGGTCAGTGTTTTTATATCTTAATCTGAAGGGAGGGTTGTAAGGGCATACATACTCGTTTTTGAGGATAGTGAAGGGTGGGTTGTAAGGGCATACATATTCGTTTTTGAGGATAGTGAAGGGTGGGTTGTAAGGGCATACATACTCGTTTTTGAGGATAGTGAAGGGTGGAAGATTATTATAATCAAAAGAAGCGCTAAACCACAGGGATCATACAGCGCCGAGAAGGGTGGAAGAGCAACCGTTTACCCAGGTTATCTCACAAGACTACTACTCCCTTAACTGTATTCATCTTAAGTCACACATTTTCGTTGCCACAAACACATGCAAGGTATTGTACTGGTGTCCCTCACTTCATGCAACATTAGTGTTAGAGGCCCGAGCCAACTGAACTAAGCTCATTTAAGCCATTAACATTAAACTTTGTATAACAAAAATTTTCATTACATTTGTGAATCTCATTGATCACAAGGCTAATGTGTATTGCACATATAGTAGTAGTGCTAGAAATGGTACAGTTGAGGGGTGGGGGAACCTGTACTTAATTAACTATTGTTTGAATAAACTTAAATCTTTCCAAGCCACTATCCCTTATTTTTTGCCAAAGAGCCTTATTACAATTAAAGCTTAAGTCTTAAAGCCAAGCATGAAACATTAAGTTGCCCTAGTCACTCAGCATTACATTTTACCATAATTTTTTAATTTATATTACTGTTTATATATAAAAAAATCTTATACCTACTGATTACTGTTAGAAATGCATGTGATTATTGATGTGGGTGTGGTGATTAAAGATTTAGTACTTTATACAGTGTTAAATTTTCTTATACATACTGTATAACTTTGTGCCAAAAAACTGAGGAATTTTAAAGAATTACATTAAAAACAAAGCAATAAGTGTTCTATTTTATTTACAATGTTCAATAATATTCACAAATGGAGATAAAAATATAAACAAGTGAAGATGGATATGCAAAAAGCACAGGACAAAATGAATGGACAGTGATTCTATCTGAGAATGAGTGTAAAAAATGGCTGTGCTTGAAAAATGATGATGAGTGGATGGGATTCCTGCACAAGCAGAAACTATTTTAGGCAGTGGGACAATTTTAATATAGGTACAGTACACAAATAACAAGAGGGATAGGAGAGGAATGTCCCATATAAATAAATATTGTATTCATGGGGAAGTGCTGAAACTGCAAAGGTCATACAGCACCTTAATGAGTAAATAAAGGAATATTCATGTTCCCTGTTTAATTATTAAAAACTTAAGAGGTTAGTTAAGGACACAAACCCTAATGCTGCACATGGACGAAATTTATGATGCTTGAGCACCTGTTCCACTCACTTATCTGGGAATGTTGTAAAGTTGATAGACAGCTGAAGGTTAGAAGATTGTAAACTAAGATCTGAAAGACTTGTATGACCAATAAATATGTAAAGCTTAGTTAAGGAGTGTAGATATGAAACTTAAGATGATTTTTAAACCTGTATTAAAAAAATAGATGGAAATCTTAGTTAAAGACTGTGTTTTGGAAACTAGAAAGATCTGAGAAACTACTGAATTGTCTGAAGTTTAAGAAGAGTAATGATTTAAGAAAAAGACATGGTGTGTATGGCAAGTTGTGCAGCTAATACAAGTGAGTGCTGGAACAAATGTATGCAGGTGTACTGCTAAAAGTAGAATGACTAATAAAGTACAAACTTCTGAAGTGTGTACATATATTTTTGTATACAATTACAAAATATAAAAAATAATTACATTATACTTTATACTGTTTGTTGTCAAATGTCCTGTCATACATATTTTACTTGTGACCAGTTTTGAGGGCTCATTTACCCTTACAGCCTGGCCTGAGACCAGGTTTCCCTGTTGACTGCCTGGTCAACCAGGCTGTTTGTGCTAGAAGCCCACATAGCCATCACAACCTGGCTTATATGGTACTTGTAGCAGGAAGCTGCCCATCTTCTTGAAAACTTGTGTCTTCATTCCAGGAGTACTTCTGATATCTGCTGGTAGTATGGTGGAGTCTCAGTTCAGACATACTCGGTGCTCTAATTGTGCCCACGTCCTTTCTTGCTCTTCACTGAGTTTATTCAATACTTTCTCCCATATCTTTCACTCCAGTAAACTGTTACAACAGTGTGCAGGTTAGGAACCAAGCCTCTGAGTATCTTCCATGTAGTATATATTATGAGGGATTTCTTCTTTACGGTGGACAACATAAATGCCTGGAAACTGTTTCAATAGTTACAATGTTTTGTTGATTCTATGAGGAAAGTAGACAACCTCTGTGCATATTCCAGCTCTACCTCCTGCCTTGAAAAGCTGTTTTGACCGTTCTCTTAATCCATCTTTTTGTTTTTCCTCGCCTTTACTGCATTTGTCTTACTGCATTCTCCAAATGACATTCTCTTGACAATTATTCTTGTTTTCCAAATAACAGATTCTGACATAATTATTCTAAAGTATTTTACCTGTTTCTTTAGGTCTATGAAATGATTTTCCAGCATTCTGTATACTGCACTAGTTTGAGTTCATTCTTCTCATATCAATGCAGTTGAAATTTATCACCACTGACCATGTTATTTTTACTTGCCCATTGGAAGACTTTGTTGATATCTGATTTTTGTTTTCTCTGAGGTGATGTTCATACTGTTGAAAGCCTCCACAAAGGCTAATATGAAGTTCTGATTAGTGTTCTTATCTCTCTATGAGAATGAAAAACTGTAATGGTGCTTGGATCATGCCTTGGGGTACTGAATTTTTTGCTTTGTTGAGACTGTTCTTTTTGTTTACTACCACTTAGTAATCTGTTTGAATTTTTAATATAATTTTCCCTACTTATCTTGTTAGCTATTACACCATGGTCACATTTGTCAAATGCCTTGGAAAACCCATGCAGATTACACCAGTTTTTCCCCCCCTCCCAAAGACACTGTACTTTTTCATGGTCATCTTATAGTTGTATTAGGCAAGAGCTTCCTGCTCTAAAGTCCTGTTAATTAGGGTTATTTAGCTCATTTCTCTATGAAGTCAATTTTGTCTCCGCACCTTTATCAAAGATTTTTTTCTTTTAATGTGATGTTAGTGCTACTGGTCTGTAGTTTTTTTGCTACTGCTTTGCTGCTCCCTTTCTGAAGTGGGGCTACGTCAACTTTTCTTAAGGCCTTGGGGATTTCACCAGAATCTAAGCTTTCTTCAAAGAACACTTGAGTACTCTTGCTAATATCTGCATTAAATATGCTCTCTCTCTTTTAACATGTAGTGGTCATAAATAAAAATATCACATTTAGTGTAACAAAGGTCAATGATTTAAAAGCTCACATTTGGTATACCATAACAAAGGTCACTTGTATAAAGAGTATTTGCAATAAACTGGGATCAGAATATTGCCCATAAATTACAAATGTTTTAAAAATTTACAGGACATTTGCTGTTACACATATAGTACAATCAATTATGATTCCAAGAGGAACATATTTCTAAAGTGTGTCCTTCAACAATACATGAAGACTGTTTTGATAACTAAATGACATATTGCTGCATACCAATATGGTCAAAGTGCCAAGATACATAATATCAATTTGACATCACATGTTGCTAAAGGCCAATCTACCATCTAAAGTAAGCATCATTAAAGTGGCCATTTAGTTGCAAAGTTCTATAATAGACAACCAAGAGTGATGAAGCATTATCTGGGCAGTTTGTGCAGTCTTGATAGGGTTGATGGTCAGTGTTTGTTACAACTGCCTCATAAGCGCTGAAGCCTGTAGCGGATTAACACAAGTGCAAAGGGAAACTTGCCGAAAGGCCCTCCCTGGTATGGAAGGGGGGGGGGCCCTAAGACTATTTTGTATTAAAAATTACTTAATGGAACAAAACTGTTGTTCATAATTTCAAACTGATTTGTGTAATGTTATTATACATCATTTTCATTAATTAAAGCATGAAAATATTTTAAAATATAAATATATTGCATATACAGTATAGGTGTTGCCCCAGGGTTCCACTTACTCTTAATCCACCACTGACTGAAGCATCTATTTTGTGTGTATCCACCTTGGAACTGAGTATTCAGTATATTACATGCACTTGCAAGGCACCATGAATAGGGAAGTTGTGGCTGAGAGTTACCAATGGCTGTGCAAGTGTTTATTGTTAATTTGTTAAAGAGTAAGTTGTACTGTGCTGTTTTCTGCTGATCTTAAAGCCTTGCATGTGTGTGCAGGGCTTCATTGGGAGTCAGCAGTCCCAGAAATATATTCTATGGAATAAATCTCAACAATAAAACCTGTCATACAGCTGACAGTAATAGTCAGGTGAGTAACAAGCTATTAGTGACAATATTTTTGCTTTATAAAGAGCTTTAACTTGATTAAGCTCTATACAGAGTGAAGCATTGTTATAAAAGCTTGTTCTGCACCTGCATCTTTTCTTCATACAGTATCAGTGCCAATCAAAATGTTTTGAAGTTACATTTTATGTACACGCACCAAAGGTAGCTTGCTGGTGTACTGTTGTAATTAATTTTCATTCACAGTGAATACTGGCATTTACAAATCTTTATTCCAAAGAATAGTACTAAGATACACTGTATTCCAATATTATAATGATTAATATAACTAATAAATTACACTCCTGACTGAAAATAACTTGGTCTTTACAACATTTAATCACAACCATGACTGTCAATAGTATTGTTTTTGTTCAGTAACTTTGCTTCTATTAATATGTATACTAGAGTATAGGTCGAGCTCATGTATGTTATACAGTGGACCCCCGGTGTTTGTCCTGCTCGAAACTCGCCCTTTTATGTAAGTGTATTTTTTAAATGCTTTTATAAGTGTATTTTTGGGGGTCTAAAAAGACTAGTCTACTTTACATTATTCCTTATGGGAATAAATTTGTTTGGTAATGGCACTTGAACAGCATTCTGGAACGAAAAAATAACAAAAACCGGGGGTCCACTGTACTTGTTAATGGTTCTGAGGAGCATCACCCCAAGGCAATCCATTCATAAAAGAAATGTGTAGGAATGGTCCTCAGTGTTGAGGGAGGCCCAACTGCTCTGGTGTAAGAGATGCATGATATTTTACCTTGCTAGCATAGCAGTCTTGGCTTGATATGATGAGCTTTTCTCTCAAATGTTGTATCTCACTCTGAGGAACAAACTGGGCACTGATGAAAATGAGGGAAGTGTGCTGTTGCAGTTTAGATGAGATGGACTGTTATCTGTCTCTAAACTAGGCATGCTTCTGTGATTGACAATAGTATTTTGTTGTGTGGCTGTAGCACCAGCACTCTGGCGAAGTGAGGAGTTAGCTTCAGTTCTTACTGCCAGATGATGACCTGCTATGTAGATTGAGGTTGGAAATACAATGGAATTGAATGTTAATTTTGCTCTACTTCATGGATATCTTCTTTATCTTCTGGCTGGAAAGATTCATTTCCACTTTGGTGATTGGAAAGTAAAAAAATTATTTTTGGTTTATCTGGGACACAGTTTGTGAAAGTCTCTACTTTTGCGGGAGAGATATCAGTGGTCACATGATGGTTTGAGGGTGGAGTGTTGGTGTGTCTGAACTGCAGTGCTGCCATTAGCATGTAGGTGCAATAGTTTTTCAGCTTTGCTGATGTCATTTACTTTGAAGAAAATACAGTGGAACTCCGGTTTTCGTACAGTCCGAATATCATACAATTCAGATTTAGAACACTTTTTTGGGCAAAATTTTGGTCCGGATTTCATACCTCCACCCAGAAATCGTACGTATCAGACGCATCCGCTTGTATGTTTGTGACTCGGTCTGCCTTTGTTACTCGTTGAGTAAACATTACTCCGCACATTCATCCGAAACATTTCATAATTATCTATTGCTTTTTGTGCTTGCGACTGCTAAATCAGCCACCATGGGGCCAAAGAAAGTTCAGAGTGCCAGCCCTTTGATAAAGAAGGCGAGAAACACGATAGAATTCTTCAGTGATTGTATGATATGTACGATACTAAAGCAGCAGGAGTCGATAAGGGCTATAGCACCAGCCAGCGATAAAGTGTAGCAAGTAAGTTAAGCGATTAAGCGATAGAAAAAGGACGACACGAAACTAACTCCTCCAATGTTGTTGGAGGTTTATAGGGCCACTGACAACATACATCGCCCTGCGCTATCTTCCACCACCTTAAACCTCTGCCAGCATCTCCTCCAAGGCAAGTGTGTACTATAGTATACATACAATAACCACTTTATTTCTTTACGGGTTCGAACCCACCCGTGGTATGGTTTGTTTGCAATCGTGTCATTACGATTTCGTGAGTCAGTTATACAATACGTATTTCTTATTTATAAATTACGTACATTGTTTCAATGTTTTCCTTATGAAACTGTGATGTAGTGCAGTTAGCCTCACAAACACTGTTTTCTCTTATAATAATGGGAAGATATGTAGTCACAGCAGCTGCCACAGCCACCACTAATCACATACGTAATGACATATTTTATTCATTCTAGAGTATGTATCATGTTTCTATGTTATTAATATTACGTCATTAGATGAATTGTGATAGATAAATAAGCTGTAGAGTTGATATTAGCGTCATATGCAAGTATTATGTCCTGTCTCCAAACCATAAACTCTCCTCCCTCTCCCCTCAACTCTGTCTTCCATATGCCAACAAGACTCTTCAATAAAGGTAAAAGTGATTTAAATGTTCATTTATCCATTTCATTAGTCCTTTATATTTATTTCTCATTGTTTTCTGTATGTAAAAACTATAGTTATTTTCTATAAAATGTATTTTTTGTTAATACTTTTGGGTGTCTGAAACAGATTAATTGGATTTACATTATTTCTTATGGGAAATATTACTTTGGTTTTCGTACGTTTCGGATTTAGACCAACCTTCTGGAACGGATTAAGTACGAAATCCGGGGTTCCACTGTACCACTTTTTAAAGTGTTGAAAGAGATAGCTGATGGAGGTCAGAAATTCTTGTCTAACATGATCATCTAGGTATGTACAATAAACTCCCAGTTAACACAAAACCAGTCAACATGGTTTTAATAAAACTGTGTTGGAAACTTTCTACATAAAATGATTTAACCCTTTGACTGTCGCAACCCCTGGTGTCGCAAAATTTTTGAAAAAAAAAAAAAAAAATCTTCTGTACATAAGCATGATGAGATGAAGTCCCCCAGTCAACTATAAATGAAGGCTGTGGTAAATTATGGCCTTCTGTGGAGTCAGGTCTAGGAAACTGACTCTGGCATTATTCCCCAAATAGTGCCTTTTACATTACCTGGTGCACAACACTAGGATGGCACTTTCAAATTAACTGAGATTTGCTTAGCAAAAATGCTGGATTAGATCAGAGCACAAACCGTACAATCAGCTTTCGGCTGAAGGTGGTGGGCAAACCGGAAAGAACGTCAGGAGTTGTAAACCTTCAGTTGCCATTCCTGGAACTGCAGGAAACTTCTGGTAATATTTCTATCAGAGGCCCTGCCAGATGACTTCTTGATGTCTCCCTGGAGTGACAACTGACATGTCCTAATATAATTGTTTCTACTGGGTGGAGTGACAAAACCACTGCAGCACCATCAACAGAAGCTAAGTTAGAACAAGGCTGATTTCACAAAAATGAGGAAATGTTCTCGATCAATGGTGCCAAATGGCAAGGAGGGAGGGGTTGGGGGTATCTAGATTCAGTCTAAAGAAGGGACGACAAGAGGTTCAATACCTCAGATCAAGAGTCCCTTCACCACAGCAGTGGATCCCCTTTGAAGGAGTCCCAATCTAAATACTTTCTTTTAAAAACTTTTATCCTTACACTTGATATGGAAAATCATAAAATGGAGTGAAAACCAAATTTTAGTGTTGGCACTGGGTTAGTCAGTGTATTAAGGTCAAGTGTGCTGTTTGACTTGTGATCATTTTTGAGTTGTTCTACCCTGGGACTGTTGATTACACTGGTCAATAAATTTTAAATGGTTTTGTGCTTCTGAGAAAAAGGGTATGTCACTAAGATTTTGGGATGCTGAAAATTAATATGACCATGATAACAATGGATTGGCTAAAGTTTCCAAGGAAATTTATGCATTTTGCATACAATATATTAGTAACATACCTGTATAATGTATTAATACAACAGATGCTTCTTTGCTTATTTCATGTATTCTGCTTCTGGAGCATTTCTTGTTATTGTCCACCAGTATCTGCTAACAATGATTGATTCCATTTTCCCTGGTAGCATTTCTCCATGACTTAGATGTCTTGGTGGAAATGTTCACCATGTTCATCATTGTCAAATTATGAACACACACAGGGTCTTGTGAAGTTGAAGACTCACAAGTTTTGCAGGTTCCGTCATTCTCCATGTCCTCTGTCTCAAGGAAGGACGAGTCCATATCTTATCAATAGAGCCAATTTTGCTGTAGACCAGTGTTACGTGTTCATCCAGATTGTTGCAACTGATGGCCCACTGGCCCACACATCCATCACAGCCTGGCTGATAAGGCACTTGGTGGCTGTAGTGATCCAATTTCCTCTTGAAAATTTCTGCACCCTTTTTTGTGCTACAAAAAAATGTTACCTCCCAATCAAATGTTTTCTTTCATGAAAGGTGACCCAAAATTAAAATATATGGTCATCTGAACTATGATGTCAATGCCCTTCTGGCAGTGACATTGAAAGCATTCTCCTCTTTGTCTGGTCACCCTAAATGGTGGGAGATGGCCGATAAAGTGAAACCCAATCTCTATGGGAGCTGGTAGATGATGAAGTAATTAGCTGGTGTATGCTGCAATAGTCAGCTGGTGTACTATTAACAAGATGACAGAGGAGGTTAGCACTGCAAGTCTACTATCAAATGTGTTCAAGTTTATGTATGTGTGCAAAGTAGAATATGGTCACTGTGGTTTCACTATTGATGTACCTGACTAGTAGGTTACGGAAAACATGTATGGATTTCAAACCTTCAAAAATATTTTGAAAAAGTGTGTTGACCTACTTCTTGCCTAAAAAGCTTAAGACCTCGACCTATGCTTGAGTATACTTGAGTGAGAGCTTGACTGTGAGTTTAAGACTAGAGAGCTTTTCCTTGCCATAAGTGTGTACTTTTCTTACAGCAAGGTGGTTTTAAGACCTTACTGTATATTGGAGTGTAAAGAGTACACTGTACTTGGTTGTGAGAGCTTGATATAAAATCTGAGAATAAAGAGCATCTCCTCAACATGAGCTTAAATCCTCTCCATAGCGAGATACAATGATTCTCTTTGTAATTAACATTTTTTTTTTTTAAATGAATGTAAAAATTGCAATACTAGGATTCAGTATTTGGGCATGAAATATATTATGAATTAAAAGGAGGAAAAACCTCATTTAAATTTGTTGCGTGCTAAGAGAATTGAAGAGCTACTTTAGATTACGGTGTCTACTCTCAAAAGCAAAAACTAAATGTGGCTCATAATTTACTTTCAAATATTAGAATGTCCTAAATTTAATATTTGGAGTCTGGAGCATATACATGAATTTTGAAAAATTACTACAGAAAATAAATGAATTTTTTTTTCTGTATTAGTATGAATTAAATATAAATACTGGCTTTTACTAAAATCATAAAAAATTATGAATAAATAAGTTATAAAAATTATCAGGGTAATAAATTTTTATAATTCTTAATGTGAATGTAACACAATACATATTTACAATATATAAAAATAAAAGACAGATTTCTCTTCTTCAATTTACATATTAATAAATGTTGAACCTAAAAGCCACTCTGCTGATGAATCAATTAGACCAGTATTTTTTAATGAAGTCCCTTTTCTCAACTTAATTTTTTACTAAGATCAGTAACATATTTGAGCATTTTATTTCATAATTTATAGCAGTGCTAACATGCACCTAGCAAATCTAAATTTGCAAAAAATCTCTATAATAATCTGAATACAAGTCTGTACACTGATTCACTGCTCCCAGTGGGTGCTCCTAAAATGTGTCCATATATACAGTATTACATAAAAACCCATCTATGGCATTTTATTTAATCAAATAATTTTTTCTGCTTAAAAATTTCATAAGAATCATCTAGCTTGATTTTTCTGTTTTAATTTAAATAATGAAAAGCACCCAGTAATTAGGAGCAAGGAACCAAATAAAAACAAGTTTCTCGAGTCTTTCGAAGAATTTAAATTACCATATATTACAGGGATGATTAGAGTGGATAAATGATATGAACCATACTGCCCATACCCGTCAGTTCCCCTTATAACTTAATGCATCACGAGGAATATTTTTTTTTCATTAAACCCTTAGGTTGTTAGCTGTTTATGTTATAACTTGACTACAGCTACATTTAGCTTAGTTTTTGATCATTACAATACTGTGGGTTTTGCTCCAGGAATGCTTTCAGTTTGGTGGGATAGTCTGTCATGACACCAGTGGCTCCAGTTTCGAAGGCCTTGTGAAAATCTTCTTCTGTGTTCATTACCCAAAGATAAGTCTGTGGAAAAATTAAGTAATGTCACTTTATACAGTGATAAAATTGGCAGTATTGGCAGATAATAAAATTCCTGTTTGGTAATAATAGTGATAAGTAGGCAATCTCAATGAAATGGAATTTGAAGTAACTGAAAAACCATCGATGGTTTCTGCAGTAATGGTATTTAACATCAATAACTAAATCCTGGCAGGAATTACAAGACATCCTGTGGTCAGCTTTGCAGTTTAGTCAGGAGATGATTTGCTGACTGCCTGGTTGATCAAGCTAACAACACACACATATATAGTTATCAAAATTTTGTTGATTAGGCCCGTTGAGCAGTTAGCGATTCAATTTCACTTTGAAAACTTTGCCCATGTTTCTGTAATATTTCATATATATCTGGTTAAGGTTGAGAGTTGCAGACCTTGGATGTTTACACAGCATTATAATTATGTATATGACTCCTGCATTTCACTAGGTTTATTCTACACTTCTTGCTAAGTATCTCATTCTATTAAGATGTTATTGAAGTGTGCAGATTGGAGATGTAGCCCTCAAGCATACCCTAGCCACTGAACATCATTAATTAGTACTAATAGATTAACTTGCTATGCAACTCTAAAGCAACAGAAATAACTATTGATACAGGTGTAGTAATTATGGCTGTGAGTAGTATGTCTCCCAGTCTAGCTGCTCATGAATGTGTGTAAATGATCGTGAGAAACTTGTTTTCTGGTGAAAATCACAATTTTCCCTATCTTCCTTTAATGAAGTAAAATAAACCAACAGAATCTACTGCCAAATCAAGGACAAGCAAGCTATATGTCAGAAAGGTGGTTTGAAAACAACCCTCCCTCTCCCTGATGTTAGGATGATTTTTTTTTTTCAACAAGTCGGCCGTCTCCCACCGAGGCAGGGTGACCCAAAAAGAAAGAAAATCCCCAAAAAGAAAATACTTTCATCATCATTCAACACTTTCACCACACTCATACATAATACTGTCTTTGCAAAGGAGCTTAGATACGACAGCTGAGAATAGTCCCTCCCAGCTGTCACTATCCCAGACCCCTCCTTTAAAGTGCAGGCATTGTAAGTACTTCCCATTTCCAGGACTCAAGTCCAACTAAATCAATTAACTGGTTTCCCTGAATCCCTTCACAAAATGTTACCCTGCTCACACTCCAACAGCCTACTCTAATATACAGTATGTACTAACTTTACACTATAACTGAAGAAGCTGTTGTGATTATCAACATGAAAAATCTTTCAAAGCTGGAAATGAGCTAGTTTTTTTTATTGAAAGGATGTGTGTGTCTGTGACACCAAAATTTTTATCATATGTTGATAAAGTATAATATATGTAGTACAAGTATCATTAAAGTGATTCTTTGGTACTACCCCACAGGAAGCAGAGTACAAGAGGTTGGAAATGAAACACAACAGGCAATATGGCTAAACTAGTACTCTGAATGACATCAGTGAGCAGGTACAGTGGACCCCCGAGTAACGAGCAAAATTCATTCCAGAAGCCTGCTCAAGTGCCATTACCGAACGAATTTACTCCCTTAAGAAATAATGTCAAGTAGGTTAGTCCATTTCAGACCCCCAAAAATACACTTACAAAAGCACTTACAATATTATACTTACATAATTGTACGATTTCCGGGGTGCTCGTTACTCGGGGGTCCACTGTACCTTACAAGTGACAACTGAAGATCTGGCCTCTTATCATATATAAAAACATCTGATTCATAGGTGGGGGTATTGTATCCTATGAATTAATGCCAAAACAAGTTACAGTGGTACCTCGAGTTACGATATTTTTTCGTTCGAGAATGCTGTTCAAGTGCCATTACCAAACGAATTTATCCCCATAAGGAATAATGTAAAATAGACTAGTCCTTTTACACCCCCAAAAATATACTTACAAAAGCATTTAAAAAAATAAACTTACATAAAAGGGCGATTTTGGGGACCATCGTAACTCGAGGTACCACTGTATTTATCTCTACTGTCTAAGTTAGGGTTATTTTTTTTTTATTAACACATAGGCCGTTTCCCACCAAGGTAGGGTGGCCCGACAAAGAAAAACTTTCATCATTCACTCCATCACTGTCTTGCCAGAGGCGTGCTTACACTACAGCTACAAAACTGCAACATTAACACCCCTCCTTCAGAGTGCCGGCACTGTACTTCCCATCTCCAGGAATCAAGTCTGGCCTGCCGGTTTCCATGAAACCCTTCATAAATGTTACTTTGCTTACACTCCAACAGCACGTCAAGTCCTAAAAACCATTTGTCTCCATTTGCTCCTATCTAACACGCTCACGCACGCTTGCTGGAAGTCCAAGCCCCTCGCACACAAAACCTCCTTTACCCCCTCCAACCTTTTCTAGGCCGACCCCTACCCCGCCTTCCCTCCGCTAGATTTATACACTCTCAAAGTCATTCTATTTTGTTCCATCCTCTCTATATGTCCAAACCATCTCAATAACCCCTCCTTAGCCCTCTGGATAATAGTTTTGGTAATCCCACACCTCCTCCTAATCTCCAAACTACGGATTCTCTGCACTATATTCACACCACACATTGCCCTCAGACATGACATCTCCACTGCCTCCAGCCTTCTCCTTGATGCAACATTCACAACCCATGTCTCACACCCAAACAAGAGTGTTGGTATAACTATACTCTCATACATTCCCCTCTTTGCTTTCATGGATAAAGTTCTCTGTCTCCACAAGCTCCTCAGTGCACCACTCACCTTTTTCCCCTCGTTAATTCTATGATTCACCTCATCCTTCATAGACCCATCTGCTGACATCCACTCCCAAATATCTGAACACATTCACCTCCTCCATACTCTCTTCCTCCAATCTGATATCCAATCTTCCGTTAGGGTTACATGCATTAAATATAGTTAGGCACAAAGCCTGCCAACTTCAGGTAAGTCATTAAAGATGCTTATCACCTCTATACCAATGATACAGATGCACATTAATATCTAAAACATAGGTTTACAATAAGCTCTCAGAATATGTATATAGAGTATATACTAAAAAGTTTACACCTTTGTATATGTACCTGGTGACCTGACAAACATTAAATTGTTTTATTTAGGCAGCCCCAAGTCATTCTGATGTATTTAAATAACACTTGAGAATACTATTTATGGTACTTAACACGAGTAAGGAAGTATTTCCTGCATTATTAAATGCTGGACTAAATTTACCCTAAAACAGGCTGCATACATAAATTGGGACACTTGCACATGGAGTTAGGTAACACACTGAAAAAAAATTGGCCTAAATTTAATTAGACAGCATATATTTGCAGCTTAAGACATAAGCATAATTATTCTTATTTAGGGAAAACAGATGATTCTGTGCCAAAATTTAAAAATGAGAGCTGATTAACAATAGCAAACTATCATTAAGTATAACAACAAGCAAAGAGAAAAGGCACAAATTGCAGAACAAGCTTATATGGGGACATTTCATTGTGTAGAGCTTTATCACATCATCACCTGATACAACTCTATACAGTGGACCCCCGCCTAACGAGCACCCCGGAAATCGTACAATTATGTAAGTATAATATTGTAAGTGCTTGTGGAAGTGTATAGACTAACCTACGTGACATTATTTCTTAAGGAAGTAAATTCGTTCGGTAATGGCACTTGAGTAGGCTTCGGGAATGAATTTTGCTCGTTAGGCGGGGGTCCACTGTACAGTGAAATATTGTCTGAATGAAACCCTTCAAGGGAAGATTCCTTGATGCCAGTGAGGGGCTCTTGATACAAGGAACTGCCTCCTATTCCCTTAGGTGTTGTATAACCTTTATGAATGTAAATACTGTAAATTGGTGAATTTCAATGGTACTGAAAGGCAGAAATTTACCTCTCCTTGCAGATAAGTTAAAACACAAAGCAATGAAGAATTATTTCATCACAGCCAAGGTCTTTGCAAATGTGGCTGTAAGAACCATTCAACACCGATTCCAAATACAGTGAGAAAATGGTGAAGCATCCTGATAGTTTAAGGAAAATTTCCTTCCTAAGAACCAAATGATGAACAGTGATTGAAACTTAGAACTGTTAATAAATCATATGGAGACTGTTTATGCTGTGTAATTACTGTATGGAAAATAGTGTGCTATGCCACACCTTACACACAGAGAAAGCCTGGTTTGCCAGATGTAATATTCAGCTCTTGGATTGGCCACTGATCTTAATCCAATTCAAAATGCCTGGAGCCATCTTGAGGGAAAGATTGGAGATCTCATTATCTCTCTTGTACCACCTCTGATTGAACTAAAGAAAATTTGGATCACAATAGACAATGATTACTTAAAGAATATCTTTGATAGTATGCCTTCAAAAATTAAAAAGTTATTAAAGCTAAAGATGGAATAAAAAAAACATTAGGTTAAAAGACTAAAATAAATTTTCAGTTCTTTGTATTATTTCTTTTAATAATTTTTTATGCAAAATGATCAAAAAAGGCAAGACATCAAAGATTTCTCTTGCTTCAATGATTTATGGGCACTAAGTCCTATGAATCATGAGTATTGTATATAAACACTTTATTAACACTATAGAAAACACCGTTGGCCTAACACGGGCCTAACGCCAGAGCTAGATATGTCTGACTGCACTGGCTGGCTCTTGAGAAAACACTGGTCTAGACATGACGGGAGGAGAGGGATGTTATGAATGATTGTTCCATCTGAACTGTAGTAGAGGCATGCCTCTGGCAAGAAGAGTGAAGGAGTGAGTGATGGTAAAAGTTTCTTTTTTGGGTCACCCTACCTCGGTGGGAGATGGCTGGTATATTAAAAAAAAAAATAGCTGAAACTTATTGTAAGCTATAAAGAAAGAGTGAAAACTTGACATATTAATACGTAATTAGTAAAAGAAGTTTAATTTTATTACCTGGACCCCTCGTTTAGAGAGGTGTTCAAATAAAGAGCGTCTGATGAGCAGCATGTTGGCAATCTTGGCTATTACATTGTGCCACCATTTACATTTAAAGTGACTTGCATATATCCTGCAAAGAGAAACCAATTTTTAATATTGCTGACATTTAATTGTCAGTGTAACCTCTAATTATATACCCTGTAATTCATACTAGTTAAATACGTATATACAGGTATCCCTCAACTTTCGCGTTTTCTACTTTCGCAGGCTTCACACATTCGCGAATTCCCGGCCGCCAAATTCCCAGCCGCCAAATTACCACCCACCAAATCATATTTAAGTTTCCCGCCACCCAAGCGTCCCTACTACCATCCCTCCGACCCGGCAGCCAGCCCCCACACCACTCACTCACTGAGTCTTTTCTTCGTTCATTATTTGTTATTAAACTACAGTATAACATGTATGTAGTACTATATAGTACAATATTTTACTATGTTTTCATGCGTTTTATGATTGTTCATGGTTTAATAGGTTAAGGAAGCAGTATTGTATTATATTTTCGTAGAATATATTGGGGCACCAAACATTCGCGATTTTTCAACATTCACGAGGCTCTTGATCCCCTAACCCTCGCGAATGTTGAGGGATACCTGTACATGTATGTATGCTGAATGGATATATTTAGTGTATTGTAATAATGCAGTACGATATGTGCTGACAACTAGAGGGAACGAGACACAAATATCTACACTCAAGTCACATTTTCTGAATTTGTTTGTCCTAGGATCTTGAGCACTTAAAATACATGAGTATGAGAGAATAGAGGCTATACAGTGGACACTCGGTTTTCGTACAGCTCCCAACTTGAAGAATTATATAAGTGTATTTTTGTAAGTGCACTCGAACAGTATTCTGGAAAGAATTATCGACGAAAACCGAGGGTCCACTGTATACAGTGGACCCCCCGAGTAACGTAAAAACTTCATTTCAGAAGCCTGCTCAAGTGCCATTACCGAACGAATTTACTCCCCTAAGGAATAATGTCACGTAGGTTAGTCTATTTCAGACCCCCAAAAATACACTTCCACAAGCACTTACAATATTATACTTACATAGTTGTACGATTTCCGGGGTGTTCATTACTCGGGGGTTCACTGTATTAATATCCCGAGTGTATGCATTAGTGACCATTTCCTTTTATTAAGTGTATTCTGTAATTCTGTTATACTGTACTTTAATACAACAGATACTTTCTGCCAGTCCTTGGGTACCTTAACATCTTTCATGCCTGTACTGAACACACAACCAACCACTCTAAAATTGTATCCCCACCTGCTTTTAATATCTTAATCCTATCTATCCTAGCATGCTTGACCCCCTTTTATTCTGCCCACTGCCTCATGCTACATTCCCCACAGTCAGAAGTAAATGTGGGGGAAGTGTGAGGTTGTGGCAAGACTGAAAGAGAGTAAAGCAGCCGGGTTAGATGGAATTAAAACGGAGATGCTAAAAACAAGTTGGGATACAGTTTTAGAGTGGTTGGTGTATTTGTTCAATATATCCATGAAAGAAGGGAAGGTTCCTAAGGATTTACAGAGTAATCATAGCTCCTTTGTATAAGCAAAAAGGGAACAAGTGTGTGTAAGAATTATTTGGAAATAAGCCTGCTGAGTACACCAGGTGAAATGTATAATAGAATTATTATGGAAAGCATTAGGGGTAAGACAGAAGCAGAATTATAAAGGAACAACGAATATTTAGAATGGGTAGAGGATGTGTAGATCAAGTGTTTTTACATGGAACATAACTGAGCAATACATAGATAAGGGTAAGAAGTGTTTTTGCATTTATGGATATAAACAAGGTAATATATGATAGGGTTGAGAGAGTGGCAATTTGGCAGATACAGTAGGTTACCAAGAGCAATAAAAAGTTAAGGAAAGTGAGGTTCAGGTTAGGATATGTAGGAGGGAGGGAGACTATTTTTCTATAAAAGAAGGCTTTAGACAGGGGTGTGACATAAGCCTGGTTATTTAACACACAATAAACACTCAATGTAATGGACTAATACGGTGAGGGGAGGACTGTCAAGTGTCTTAAATCAGAATGTTAAAAAATAGCAATAAAATGCACTGAGGCACTCATACCTAATATAGGAATGTACACACAATTTACAGATATACAGTGGACCCCCAGATTACGTCATTATTTCGTTCCAGAATGCTGTTCAAGTGCTGTTACCGAACGAATTTGTTCCCATAAGGAATAATGTAAATTAGATTAGTCCTTTTAGACTCCCAAAAATACACTTACAAAAGCACTTAAAAAAATACACTTACATAATTGTACGAGTTTGGAGCAGTACGTAATCCGGGGGTCCACTGTACTGCAATAAACATTGAAAATAAAGGACTTAAAAGTACAATTTACCAATGGATTTTTGCCCATAATTTTAAAAGTCGGTTATATTGGGGTCAGTTATATCGAGAGTACTGTGTTTATAGAAGTGTTAAAAGAAGTGAACGTTAGTGTGTTGGAAACTGATTGGTTAGCTAGACTCGAGTCCTGGAGGTAGGAAGTACAGTGCCTGCACTCTGAAGGAAAAGTTGGAGGAAGGAGGTAAAGGAAGTTTTGCATGCTTGGGGCTTAGACATTCAGCAAGTATGTGTGAGTGTGTTAGAAGTGAGTGGAGGCAAGTTGTTTTTATGACGTGCTGTTAAGTGTGTAAGCAAAGTAACATACAGTGGACCCTCGGTTTTCGTCGATAATTCTTTCCAGAATGCTGTTCAAGTGCCGTTACCAAACAAATTTGTTCCCATAAGGACAAATGTAAATTAGATTAGTCGTTTCAGACCCCCAAAATTACATTTACAAAAGCACTTACAAAAATACACTTACATAATTGTTCGAGTTGGGAGCTGTACGAAAACTGAGGGTCCACTGTATATGAAGGGATTCAGGAAATTGGTTAGCTGGATCTAGTCCTGGACTAGATCCAGCTGACTGCACTCTGAAGGAGGGGGTGGAGATATTTTCAGTTTTGAATTGTAGTACATACATGTATCAGGGTGCCTCTGGCAAGACAGTGATGGAGTGAGTGATGATGAAAGTGTTTCTTCTTTTTTGGTTCACCCTACCTCGGTGGAAGAATGCCGGTATTAAAAAAAAAAATGAAGAGATAGCTATAACAGTTGCTGTTTGCTGATGATACAATTCTTGCGAGATTCTGGAGGGAGCACAAAGGTTGCAGGAATTTGGGAGTTTATTCCCTAAGTTTGAGCATAGCACTTGTTGCTCAAAATGAAAATCAACTAGCTGCTTTTTTGTAAGCCATCCCCATTCTTTAATTGGGGATTGCATGTACACTAATACATAAATTATACTATATACTGTACATAATGGTTTATCTTCCTCATTAAGTTCATGTGCTATATTATTAATACCACATTTGTTTATAAGCACTAAACCTATAGGGGTCATACAGTCCCTGGGGGAATGAGAGGAAATTAATTCAAAGAATGGGATAGTTCCAATTATGTGGATAAAGAGCTCTTCAGCAGCATCACCGCCCCCCCCATTCTTCCCTTGAAGGGCTCACACGCTATAATTAGTATAGCTACTCACTTCACCATATGGGCTGGCATAAATATTTCCAAGTGGGTCTCCTTGAGTGGCATAAATGGCAAGATGCCAGTGTAGAGCTGCAACAACATGAAGCACACTCGTCGAGCACTGAAGAGCAGGCACACATTGGGGTTCTGGCAAAAAAATATGGAGGTTGAATTAATGTTTCCAATTTTAGGATCTTGTGAACACATGAGCAAAACTTGAAACTTTACATTTTAATTTTGAGTGTTGCACCTAATAATGACTAGGATCATGTATAGCAGATTGATTATCCAGCCTCTTTGTATTAGGAGGAAGAAGAAAATGAGTAAAATGATTGAGGAAAACAAGAAAATGAAGAGGACGGTGACAACCCCAGTATAGTATACAATATATGTACTGGACACGAGGTAAGCCAATGGACTCAAAAGATAACAAAATTGTAAAACAATTACTGTACAAGGTTACCTATAGCTAAAAATTAATTCACTGTTCAAACCAATTATCACTTCAAAAGCAATAGCATAATTAGTATACAGTGGACCCTTGAAAATCGTCTCCCTTGAGAATCGGCAAATTTTAAAAACGTCCACTTTTTTTGGCAAAAAGTCAACTTGAAAATCGTCCCTTTCCTTGAAAATCGCCAGTCGCCTGAAAAGTGTCCGCGTGGCCTCCCCGCCGCCTGGGCACATAAACACCACATTGAGAGTCAGTGTGCCATTGTTTACCAGCGAGTGACTGCCACCCACGCATTCATACCATACATTTTGTCATTATTCCATTTGTTTTAGTGCTTGCAACTGCTAAATAAGCCACCATGGGCCCAAAGAAAGCTCCTAGTGCCAGCTCTTTGCTAAAGAATGCAAGAAAAATGATAGAATTCAAGAAAGAACACACCAGGCAGGGTACTTCCCCACACCAGGCAGGGTACTTCCCCACACCAGGCAGGGTACTTCCCCACACCAGGCAGGGTACTTCCCCACACCAGGCAGGGTACTTCCCCACACCAGGCAGGGTCTTCCCCACACCAGGCAGGGTAGCTTCCCCACACCAGGCAGGGTACTTCCCCACACCAGGCAGGGTACTTCCCCACACCAGGCAGGGTACTTCCCCACACCAGGCAGGTGCTACGCCCCACACCAGGCAGGGTACTTCCCCACACCAGGCAGGGTACTTCCCCACACCAGGCAGGGTACTTCCCCACACCAGGCAGGGTACTTCCCCACACAGGCAGGCCCACCAGGCGGTACTTCCCCACACCAGGCAGGGTACTTCCCCACACCAGGCAGGGTACTTCCCCACACCAGGCAGGGTACTTCCCACACCAGGCAGGGTACTTCCCCACACCAGGCAGGGTACTTCCCCACACCAGGCAGGGTACTTCCCCACACCAGGCAGGGTACTTCCCCACACCAGGCAGGGTACTTCCCCACACCAGGCAGGGTACTTCCCCACACCAGGCAGGGTACTTCCCCACACCAGGCAGGGTACTTCCCACACCAGGCAGGTCTTCCCCACACCAGGCAGGGTACTTCCCACACCAGGCAGGGTACTTCCCCACACCAGGCAGGGTACTTCCCCACACCAGGCAGGGTACTTCCCACACCAGGCAGGGTACTTCCCCACACCAGGCAGGGTACTTCCCCACACCAGGCAGGGTACTTCCCCACACCAGGCAGGGTACTTCCCCACACCAGGCAGGGTACTTCCCCACACCAGGCAGGGTACTTCCCACACCAGGCAGGGTACTTCCCCACACCAGGCAGGGTACTTCCCCACACCAGGCAGGGTACTTCCCCACACCAGGCAGGGTGCTTCCCCACACCAGGCAGGGTACTTCCCCACACCAGGCAGGGTACTTCCCCACACCAGGCAGGGTACTTCCCACACCAGGCAGGGTACTTCCCACACCAGGCAGGGTACTCCCCCACACCAGGCAGGGTACTTCCCCACACCAGGCAGGGTACTTCCCCACACCAGGCAGGGTACTTCCCCACACCAGGCAGGGTACTTCCCCACACAAATCAGCCGGGTACTTCCCCACACAAATCAGCCGGGTACTTCCCCACACAAATCAGCCGGGTACTTCCCCACACAAATCAGCCGGGTACTTCCCCACACAAATCAGCCGGGTACTTCCCCACACAAATCAGCCGGGTACTTCCCCACACAAATCAGCCGGGTACTTCCCCACACAAATCAGCCGGGTACTTCCCCACACAAATCAGCCGGGTACTTCCCCACACAAATCAGCCGGGTACTTCCCCACACCAAGCTCAAACAAATGTCTTATTTTAGGTTAAATGTTTTATTTTAGGTTAATATAGACATTTTCATTACTCCATCTATGATATTTTCTTCAAAATTATATAAGAAACATGTTACATATCATATAGCATATAAACATTGATACAATGTTTATATGCTATCGAGTGGTGAGTTGGGTGGAGAGTAAACATTACGTTTTCTCTGATGCAGAGTTAGAGAAAACTGTAAATCTGGCGTCTGTTGCAGTAACCGCCCATCATACGCGTTTGTTTACAATTCTCGGCATGAATTATTCATTACTTCTCCCTTTGTTTATGATGGCATCTAAAGGTAGTTGTTAGAAATGATTAAACTCAGTGAACATGGTAATAATATGGCTGTGTAGTGAAATAATATGGCTGTGTAGTGTAATAATATGGCTGAGTAGTGAAGCCCCTGGTGGGGGCTACATACGTGTACCTACGTCTACAGGCTACCTACACTGAATTCCTACAAATAAATACTACACACCTCTCTCCCTACATTAAGACTAACAAATATTTTAAAGTAAGTAATGAATGTACTGTGGAAGTAAAAGACAAAGAAGGGAAGTAACCCCAGAAAAGGACTTGGTACTTGAAGTCTATGGAAGGGAATTCTTATTCTACCCTCTACCCTCCTCCTGTCTTCCACACATCAACAACTCTTCAATAAAGGTAAGTGTCAAGTTATTACTGTTTTATACTTCATGCCTCATTGTTTTCTGTGTAGATAAATGTACATTTTATGTAAAAAAAAATATTTTTTAAATACTTTTGGATGTCTGGAACGGATTAATTTGATTTACATTATTTCTTATGGGGAAAATGGTTTTGAAAATCGTCCATTTTGAAAATAGGCGGACTCTCAGGAACGGATTAATCACGATTTTCAAGGGTCCACTGTACTTATAAAAAATACTATAAATCAGAAAAGTAAGTAGTATTTAAATGATTTTTAAAACAAAATGCACAAAACAAACTCAAGACAAGCATTTATAGTGGATATAACTGGTAAATTAAAATACAGTATTGCAACAAATATATGAATAAGAGTAGTACATTGTTATTTTATTGCTGACTGTACTAAACCTGTAGGGGTCATAAAGAGCTACACATCAGGGGTAACAGATAGGACATCTACACTGAAAGACAGGCAGAGGTGTTGGCAAATATGAACACAATAAATAAAAAGGCACAATACCGTGACTGGAACAATACACAAATAACCCGCACATAGGAGAGCGGAACTTACCACGACGTTTTGGTCCGACTTGGACCATATACAGTGGACCCCCGAGTTTCGTAAAAACTTCACTCCTGAAGTCTGCTCAAGTGCCATTACCGAACGAATTTACTCCCTTAAGGAAAAATGTCACGTAGGTTAGTCTATTTCAGACCCCCAAAAATACTTTTCCACAAGCACTTACAATATTATACTTACATAAATGTACGATTTCCGGGGTTTACGAAACTCGGGGGTCCACTGTACAAAGTCACGTGAGTGTGACTTTGTAAATGGTCCAAGTTGGACCGAAACATCGTCGTAAGCTCCTCTCTCCTATGTGTGGGTTATTTGTGTAATGAACACAATAGTTATATACAGCAAAGCAGTGATTAGTACAAATCTGAATAGCACAAAATTTGATTTAGTACAAGTTATAAAATGATACCTGACCTTATTAAATAAGAGTCAAAATTCAGTTAGCATGAGTTTACTGCCCACCCCACTTGCTCCTGCTGCTCGTATTTCACTAGCCCAGTTGTCAGTATGGCTCTGCCTGTTGTCATGTAAAGACGTGCTGCAGCTTATCATATACATATTTACAATACTATATGCAAGACAACCACTATGAAAAAATAGAAGAATTCCAAGCGCTTTCGTGACTACTCACATTATCAAGGAACTATAAAAGGAAACATGACAAGAAGGCTTATAAAGGGGCAGAATACACCTCACAGTCACATCACACTAACAAAGACAACACCTCACAGTAGCGTAACATCGCACGACTCTGTGAAGAGGAACATAAGAAAGGACCTGAAACTCTTCCCAAGAATTACGATTAGTCCAATTTATCATTAAATTCTTCCCAAATTTTATTAATTATAAATGAATCCAATTTATATAAACCAAAAGAAATATTCATATTATTTTCAAAACTGCTTTTAATGAAACATGATTCTATTATATTCCTCTCAACCATGGACTTGCTTGATACAACCTTCTCAGCATTTTGAAAATCAATTGGATGGTTAAAGTCTCTCACATGAATAAATAGAGCATTAGAATCTTGTCCAGTTCTAATGCTATATTTATGTTGTTTTAATCTTAGTTCAAGACTTTTACCAGTTTGACCATAATAAACTTTATCGCAAATTTTACAGGGAATCTTATAGACACATCCGTCAGCATTTTGGGGGAATTTTTATCAAAAGTCTTTTTACTGTATCAAGATTTTTAAATACCACTTTGATATTAAAATTCTTAAGAAAGGAAGGCATATCAACCAAGTTTTCATGGTAAGGGAGAACCAACATATTTTTGGTTAAGAATTTTAATATCAAAGTGGTATTTAAAAATCTTGATACAGTAAAAAGACTTTTGATAAAAAATTCCCCCCCAAAATGCTGACGGATGTGTCTATAAGATTCCCTGTAAAATTTGCGATAAAGTTTATTATGGTCAAACTGTAAAAGTCTTGAACTAAGATTAAAACAACATAAATATAGCATTAGAACTGGACAAGATTCTAATGCTCTATTTATTCATGTGAGAGACTTTAACCATCCAATTGATTTTCAAAATGCTGAGAAGGTTGTATCAAGCAAGTCCATGGTTGAGAGGAATATAATAAAATCATGTTTCATTAAAAGCAGTTTTGAAAATAATATGAATATTTCTTTTGGTTTATATAAATTGGATTCATTTATAATTAATAAAATTTGGGAAGAATTTAATGATAAATTGGACTAATCTTAATTCTTGGGAAGAGTTTCAGGTCCTTTCTTATGTTCCTCTTCAGAGTGTGCGATGTTACGCTACTGTGAGGTGTTGTCTTTGTTAGTGTGATGTGACTGTGAGGTGTATTCTGCCCCTTTATAAGCCTTCTTGTCATGTTTCCTTTTATAGTTCCTTGATAATGTGAGTAGTCACGAAAGCGCTTGGAATTCTTCTATTTTTTCATAGTGGTTGTCTTGCATATTTTGATATCACCTGTTTACTGTGATCTTTTTGCTTACAATACTATGTATATTATATTTTAAATTGTGATAAACTGTCCTTGACAAATATAGACAAGTGGAAGAATAGTTATAGCGCAAAAAATGCAAGCACAAAAAGGCAGAGTCTTGTTATTACATTAGCGTCTTTACGACAGTGAAAGAAAACAATTCATGTGGAAACTGAAGAAACTTTTAACTCTTTTGGTGTCAGTCTCGGTACATAATGGCTCTGAAGTTAGTGTTGGTCCTGTAGCACAACACTATGAGCTCAGCTCATTCAGGTAAGCTGTGAGAGGTAAATTTGGGCCTAGATATGAGAGAATGGGTCTATGTGGTAAGTGTGCACCATATTAAAAAATCCTGCAGCACGCAGTGCATAAGAAAAAACTGCGACCATGAGTTTAAAACAACGAATTTGCAGTGAATTTTTGTTTGGTTTTTATGGATGTATTCTTGGTTTCTTGGTCTCCTTTGATAGAATAGAAGTTATATTACAGATATAGAGATAATTTTCATTAGTTTCAGGACTGAAAGTACCTTGAAATTGAGCTCAAATTAGTGGAAATGTTCGATTTTTGTCGATGTTCCAGAGTACGGAAATTATGTCACTTATTCAATACACGTCCAGCTTGCCAGTCTAATACACATTTAGGAATGCACTGACATTATTTATGCAATTATTACAATAATGCATTAGTCTGCATAACAGTAAATCTTCTATTTTTTGTGAATAAAAATTAAAAATGGAAAGCAAGTGTAATATAAGATGGGCCTGGAGACATGACTAAGGAACAGAGGAAATGTGTTGTAGTCCCAGGAATGTCTTCATTGTTTATTCTGGACCCTACTTTTAAATTGGCAATTTTGTGTGAAATTGACCAAATTACCGATTTCTGATCACTTTACTGGATAGTCGAAATAGGGAAATGGGTGGTTTCTTTTACTCAGTCAATAGAATAGAAGGAATACTAGTGAAATAACTATGAGTTTGGTCAACTGAAACAAGGGAACTGGCCAAAAATAGGGCACAAAGTAGGCGAAGTCGCCGATGTGTAAATATTGTAGAACCCGCTAAATTTGCGAGAGCCTAATTCCATAAGTTTTCCATCAAATTTCATACTTTTGATTTCATTATCTTTTGAAAAAAATTCTCTCTAATTTCATAAGGTAATTTTTTTTTTAAAATTCTTCAACCCTGAGAGCAAGTTTGAGATCAGGAGTCTCGACCCTGAAAGGGTTAATACAAGCAATGGTTGGTTTGATGGTTTTAGAAATCAAATTTAATTGCATAATGTTAAAATTACTGGTCAGTCTGCTAGTTAAGATAAAGAAATTGTTTTTCCTCTCAAGTTCACGCTGCTGTTGAAATAACAGACATTGGAAGGCAGCTTGGTTTCCATGACCTGGACTTTACGAATGTCTGAGGCTTGCTTGAATCACACACTGAAGAAAAGACTGATAGAGACCATAATTTAGATCAACAATAAAATGTAATAGTGTTTTCATTGTTTAGTTCATAATAAACTTCACTAAGAAATACATTTTTATTATCCTTTGGTAATATACAGCCTCTCCTCACTTAATGACGGAGTTCCGTTCCTAAGACCACGTCGGTAAATATATTCATCTCTAAGTGAGGAGCATAATGGTAGTGGGTTTGTGAGAACCATCATTGATACTGTTTTAATGTCACTTTTGCACCTATAACATTTCTGGTATATTTTTAAATGTTTATACAATAGTGTACTGTATATTGAAATAAAAAGAATAAAGGAAATCAGCTCTAATATACATTATTTAGGTATGCATACTGGTCAGAGAGCCTATTGTAAGTCCGAGGCGTCAGTAAATGAGTACAGTGGTACCTCGAGTTACGATATTTTTTCGTTCGAGAATGCTGTTCAAGTGCCATTACCAAACGAATTTATCCTAATAAGGAATAACGTAAAATAGACTAGTCCTTTTACACCCCCAAAAATATACTTACAAAAGCATTTAAAAAAATAAACTTACATAAAAGGGCGATTTTGGGGACCATCGTAACTCGAGGTACCACTGTACTGTGGTACCTTGACTTACGAGTTTAATTTGTTCCGTGACCCAGCTCGTAACTCAATCCTCTCGTATATCAAATCAATTTTCCTCATTGAAATTAATTGAAATGCCATTAATCCATTCCAGACCCCAAAAAACTACCCCAAGTTTTTTGTTACAGGTTTTTAAATAAGAAAAATGTATTTATAAATAAGAAATATTGTATAAAAACATAATAAAACATAAAAGAGAATGTAAAGAAATAAACTGTTTTTTTTTTTTTTTTTTATTAACACATCGGCCGATTCCCACCAAGGCAGGGTGGCCCGAAAAAGAAAAACTTTCATCATCATTCACTCCATCACTGTCTTGCCAGAAGGGTGCTTTACACTACAGTTATAAAACTGCAACATTAACACCCCTCCTTCAGAGTGCCGGCACTGTACTTTCCATCTCCAGAACTCAAGTCCGGCCTGCCGGTTTCCCTGAATCCCTTCATAAATGTTACTTTGCTCACACTCCAACAGCACGTCAAGTATTAAAAACCATATGCCTCCATTCACTCCTATCAAATACGCTCACACATGCTTGCTGGAAGTCCAAGCCCCTCGCACACAAAACTTCCTTTACCCCTCCCTCCAACCTTTCCTAGGCCGACCCCTACCCCGCCTTCCCTCCACTACAGATTTATACACTCAAGTCACTCTGTCTCGTTCCATTCTCTCTACATGTCCAAACCACCTCAACAACCCCTCCTCAGCTCTCTGGACAATCGTTTTGGTAATCCCGCACCTCCTCCTAATTTCCAAACTCCGAATTCTCTGCATTATATTCACACCACACATTGACCTCAGACATGACATCTCCACTGCCTCCAGTCTTCTCCTCGTTGCAACATTCATCACCCATGCTTCACACCCATATAAGAGCGTTGGTATAACTATACTCTCATACATTCCCTCTTTACTTCCATGGACAAGGTTCTTTGTCTCCACAGACTCCGAAGTGCTCCACTCACCCTTTTCCCCTCATCAATTCTATGATTCACCTCATCCTTCATAGACCCATCCGCCGACATGTCCACTCCCAAATATCTGAATACATTCACCTCCTCCATACTCTCTCCCTCCAATCTGATATCCAATCTTTCGTCACCTATTCTTTTGTTATCCTCATCACCTTACTCTTTCCTATATTCACTTTTAATTTTCTTCTTTACACACCCTACCAAATTCATCCACCAACCTCTGCAGCTTCTCTTCAGAATCTCCCAAAAGCACAGTGTCATCAGCAAAAAACAACTGTGACAACTCCCACTTTGTATTTGCTTCTTTATCTTTTAGCCCAACACCTCTTGCCAAGACCCTCGCATTCACTTCTCTTACCCCATCTATAAATATATTGAACAACCACGGTGACATCACACATCCTTGTCTAAGGCCCACTTTTACTGGGAAATAGTCCCCTTCCCTCCTACACACTCTAACCTGAGCCTCACTATCCTCATAAAAACTCTTCACTGCTTTCAGTAACCTTCCTCCTATTCCATACACCTGCAACATCTGCCACATTGCCCCCTATCTACCCTATCATACGCCTTTTCCAAATCCATAAATGCCACAAAAACATCTTTACCCTTATCCAAATACTGTTCACCTATATGTTTCACTGTAAACACTTGGTCTACACACCCCTACCTTTCCTAAAGCCCCTTGTTCATCTGCTATCCTGCTTTCTGTTTTACTTTAATTCTTTCAATAATAACTCTACCATACACTTTACCAGGTACACTCAACAGACTTATTCCCCTATAATTTTTGCACTCTCTTTTGTCCCCTTTGCCTTTATACAAAGGAACAATACACGCTCTCTGCCAATCCCTAGGTACCTTACCCTCTTCCATACATTTATTAAATAATAGCACCAACCACTCCAAAATTATATCCCCACCTGCTTTTAACATTTCTATCTTTATCCCATCAATCCCAGCTGCCTTACCCCCTTTCATTCTACCCACTGCCTCACGAACTTCCCTACACCCACAACTGGCTCTTCCACACTCCTACAAGATGTTATTCCTCCTGCCCTACACACGAAATCACAGCTTCCTGTCTTCATCAACATTTAACAAATCCTCAAAATATTCTCTCCATCTTCCCGATACCTCTAACTCTCCATTTAATAACTCTCCTCTCCTATTTTTAACTGTCAAATCCATTTGTTCTCTAGGCTTCCTCAACTTATTAATCTCATTCCAAAACTTTTTCTTATTTTCAACAAAATTTGCTGATAACATCTCACCCACTCTCTCATCTGCTCTCTTTTACATTGCTTCACCACTCTTTTAACCTCTCTTTTTCTCTCCATATACTCTTCCCTCCTTGCATCACTTCTACTTTGTAAAAACCTCTCATATGCTAACTTTTCTCCCTTACTACTCTCTTTACATCATCATTCCACCAATCGCTCCTCTTCCCTCCCGCACCCACTCGCCTGTAACCACAAACTTCTGCTGAACACTCTAACACTACATTTTTAAATCTACCCCATACATTTTCGACCCCATTGCCTACACTCTCACTAGCCCATCTATCCTCCAATAGTTGTTTATATCTTACCCTAACTGCCTCCTCTTTTAGTTTATAAACCTTCACCTCTCTTTTACTTACTGATTCTATTTTCCTTGTATCCCATCTACCTTTTACTCCCACTGTATCTATAACTAAAAAGTGATCTGGTTTTATAAAGTGTATTTACCTTGGGGTAAATAAAGTGTATTTACCTTGGGGTAAATACACACCATAGGGCAGCATCAGCTACTGAGACACTGCTGTCTTCTCCCTCTGGTATAGCTATCTCCACCCACTTTGTAACGATGCCAAATGGTGAATTAAATATGTATATTAGAAAAAGAAAGAAAATAAATAAGGAAACTCCAACTTGATAACTTTGTTTTAATTTACATAACTCTTACATATTACAGAAAACAATAAAAAGTAAAATACACATACAGTACACTCATTACTTACCTTAAAATATTTGTAGACCTAATGTAGGAAGAGAAGTGAGTATTTATTGTACAAAGACGAAGAAGAAGAACAAAGAATGGAAGTACAAAAGAAGTTCACAGTAGAGGGGTTAGCTGGTGTATTGGTCTGCGTGTTTACATTCTCGGTGTCTCTTGTGGCAGCTTAATTAAGAAATGATTATACTCGGTGAGCAATGTATGTCGATGGTGATAATAATTATTAATAATAATAATAAAATATAATAATTGCTCTGGAGTGCTTTAAATGTCATACGTATTTCGTATAGGTTTGGTAGCTGATATTTAAAGCATTCCAGAGCAATTATTATTATTATTATTATTTTTAACACGTCGGCTGTCTCCCACCGAGGTAGGGTGACCCAAAAAGAAAGAAAATCTCCAAAAGAAAATACTTTCATTATCATTCAACACTTTCACCTCACTCACACACAATCACTGTCTTTGCAGAGGTGCTAAGATTTGACATTTCAGAAAATCCCTACAAACCGAGAAAATCTCAATCCCCTCCTTTAATGTGCATGCATTGTAAACTTCCCATTTCCAGGACTCAAATCCAACTAAATCAATTAACTTGTTTCCCTGAATCCCTTCACAAAATATTACCCTGCTCACACTCCAACAGCTCATCAGGTTCCAAAAACCATTCGTCTCAATTCACTCCTATCTAACATGCTCACACATGGTTGCTGGAAGTCCAAGCCCCTCGCCTACAAAACCTCCTTTACCCCCTCCCTCCAACCAAGGTCTTTGCAAATGTGGCTGTAAGATCCATTCAACACCGGGGTAGGGGTCGAGGACGACCCCTACCCCGCCTTCCTTTCCCTACAGATTTATACACTCTCCAAGTCATTCTACTTTGATCCATTCTCTCTAAATGACCAAACCACCTCAACAACCCCTCTTCAGCCCTCTGACAAATACTTTTAGTAACTCCACACCTCCTCCTAATTTCCACACTCTGAAATTTCTGCATAATATTTACACCACACATTGCCCTTAGACAGGACATCTCCACTGCCTCCAGCCTCCTCCTCGCTGCAGCATTGCCACAAATGCTTCACACCCATATAAGAGTGTTGGTACCACTATACTTTTGTACATTCCCTTCTTTGCCTCCCATGGATAACGTTTTTTGTCTTCACAGATACCTCAACACACCACTCACCTTTTTTCCTTCATCAATTCTATGGTTAACCTCATCCTACATAAACCCATCTGCTGACAAGTCAACTCCCAAATATCTGAAAACATTCACTTCTTCCATAATCCCTCTCTCCAATGTGATATCCAATTTTTCTTTATTTAAATCGTTTGATACCCTCATCACCTTACTCTTATCTATGTTCACTTTCAACTTTCTACCTTTACACACCCAAACTCGTCCACTAACCTTTGCAACTTTTCTTTAGAATCTCCCAAAAGCACAGTATCATCAGCAAAAAGTAACTGTGTCAACTCCCATTTTGCATTTGATTCCCCATAATTTAATCCCACCCCTCTCCCCAACACCCTAGCATTTACTTCTTTTACAACCCCATCTATAAATATGTTAAACAACCATGGTGACATTACACATCCCTGTCTAAGACCTACTTTTACCGGGAAGTAATCTCCCTCTCTCCTACACACCCTAACCTGAGCCTCACTATCCTCATAAAAACTCTTTACAGCATTCAGTAACTTACTACCTATTCCATACATTTGAAACATTTGCCCCATTGCTCCCCATCCACTGTATCATATGCCTTTTCTAAATCCATAAATCTAAATACAGTGGTACCTCGAGTTACGATGGTCCCCAAAATCGCCCTTTTATGTAAGTTTATTTTTTTAAATGCTTTTGTAAGTATATTTTTGGGGGTGTAAAAGGACTAGTCTATTTTACATTATTCCTTATGGGGATAAATTAGTTTGGTAATGGCACTTGAACAGCATTCTCGAACGAAAAAATATCGTAACTCGAGGTACCACTGTACTGTTCACATATATGCTTCAATGTAAACACTTGATCTACACATCCCCTACCCATTCTAAAGCCTCCTTGCTCATCTGCAATCCTACTCTCTGTCTTACCTCTAATTCTTTCAATAATAACCCTACCGTATACTTTACCTGGTATACTCAGTAAACTTATTTCCCTATAATTCTTACAATCTCTTTTATCCCCCTTCCCGTTATATAAAGGAACTATACATGCTCTCTGCCAATCCCTAGGTACCTTCCCCCCTTTCATACATTTATTAAACAAAAATACCAACCACTCCAACACTATCCCCCCCTGCTTTTAACATTTCTGTCATGATCCTGTCAGTTCCAGCTGCTTTACCCCCTTTCATTCTATGTAATGCCTCACGCACCTCCCCCACACTCACATCCTGCTCTTCTTCACTCCTGGAGTTTACCTGGATGTTATACCTCCCTGGCCAGTGCATGAAATTACCGCCTCCCTTTTTTCATCGACTTTTAACCCTTAAACGGTCCAAACGTATATATACGTTTGCACGCCCAGTGCCCTGAATATTTTGAAAAAAAAAAAAAAAAAATTTTTTTTTTTTTAGAAATAAATAACACATTTTTTTAAGTGTTATCGGATAAAAAAAAACCAATTAGGGTGAGTAGTTACCGAGATATGAGGCAGAGAAGTTGGCACTGGATGCTCACCTGACAGCAACAGGAGCCCTGCCGCTTGCAGAATTGTTGCCGATACACCTTTTTTTCTTTTTTTTTTATATATAATTTTTTATGTTCTGATAATTACAATTTATAGTAGTTCTTGTAATTTCATAGCCAATCTTTGTTCTGACAGTAATATTAGGTACTGAAATTGTACTCAAATAATAATAATAATGATAGTGAATAATGATAATAATAATACAGTGGTCCCTCGGTTTTCGTGCATCTCCAAACTCGAACATTTATGTAAGTGTATTTTCGTAAGTGCTGTTGCAAGTGTATTTTTGGGGGTCTGAAATAGACTAACCTACGTGACATTACAGTATTTCTTAAGGAAGTAAATTCGTTCGGTAATGGCACTTGAGCAGCATTCTGGAATGAATTTTCGGCGAAAACCGAGGGACCACTGTAATATTAAATAATAATAATAATGATAGTGCTTAATAATGATGATGATAATAATAATAATGTTCCCTTGAAGCATTATGTAAGATATGTGTCACTGCCTTATCTCATCTGATCTCCACTAATGATGACTGGTGACATTTGATGAGGGGTGAGGGGTAGTCTTATCTCTTCTTATCAGTCCAGTAATTACAGTGATGACATTTGACGAGCTTACACTACTTCCCTTTATTTGTTACGCAAACCTGTCTGTCTGTCTGTTTTTCTGTCTGCCTGTGTGTCGTCTCCTTTCTGTCTGCTTGTCTCAGAGAGTAGCTCATGAACCAACTGGTATTACGCAGATCACAAGCACATTATATCACTTTGCCTTGATTTTTTTAGTTATCCTAGGTAATTTACACTATGTATAATTGTATTTACGTATGTGTTCCTGTGAGATAGAGACAGAGACAGATAGATACAGACAGAGATAGACAGCCAATCAGGTACCCAGCTGACCAGCCAGCTGCTGGCCAGCCAGGTGGCCAACCAGCTACTTGCCAGCCAGGTGGCCAGGTAGGCAGGCAGCCAGCTGGCCTGCTAGCCTGCCGATATCACTTTCTACTTCAGTGAATCCTTGGTGTTTGCCGCACTGTTTGCTCTAGCTGGCGCTCAATTTAACTGGTGCTCCCACAAAGTACTAAGTGGTCCCGGATTTTTTTAATATGGCGCACACCGAGTGTTAAGACCCATTCTATGCTGAAAAGGCATCTCAGGCCAATCATGCCAAATTTGGAGGCAGAAAAAATAAAGCGTAAATATACGTTTGGGGCATTAGCAGTACTAACGTATATGTACGTTTGGACCGTTTAAGGGTTAAAAGTTCCTCAAAATATTCCCGCCATCTACCCAATACCTCCAGCTCCCCATCTACTAACTCCCCTACTCTGTTTTTAACTGACAAATCCATTCGTTCCCTAGGCTTTCTTAACTTGTTTATCTCCAAAACAATTTCTTGTTTTCAGCAAAATTTCTTGACAGAGCCTCTCCCACTCTATCATCTACTCTCCTTATGCACTCTCTCACCACTCTCTTCACCTTTCTTTTACTAGCCATATACTCTGCTCTTCTATTAACACTTCTGTTTTGTAAAAACCTCTCATAAGCAAAGCTTTTGATACAGTTGACCATGATTTACTGCTCACAAAATTAGCACACTATGGTATAAGAGGGCACTCATTCAACTACCTAAAGTCATACCTTAGTAACAAATGGAGCGAACTCTTCCACACAACAAATTACAGTCGGAATCCCACAAGGAAGTGTCTTGGGACCACTCCTATTCCTCATTTACATCAATGACCTACCAAATGCATCACAACTACTCAAACCCATATTGTTTACAGATGACACAACATATGTCTTCTCTCACCCAAATCCAGTCATACTGGCCAACACTGTAAATGCCGAATTATAGAAAATATAAACCTGGATGACGACTAATAAGCTTACTCTCAATACTGACAAGACCTACTTCATTCAGTTTGGAAACAGAGCCACAAATGTTCCACTTAACATAACGCTCAATGGTTCACCCATCACAAGACTCACAGAGGGAAAGTTCTTAGGAATCCACATTGACAGTAGCCTAAAATTTCAAACACACATACAACAAATTTCCAAGAAAATCTCAGACAGTAGGCATACTATCAAAGACACGCTATTATGTGCCTCAATCAGCTCTCCTTGCACTGTATCATTCACTCATCTACCTTTATCTCGCCTATGGAATTTGTGCATGGGGATCAACAACAATAAATCACCTTAGACCACTCATAACCCAGCAAAAGGCTGCAGTCAGAATGATGATAAATTCCCACTCTAGACAGCATACTCCACCAATATTCAAAAGCCTAAAACTACTCACCGTAAAGAACATTCACACTTATTCTTGTGCCTACTACATACATAGAACTCTACACTCTAATATAAACCCTCAGCTAAAAATTCTCCTCACCAACTTTAATAGGACCCATGACCATAACACAAGACACAGATCACTTTTTGATATACCCAGTGTCCATATCACCCTATGTAAAAATTCTATGCACATAAAGGGCCCCAGAATCTGGAATTCATTACCAGTAAATACTAAAATAACCTTGTCTGAACATCAATTTAAGACTCTTCTCAAAGACCACCTACTCACCCTAAACTAAATACTCATACTGTAAATTACTTTCAACAATGCTCACTGTTATTTTCCTATAATTTAATTTAAATTTTTACTATTATATAACCATCCTACAAAACACTTGTTACAATGTAATATCCTCATATTGTAATTTGAACAAATTTATTAACTGTTACAATCTAAAGTTTTAACTAAAACAAACTCAATCAATTTCTCAAGTATTAAGTACGTACATAATCTATAATCCATTAGATTAAGCTGCCCTTAATGCCATGGCATGTTAGTGGCTCTCATTGCACTTCAGTTCATGATTGTAATTACAAAATCTCGATGTAAACTTGCAATGAAATAAAAATTATCATTATCAGGTTGAGTTGATGAAGCATGTCATTAACGATCATGTGTTGGTGTCTTTCACTATGACGGAATTTTGTGAGAGCATGGATGCTGTAGCTCTTTTGTTTAACATGTTTACATTAATTAAACAACATTTTATACTATTTGTGACTGAAAATGAGCAGTAGTGAGTAAAAAATATTGGGTTATTGTTCTTAGTTAAAAAATAAATACGGATTATGGCTTCAGAATACAGCTCCGGTTACCATATAACATGGGGATTTATGTTAAGTAGGTTAGGAGCTGTTGACGTTCACCTAGGTACCAATTTTCAGGAATGCACTAACATAGTTAGGTGGGGCCCTTCGACAACTGCAGTAATTGAAGTGTAATTATTACAGTACAGTATATGCATAGGAAAGAGCTAAATCTCTAGGGATCATGCAGCACCGGGAAATTGGGAAGAAACAGAGATAAAACCAAGGAAGGGAAGGATGCCCTTGACCAACATAAAAGTTCCCTCCTTGAAAGCAGCTACATTATATAAAGATTCTTCGTGAATCTGCCATGTCAAGAACTAGTAGTTCCTAGCAGATTTAGAAATGCAGACAAGGCCAACATACTGGTAAAAATTAAATGCAACAATTTACCAGAAGTTATCATTAAAGTTACTCGTCAGGCAATACTGCTTTAGAATTTCTGGATCTAATTACGTAATTATGCTTATAGGAAATTATTCAAGGGGAAGAGATAACCCATGAGACTTGTGCAGTGCCTGGGTAATGGGAGATAATCAGGCTTGATCCATTAAAGGGAACAGTAGCTGTATTTCCTCAGATCAAGTCTTTCATTATTATCACAGCAATTTATCCCTTTTGTAAGGTGTTAACAGGAAAACGCACAATGGCATACCTCAGGTGTTATACAAATTGAACAAATAATCATTTATAAAGTGTTAGAGTATACACTTGTGCCTTTGTATTAACTTGTGTTTTTTTCTCTTGCTTTCTCAAGTCTTTATCTTATACATAAATCAAATGTTATTGATGCCAGAGAGCTCAGCTCCCTCAGATAAGCTGTGAGCAGTAAATTTTGGCCTAGACAAGAGAGAATGGATTTGTGCAGTGAGTGCACAGTAAAAAGAAAATCCTGCCCCACACAGTGCATAATGGGAAAAGCAAACCTCTGACCTTTTGTTTGCCTTAAAATAGCGACCTTGAGGTGTTTTCTAGGATGTTTTTTTATGGTCTTATTGGCTGTTTCTTGGTATCATTGGATAGAATTGAAGACATATGACTGAAGTGGAAATTGTTTTAGTTAGTTTCTGGACTGGAAGTAGCTTGAAATAGAGCTCAAATTAGCAGAAATATTAGATTTTGAAGATTTTCCTGAAGATGGATATGGCTTTCCCTACACCTCCAGTCTGTTTTATGGGGTTTTAATAGGCCTGATTCAATTATTGGGATACCATTAATCATGACCAATAATTTCTTGTTACAGTGTACATATATTTTATTATCCGAGAAACAGAGTAAATCTTCTATTTTTATGTGAATAAGAATTCAAAATGGAAATTGAGAAGCCTGGGGACATGACTAATGAATAGAGGAAATGTTGTTTTGGGGCCAGGAATGTCTACATTGTTTATGGACTCTTATTTTTAAACTGGTATTTTTTTAATTTTATGAAATAGGCCAAATTACCAAATTCTGATTGCTATACAGTGGACCCCCAAAAATCGGCCGTAATCCGTTCCAGGAGCTAGGCCTAAAATCAAACTGGCCGATATCTGAACCGTTATTTCCCATAAGAAATAATGTAAATACAATGTACGTAATCCGTTCCAGACACCCAAAAATATTCACAAAATCATTTTTTTAAAGATTAACTATAGTTTTACATACACAAAACAGATAATAAATTTACATTTAAAATAACATTTACAGTGGTACCCCGACTTACGATGGTCCCCAAACACACCCTTTTATGTAAGTTGATTTTTTTAAATGCTTTTGTAAGTGTAATTTTGGGGGTCTAAAAGGACTAGTCTATTTTACATCATTTCTTATGGAGATAAATTCGTTTGGTAATGGCACTTGAACAGCATTCTGGAATGAAAAAATATCGTAAGTCGGGGTACCACTGTACTTACCTTTATTGAAGAGACTTGCTGGCATCTGGAAGATAGGGAGGAGGAGATGGGGAGGGAGCACTCATTGTTTGGAAGGGAAATCCCCCTCCAAAAGAACTTCAGGTAACAAGTCCCTCTCTGGGGTTACTTCCCTTCTTTGTCTTTTAATGCCACTAGGACCAGCTTGAGAGTCACTAGACCCCTGTCGTACAAAATAACTGTCAAGAGAACTCTGTTTCTGGCGCCTCTTTAACATATTCCTGAAGTGCAATACGGCTCTGTCACTGAACTTGTTGCAGATATGGCTTATTTCAGCTTGCTCAGGGTGAAATTTTTCAACAAAACTTTGCACCTCATTCCACATTGAACAAATTTCCTTAATCTGTGAAGAAGGCACCTCACCCAGTCCATCTTCCTCCTCCTGTGAATCAATTTCCTTTACTGTGGTCTGATGCTGTTGGAGGTGAAGCTCTTACAGCTCTTCAGTGGTTAGCTGTACCCTGTGGTCCTCCACCAACTCTTCCACATCCTCGCCACTTACCTCCAACCCCAGGGACTTGCCCAATGCCACAATACCTTCCACAACAGGCAGAGGGTTGTCAGGGTCAGGGTCAGCCTCAAACCCTTCAAAATCCCTCTGTTAGACACAATCCGGCCACAATTGTCTCCAAGCAGAGTTCAAAGTCCTGAAAGTCACTCCCTCCTAAGCCTTACCTATAAGGCTTATGCAATGGAGGATACTGAAGTGATCTTTCCAGAACTCTCTTAGGGTCAACTGAGTGTCCGAGGTCACTTCAAAGCACTTTTGAAACACTGCTTTTGTGTACAGTTTTTTGAAGTTAGAAATGACCTGCTGGTCCATGGGCTGGATGAGAGGAGTGGTGTTAGGTGGCAAGAACTTCACTGTGATGAAACTGAAGTCCTCAGACAAATAGTCTCCCAAGTTGTGAGGATGAGCAGGAGCATTGTCCAGTACCAGGAGGCACTTGAGTCCCAATTTCTTTTCCTGTAGGTATTTTTTCACACTTCAGTGAACCATTCCAGGAAAATTTGCTTCGTGACCCATGCCTTAGTGTTAGCCTTCCAAAACACACACAATTTACTCTTGTTGACATTGTGTTTCTTGAACACACTGGGATTTTCAGAGTGATACACCAGTAAAGGCTTCACTTTAAAATCCCCACTAGCATTACTACACAACATGAGAATTAGCCTGTCTTTCATAGGCTTGTGTCCTGGCAGTGCCTTTTCCTCCTGAGTAATGTAGGTCCTCTTTGGCATTTTCTTCCAAAACACGCCTGTTTCATCACAATTAAACACTTGGGGTTTGAATTTTTCAGTGTCTACAAACCCCTTAAATTCAGTCACAAACTTTTCAGCAGCACGTTTGTCTGAACTGGCTGCCTCACCATGCCTTACAACACAGTGTATGCCACTACGTTTCCTAAAGCTGTCAAACCAGCCTTTGCTGGCCTTAAAATCACTCGCATCAGCACTGGTTCCAGGCATTTTCTTGACAAGATCTGCGTGCAATTGCCTTGCCTTTTCACAAATTATCGCCATGGAAACACTATCACCCGCTATCTGTTTTTCGTTGATCCACACCACCAACAACTTCTCAACCTCATCCATTGTTTTTAAATCTATTTTTGGCAAACATGTTAACACCTTTTTCAAAATCAGCTTCCTTGAGTTCTTTTCTTTTTGCCAAGATAAGAGGTGATAGTAGGTTTGTTTTTGTTGTACATCCTGGCAAGCTTCCTCACACGTATGCCACTCATATTTTTCTACTATCTCCTTCTTCAGTTTGATGGTGTTCCTCACTTTCTTTACCACAAGGGTGCCACTAGGAAGCTTCTTTGGACCCATGGTGACTTATTTCACAGTGACAATCACTTAACCACCAATAAACAAAATAAATTTATTGTGAAATGTTTGAATGAGCACGCTGGGTAATGTTCACTCAAAGGTAAACAACGCTAGACTGGCTCACGACGCCTGCACGGTGAGGCGCTCAAACACGGGGCAGGGGGAGAGGTCTGGTATGCAGGCCGATAATCGGGAAAAAATTGGGCCGAAAAAAGCGATCCAAAATCGAGCCAGCCGATAATCAGACCGGACGATTTTCGGGGGTCCACTGTATAGGGTAGTCTACTTTACATTATTCCTTATGGGAATAAATTTGTTTGGTAATGGCACTTGAACAACATTCTGGAACGAAAAAATCACGAAAACTGGGGGTCCACTGTATATGCATTTTTTAGGCCTAACTCTATTGCTCACTTAATGTATGATAGTGTAAACATGTTATCAGGCTTTTATATGCATTTGAAAGTGAAAAAAAGCTGTTTCACTTACAGAGGTAGCCCAGAACCTACACTGCTGTATAAGTGGGGCCCTCCTGTATATAATTTTTTTTTATCGACTGCAGAGGCTTTTTCTACATGGTCATCATGCACGTACATCAAGTGTGTGTGTGTTGGCTTGTATTTTTTTATACAAATTGGCAAAACAAAAAAACAACAACAACAACAAAAAAAGAATTATGCAATTCACTATTGTGTGTATTGGTAGAATGGCTGACTTTCATGTACTATTTTTGTTAATATTTTAATTGCAAGAATACATTTTTTTTGTCTATTGTATCCTCATATTATGCATGTGATTTAATCTATTTTTAAGAGATCAAGGAACATTACATGGATAGTAATTTTTTCTTGTGCTTTTTTTTTTAAATATAATTTTTGCTTTTAACAAGTTACATTTTATGACATTTTTCCAATTTGCTGTTTGATTATACAGTAGACCGTCATTCCGTCATTTAGCACGAGATTATGTTGCATGTTACGGGTATTGCACGATTGAAGAATTGCGGCACATTATTATCTAACACAATGTAAAAATTATTATTATTATAATCAAAAGAAGCACAATGTAAAAATGATATTACACGGTCGCGGGAGGGGAAAAAATTTTGAGTGCGCGGTCGCCCGCGGTGAGTTAAACCATTGAGTCAGTGGGGGAGTCCTACTGGTATCCCCTGCCACCCTCACCCACCCACGCATCCCTCCCAGCGTTCAGTTTGGTTCATACGCGTGCAGGACGACAATAATCGGGAAGCTCGCTGTGTTTATTTACATAATTTTCTCATTTTCATAAATCTACCAAGCAATCATGGCACCCAGTAAGCATACAAGTGTTCCAGCAAGTGACAAGAAAAGGTTTAAGCGTTCGCAAAGTCTGAGTGACTGACTAACTGACTGACTTGCTGAATGACTTGACTGACTTATTGAATGACTTGACTGACTGACTGAATGACTTCGACTGACTTACTGAATGACTTCGACTGACTTACTGAATGACTTCGACTGACTTACTGAATGACTTCGACTGACTTACTGAATGACTTCGACTGACTTACTGAATGACTTCGACTGACTTACTGAATGACTTCGACTGACTTACTGAATGACTTCGACTGACTTACTGAATGACTTCGACTGACTTACTGAATGACTTCGACTGACTTACTGAATGACTTCGACTGACTTACTGAATGACTTCGACTGACTTACTGAATGACTTGACTGACTTACTGAAATGTCACTGTAAGCTCAGTGAGAGTTCATAGGGTATAACCGTTTCTGCTCTCGTGACCAACCGTTGCAACCGTTAGCCCAATGTCAAAGGTCACCCATGTCAAAGGTCAGTACTTTGAAACGCTATGAGCCCTGCTCGGGGCAGTGCCTCAGTTACCACCCAGACTCAGTGCAGGACAGACACGCAGGCCTACGGCTCTGAGAATACTACCCTGTCTAATATACCAAGTTACCATCCCACACTCGTCTGTTCATTACCCAATCTACGAAAGAACCTCCACGCAACAGAATGACTTGACTGACTTACTGAATGACTTGACTGACTTACTGAATGACTTGACTGACTTACTGAATGACTTGACTGACTTACTGAATGACTTGACTGACTTACTGAATGACTTGACTGACTTACTGAATGACTTGACTGACTTACTGAATGACTTGACTGACTTACTGATGACCTGACTTGACTGACGACTTGACTGACTGACTTGACTGACTTACTGAATGCTTGACTGACTTACTGAATGACTTGACTGACTTACTGAATGACTTGACTGACTTACTGAATGACTTGACTGACTTACTGACTGACCGACTTGACTGACTGACTTGACTGACTTACTGACTTACTGAATGACTTAAAGTTAGACACTCAGTACAACCATCGACTTCAGTTCCAGAACCTCTACCATCCACCTCAGCCCAGTAGGGCCACAGCATAACTCTCCACTCTCTTCACAATCATCCACAAACACCAGCAGCCACAATTTAAGGTAAATACTATTATTTCTGTTACATTTGTAGTCTTAAGCAGTAAAAACAACATAATACATCAGGATAATGAACTACAATTACATATTCACTTTTATTTTTGTAAGATCTGTTGGTCTAAAAAAAAATTGGCTTTTTGGGGACTCCCAGGAACGTAACCCTATTTTTCCCATAAGTTCTTTTAATTATCTAATACGACGTTTTCAGGAACGTAACTACCGTGCTAAATGACGGTCTACTGTATACACTGATGCTTGATATTAAAATATTTATGAATGTATTTTCTACTTTCAATTTACTGCCAATCCCCTTCTTTTAGTTCAGATAGGGAATGACAACTGTTTATATTTTTTACATAATTATCAAATAATTTCTATTGTATGGTGTGTGGCAAACTCAGACTGAAAACAAAGATTACTGAAAATTATTTACCAAGTTCAGTAGATACAGTAACACACTAATTCCATAAGGTTGAACATAAATTTTTCAGCCACACACAGGCTTTTCTTAAGGGTAAGAATGAATCCTTGACCAGGAACAGTTATCAAACGAGGACATACACTGGGTTGCAAGCATCAAATCATTAGAAGTAAACATGTGCACATGGGACCTACTTAGTTCACTCCCATCAACGCTGTGACTGCTGATGTGACTTATCCAGTCATTTGCAGATGTCCAGAGGAGTCACCATTGACCTTTTATTTGTTGAAAATAATAGTCATAAGAGCATTTCACTATTCATACTGAATAATGCATCACTGAGCATAAATGTCTGCCTAAAGCTATTCTGTACAAGTTTTCTGGAAGCACAAAATACATTATTTACATAAAGTCTCCACATTGATCTAAACTTCAGTTGGAATGGTTACAAAAAAATATGCTCAAATACTTTAATTAGCAGACATTAAGATACTTATGGTAAGCAGAACAAGATTAAATAAATAAATAAATTATAAAAATAATGCAACAAAAAATATAAGGTTTGTGTTGTGTTTTATAAATTAAAGACTTGCAAATCACAAGCAATATAATTAAATATCAATAAAAGTAAAAGTAATAAGGTTGAAACTAGAGTGCTCTTCTTTCTAACAAATGAATTTGTTGACCTTCATAATAGAATAAACTAGTACTTAATTAAGATTATACAGTACCTTAAAATACACCAATAATGCAAATAAAGTAACTTAATAATTTTATTTCAGCATACTATGTACAGAGATGGGTGCCGACAGTGTTAAAATAAAAAATCCTCTGAAATGGTAGAGAATCTTTTTCTAAAGCTTGACACTAAAAATGCAAAATTTGATGAAACTCTTATAGAATTACACAGGCGCAAGTTGGCCTGCTTAATTCCATAATTTCACACACTTTGAGTTCTATTTGGAGCCAATTTGCCCAAATCCTAGCTATTTTGCTAATATTCCTTCCATTCTATCAGCTGAGCACAACTATCAAAACTACCCTATGTGCACAGAGGTTGGTAATTTGGTTAATTTTATATATATAAAAAAATCCAGTTTAAAAAACCTTTTATCATGTCCCCCATGCTTCACCTACATAATACCACACAAAAAATTGAAAGTTTTTGCCCTATATCCCATTTAATAAAATATAACTAGAATGATTGGTCATGGTTTAGGCCGACCCAATAATTGAAGCAGAACTAATAAAAAAAACATAAAACAGACCAGGGATAGAGGGCTTAGTGGCCCTAACCATCCTAAGGAAAACTGCCAAAAAATCAAACATTTCAGCCATTTTGAGCTCTACTGCAAGCTACTTCTGGTCTGAAACTGATCAAAATCACTACACTACTACTATGTCTTATATCAAATGATACCAAGAAAAAGCCAATAAAACCACCCTGAAAACACTCAAAATTGCTGTTTTAACCAAACACAAGATCAGAGGTTTGATTTTCCCCATCATGCACTGCATGGGGGGGGGGGGATACGGGATTCTTTTTTTTTTTTATTGTGCAAACTCGCTGCATACACTCATTCTTGTGTCTAGGCCAAAATTTACCCCCTCACAGCATATATGAGGGAGCTGCACTGAAAATGTAGATCTACATGAGCAATATTGGTGTCAATGACATAGCTCTACGGATGAAACAGTGAAAGGGTTAAATGCCAAATACAATACGTATAAGAATCTAGTGCAGCACGTTTTTGCAGAATCCAATCAGTATTTCGTACTTGATGCACATCTTTCCACTACTGTGTTTGTACCAACAAGAATTATAACAAATTCTTAGTAATATTTTTTCAACACTTCCACCAAGCTAGGGGTGATCCAGAAAAAGAAGAAAAACTTTCACTATTATTCATTCAATCACTCTCTTCCCAGAAGTATGATGTTACAGCTCAGATGACTCCCCTGGTATTACTATCTTCTCACATTAACATTGCTGTTTTAATATGCAAAGTTTGGTTACAGTACTTATCTTCAGACAACCTAATTATGTTATATGTATTAAACTTGCAATTTAGGTAATTTAACTTCAATTACAGTTTACAGAGCTACATTATGTTCAGCAATTTTAAGTTTGTTTAAAATGTTCTATCTAACTAGGGGCTTTTCAAAATGTATGAAATAAATGTCACCTAATTTTGTAACAATTATGTACAGTACTTTGTGAAAATAATTTTTTTCAAAGATATACTGCACAAACATAATTTACCTGCATGTTATACTCGGTAGGGTTGTATCAAATTACATAAATGTTACAAATACTACTGTAAAGTGGCAAAGTTAATAATAAAATTAAAAAGTTAATTACCTCGCCCATATCATGTTACATACCTAAAATGCATTTTTTGCCTGTTTTCAAATGCAATTTTGAAGGAAGACCATATAAAGGCACTTTTTACAATAATACATAATCATAAAATTATCTTAAGCTCCTATGGATTGCCAGTGAGGATGAATAACTGAACTTTTTTTTTTAACACGTCGGCTGTTTCCCACCGAGGCAATGAAAAGCAGGGGAGCCACGAGTACACTGAGAGACAACACAATAAGTGTCCGGGGACCAAGACTGTTCAACTGCCTCCCAGCATACATAAGAGGGATTACCAACAGACCCCTGGCTGTCTTCAAGAAGGCACTAGACAGGCACCTAAAGTCAGTACCCGACCAACTGGGCTGTGGTTCGTACGTCAGTTGGCATGTGGCCAGCAGTAACAGCCTGGTTGATCAGACCCTGATCCACCACAAGGCCTGGTCTCAGACCGAGCTGCGGGGACGTTGACCCCTGAAACCCTCTCCAGGTAAACTCCAGGAGGCAGGGTGACCCAAAAAGAAAGAAAAAAACTTTCATCATTCAACATTTTCACCATCACTCATACATAATCACTGTCTTTGCAGAGGCACTCAGAAACGACAGTTTAGACATCCCTCCAAATTGTCAATATGACAAACCCCTCCTTTAAAATGTAGGCATTGTACTTCCCATTTCCAGGACTAGTCCAGCTAACAGGTTTTCCCTTCACAAAATATTACCCTGCTCACACTAACATGCTCATGCATGCTTGCTGGAAGTAAAAGCCCAACACCCACAAAACCTACCTTACCCCCTCCTTCCAACCTTTTTGGGGATGACCCCTACCCTGCCTTCCTTCCTTCCTCTACTGATTTATACACACTCCAAGTCACTGTACTTTGTTCTATTCTCTAAATGACCAACCCACCTCAACAGCCCCTCTTCAGCACTCTGATTAATACTTTTAGTACGTAACTCCACACCTAATTTCCACACTACGAATTCTCTGCATAATATTTACACCACACATTGCCCTTAGACACATCATCTCCACTGCCTCCAGCCTCCTCCTCACTGCAGCATTTACAACCCATGCTTCACACCCATATAAGAGTGTTGGTACCACTATACTCTCGTACATTCCCTTCTTTGCTTCCATGGATAATTTTATTTTTTGTCTCCACAGATACCTCAACGCACTACTCACCTTTTTTCCTTCATCAATTCTATGGTTAACCTCATCCTTCATAAACCCATCCGCTAAGAAGTCAACTCCCAAATATCTGAAAACATTCACTTCTTCCATACTCCCTCCCTCCAAAGTGATATCCATTTTTTCTTGATCTAAATTGTTTGATACCCTCATCACCTTACTCTTATCTATGTTCACTTTCAACTTTCTATCGTTACACACCCTCCCAAACTCATCCACTAACTTCTGCAACTTTTCTTTAGAACCCCCCAAAAGCACAGTATCATCAGCAAAAAGTAACTGTGCCAAATCCCATATTGTATCTGATTCCCCATAATTTAATCCCACCCCTCTCCCAAGCACCATAGTATTTACTTCTTTTACAATCCCATCTATAAATATGTTAAACAACCATGGTGACAATACACATCCCTGTCCTAAGACCTACTTTTACTGGGAAGTAATCTCCCTCTCACCTACACACCCTAACCTGAGCCTCGCTATCCTCATAAAAACTCTTTACAGCATTTAGTAACTTACTACCTATTCCATACACTTGGAACATCTGCCACATTGCTCCCCTATCCACTCTGTCATATGCCTTTTCTAAATCCATAATGCAAGGTTGTTTTGTGTGCGAGGGGCTTGGACTTCCAGCAACCATGCGTGAGCGTGTTAGACAGGAGTGAATGGTTTTTAGGACTTGAGTCCTGGAGATGGGAAGTACAGTGTCTACACTCTGAAGGAGTGTAAGTGCGCCTCTGGCAAGACAGTGATGGAGTGAATGACGATAAAAGTTTGTCTTTTTTGGGCCACCCTGCCTTGGTGGGAGACAGCCGATGTGTTAATAATAATTAATATACAGTGGACCCTCGGTTTTCGTACAGCTCCCAACTCAAACAACAATTATGTAAGTGTATTTTTGTATGTATTTTTGGGGGTCTGAAACAACTAATCTAATTTACATTCGTCCTTATGGGAACAAATTCGTTCGGTAACGGCACTCGAACAGCATTCTGGAAAGAATTATCAACGAAAACCGAGGGTCCACTGTATATGCTTCAATGTAAACACCTGATCTACACATCCCCTACCCATTCTAAAGCTTCCTTGCTCATCTGCAATCCTACTCTCTGTGTTACCTCTAATTCTTTCAATAATAACCCTACCATACACTTTACCTGGTATACTCAGTAAACTTATTCCCCTATAATTTTTACTATCTCTTTTGTCTACCTTCCTTTTATATAAAGGAATTATACACGCTCTTTGCCAATCCCTAGGTACCTTCCCCTCTTTCATACAGTTATTAAACAAAAATACCAACCACTCCAACACTCTCTCTCCCCCTGCTTTTAACATTTCTGTCATGATCCCGTCAGTTCCAGCTGCTTTACCCCCTTTCATTCTACGTAATGCCTCACGCACCTCCCCCACACTCACATCCTGCTCTTCTTCACTCCGAAAAGATGTTATACCTCCCTGGCCAGTGCATGAAATTAATGCCTCCCTTTCTTCATCAACATTTAAAAGTTCCTCAAAATATTACCACCACCCACCCAATACCTCCAGCTCCCCATCTACTAGTTCCCCTACTCTGAACTTCTGTACATTAAAAACAAACCAACAATTCACCAACCTCCTTGTAGCATTTTTGGGTTACTACGTCCTTCATATTTCCCCAAACTGTTATGTGTTCTCGTTGATATTTCTTCACTAATTCGCTTACCTGGTAAAATAATGTCAAATGAATATCACATAAATAAACATTTTCAAAGAAACCTTATAGCCCTACTGTAGTAGTATTGTACTGCTGTGCTTCAGCTGCACTCGGTCATCTCATTGAAACAACCAGAGCATGAACAGTTATTTGGGGATGTGGTGATGTCATTTGTTCATCAAACTCTTCACAAGAGGTAGTTTTTTATACTTCAAAGTTTTATTCAGTATTCAGTGAGCTCTATGAACCACCGAGGAATCAAGAGACCAACAAATACCCTTAATCTTCACTTCAGTTATACTACTTGGCAGTTTGTTCCACTCATAACTCTATTGCCAAATCAGTTCTTTTTTGTATCCTTTCTAAATCTAAATACTGCAAATCCATAATGAATTCAGAATTGCTAATTCTGTTTTAAAACATTTTTTACAACACTGGAAAATGTCATATTGGCAACCGTCTCAAAGACCATTTGTCAGAGCTGTCTCCTGATAATCATTGTTTTGAGAGAACTAAAAAAAATTCATTTTAGGTAGAATAAATTTACATGGAAAGGATATAAGAAATCAAATGATTTGATTATCAATTTACAAATGAATAGAGCAAGATGATAAGTTGTGGCACTAAGGGAAGCACTCGGGGTGCTCAAAAACTAGGGAAGACTTGTATGTGAAATACAAGAAAAAGTAAGCTTTGTGCAAAATGGTCAGTGATTGACCTGTAAAAAAAATGACCAATACTTGAGGACATAAATACTGTAGCTCTCTAACAAAGATCCTATTTTGTAAATTGTAAAGTTAGGTAAAAATATGAGAATAATCTGAAGCAGATGACTTTTCATATTCTATGAAACAAAACCAAGAGCATCAATTATATAAGCATGCATGAATGCAGACTTGATCATAAAAATTTCAGTACTGTAATGTTATAGAAACAACAGGTTGTAGAACAACCTTTTATTGGGTTAATATTTCATTGTCAGTAACAGGAGGGTCCCCGCATATGCAGTACCTATTTTTGGCGTTCCACATTTTTGTTGGTTTTCAGCTGAGCCATTATTCCATCTTTCAGTGATTATCACCGGTGGGTGGAACATAATGAACAATGCCTCAATTAGAAGCCAATGAAAACATGGAACACAGAAAAGGTGCTGTATATACGGGGGCCTGTATATCAAATCATGCATAACTTAACAGTGATATGTTGTCCCAATAAAATCTCATTCTGCAGTGTGTTTTTCTTCAATATTGTCCACAGTACACCATTTGGATCCAGTACTTTCTATAAACAACAGTTTCTAGTAACAGAATTAAAAAGTATATTTACTTTTGATATAAGTTCATTGCTGTCAATTTTGATGTCTATATTAATGGGTGTATTTGGGAAGTGCTGAAAGGTTTCCTCCAAGAGAGGAAATCTTCGATCTTCACTGTTACTACTGAATGTTACGCCAGGCATGAAGTCTATGGGGATCTGTTCTTTGATTGGAGGAAGCTCGGCATAATTGTATTCTGATATTGCTCCTTTGAGCTCTGTGCGAATATCTAGAACAGAGTCATGTGAGACCACTACATGACCATCTCTAGTGAGTTGACAGTCAAGTTCAAGCATATCTGTTCCCACAACAACTGCACTGCAAAAAAAAAAAAAAAAAAAAGTCTTTATTAGTGAAAAAAAAAATACAGATTGCAAATTCAATATGGTTATCTGTCTGGATATGATCAGTGATTTTGAATGTTATTAAACACTGAGAGTGACTAAATAGTTTTTTGGAAAATTTAATTGTACTTTAAAGTTACAAAATATCACTAGGGAAATTTAACAAGTGATAAATATTGTATAATACAGTATGTACAAATACATGTATGTACTTGAATCTTTAATTAAATACTTAACTATAAAAATTAGAAAATTAAAAGATAAAAGGCAATATGATTTAAGGTGGGCATTTACTTTAACTTTTACTTTTTTTTAAATTTCTGACATATTTTGCTGAAAGTTTCCCTAATATGTCAGTGGTACTGGGCTATCTTATTTTTTTTACCACACTGGCCATTTTCTACCAAAATTGGGTGACACAATGAAGGAAACATATTTGCCATTCACTCATTCCATAATTATTTTCCCATAACTGTGCTGACCACCTAAATCAAATAATCATCCTTACCCATCTGTCAGTGTCAGCACTGTATATCCCACCTCCAGAACTCAATTCCAACTAATCAGTTTTTCTGAATTTCATAAATGTAAAATACCCAAAACCACTTACATATTTCCACTCACTTCAATCTAACATGTTCACACATGACTGCTGAATGCTCAAGTTCCTACCACTCAAAACATTAATTAAAAATTTAATTCCAACAAGAGCACTGATATATTTATATATACATGTATATAAATATTTATTTATTGCTGGGACCAAGAGGCTAGTAACCCCTTTTCCTGTATACATTACTAAAAAAAAAAAAATCTTTTTAGGTCACCCTGCATTAGTGGGATACAACTGGTTTGTTGAAAAAATTATTTATTTTCAAAATGGTATACGTGTATTACTTTCATATCCATTGAAAATCTTGGCAAAATTGACTGACAAATTTTACATCCCAGTCCTACTTATATGTATGTGCTATATTCAGTAGTGTGCAAATTAATTGGGACAGGAGTAAATTTTGTGATAATCTCATAATGTCTTAGTTTCCATCTTAATTAAAGTAAATTGGGTTCTTTTCTTTTCATAAGAGTTTGCTACAGACTTCTGGCAACCATCCAGCTGTGGTGTTACCCTGCTACTCTTGTCAGTGCTACAACAGCTGTTGTTCTGTAAGACTATTCTTGTAAGCGTGCTCCTTGAATGAATGTGGTTTTGCCAAATTCTGCCCTTCAATTCATGATTACTGCTGAAATTCAAAATGGATGTTACACCTAGGAAGCGTGCAAGTATTGTAGCTCTTAGAAAATATACTGATTTGAGTATCAGACAGATCGACAAAAAATTGAGCCTAGCAAAGTCAACTGTTGATCGGATTCTGAAGAGAGCTGATGACACTGGTGATTGTGTAGTGTTGTGTTGAGGAGGATGTGGAAGAAAATGCAAGACAACACCTCATGATGACTAGGTTATACAAAATAGTGTGAAGGATCCCAAGAAAACCAACCAAGATCTACGGAGAAATTTGGCTTCAACTGGCATAAATGTTGATTCTTCAATTGTTCAACAAAGGTGCCTTGAAGTTAGCAGCACTGCTAGAAAACTGGTAAAGAAACAATTATTGACCGCTGCTATGAAGGAAAAAAAAAGGCTGTGGTGGGCACTTGATCATAGGGGATGGATGACACATGAATGGAGAAAAGTTATATTTTCAGATGTGGAGCATTTTGAAGTATATGGGTACAGATCCTTAGTAGTGAAACGGAACAAAGGTAAACCACTTTGGAATGGACACATTCAACAAGCATCAAAACACTCACCTAAGATGATGTTTTGGGGTAGTTTTACTGCTAAAGGCCCTGCACGGCTTGTTACTATTGAGAAAATGATGAACAGTGACAAATACAAGGGGAATCCTGGCAACTCATGTGCTTCCCACTGTGGACAGAGACCTTCTTCATAGAGAAGGCATTTTCCACCAGGATCTTGCTCCATGCCACACTTCCAGAAAAATGGTGACATTCTTTGAAGAGAGTGGGCTAAGCGTACTAAATTGGCATGAAAACTCTCCTGACCTCAACCCAACTGAGAGACTATGGGCACTAACCAAATGCAGAATCGAAAAACAGGACTGTTCAACTGTGGAGAATCTAATTGCTGCTGTTATTAGGACCTTGTACCATGATGAAGAACTTGCCAAAATGTGTTCAACTTTGGTTGATTCTATGCCAAATTGTGTAGCAATGCTTACAAAAACAAAGGGTAGTCATATCTCTTATTAAATCAATTATCTGTCATACTGCTGTATATTTTTCAAATAAACATTAATTTTCCAAATACATACGTAAATGTCTTATTTCATCAGTGTCCCAATTAATATGCACACTACTGTACCATAATGTTTGTCACATTAGTAGTTATAACTAAGAAAAGATGCTATAACTGACACAATATTTTATAATACTGCATGTCTTTTGTGTAAAGTGTAAATTCCACCTCATAATCATATGTAGAAGCAACTGATGAATGAAATACAATTTAGCGTATAAAATTAGAATAAATACTAAAAGTACCTGTAAATCCTAAAAAAATTGCTTAAAATTGTTTATCGTATGTATTGTATTTCAGAAGGTTTTAATTTTTTTCTTTTTATCATACAGTATAGCAACTGACCACTGTTAATTTACCAACCAGTTTTCCTGAAAAATTTCCCTGCTATTAGTGGACTATTAATTATTTTTTTTTATTCTGATTACAGCACTAGTTTTGCAATTGTACAATGAAGATAAACATTTCTTTATTTTCAAATTTATGAAGCGGATAATTATCAGGCCTCTGTGTTCATCTCTACACAAGTACATGCAACAAACTGGTAATATAGGGAGTTGTATTCCCACTAGGCCATGTCCGAAGGTATTTATCCTGCTATACTAGTCTTACTTACTGTCTGAATGCTGATATTGTATTTTCATAATTTTCTCCAGCACCTGAAATCAAAGAACTAGGTCATAATAAATAATACAGCATATTAATCTTAAAATGATACGTAAAACATCAGAAAGTTAAAGCTCTGTTATTACAGTAGGACCCCCCCATATCCGCAGGGGATACGTTTCAAGGACCTGCTGTGGATACTGAAACCGTGGATAGTAGCAAACCCTGTATATACTAAGTCCTTTACACCTATTATGGAGAATTATCACTTTTTAACTGATGGGAAGCACTTCACGGCTTCTCTTAGGCTTTGAAGAACTGCCAGCTTCTCTACTTTGTGCTTTGGGGCCATTATTATGCAAAATTAAGAGGTATTTTTGGGCCATAGTAAACTGTGGATAACTGAAACTGCAGATGCTGAATCAGTGGATAGGGGGTTCTACTGTATAATCCAACAAATGGGGGAGTTTGAGTTTCATTTAAAAGCATACTTTAAAATGGTGTAATTATTATATATGATGACATTTGTTGAAAATAAGAAATTTATTAGTACAAGTTATTAATATCGAATATTAGACTCTTAATATTATATACACAAGGTGCAAATCCCAGATGGGTTAGTAAAATCTTTGAAAACATTGTTTTGATTCAAGATGAGATACTGTATAAACAAATTTCCTTAATTGAAAATATATAGTGACAGCAAAAGGCTTGCTAACTAACAACCCATATTTAATGTATGTATAATTATCCATATTCAGCCAATAGTTCGTTAAAAAAAGAACTCCATGTTCACCATAAGTACTGTAATCTACAAAACTTTGGGGTCATAGCAACACCAATCTCATGCAATTCCAAATTAGAAAAATAATGAATGAATTTTGGATATTTGTTTCTCAGTTTATTTTGGGCAAATGCTTTTTGTTTTATATACTACTGTGGTATGACTTTGGTGAAAATGTGGTATGCTTACTATATACATTTTTAAAGAAGAATAAGTTGATAATAATAATAATACTTTATTTCAGCATAATACAATGTTTGTACATACACATGTGAATGGCATTTGGGTGCACATGCAGAAAGCACCTAAATATGCAGAGCATTTTGGACAAACTTAAGACTTTCTTAAGATTAATAAGGCAATAACAATAAAGTAATTTTATACATGCAGTCACTTGGGTGAGTGTAAGTATAAATTTAGGAGTTACAATGAATACAAGAGAATTGAATATCCTATTAGTTCATGGTATATGGCTTTTATCAAGTTTAATTGATAAGGAATTACAGGTTTGACTATTAACATAAAGGGGGGACAATTATTTAATGTCTGAGAGGATTACAGCTATTGAGAGTAAGATTATATTGTTTTACATGTGTTCATGACATTGAGAATATGGAAATGTAGTTTTCACATTTACCTGATGCTGGGATGTTAGGGAGATAAGGTGTTTTTTAAAGGTAGTTTTGAAAATGCTGGCTAAGACAATGGTTATGGAGATTTCTGGCAGTATGTTAAAGATTTTGGGCCCTTGTATGTGCACTGATTTTTTAAGAGATTTAGCATAGTATTATGTCTATGGGTTCTGTTGCAACTATGAAGACAGTGCTTTAGGTCAGGATTATTATAACCATTTAGTGCACGTGTTATACATAAACTTTTTCAGTAAAAAAAAAAAAGTTTTTTTTTTTTTTTTTCATATTACTGGAATCCTTAACCCACACTGGCTTTTTGGAAAATTATAACCAGGGTAAAAAACATACACTGTACATTTTACCTCAGTCTCTCAATTATTATTATTGTAATCAAGGGGGAAGCACTAAAGTCTCTGCTCAAGATGGGGAACCATCTCTGGTGAGTGCATAGCTTTAATTTTCAGTATTAAAAGTTAGATACAGAATATTAGTGTCCTGATACATATTTCTGGCAATAATATGGGTGTTCATGGAAAAATTGGATAAATTTAACGTAAAATTTACTGCATGTACAATATACCCAAATAAAGCTAAGGCTCACCTTCAGGACTGGTATTCTAACCACCACCATAAAATATATAATTACACATATTTTAGCACCCCTATCTTTTACTTTCGTTGGGAAAGTATATGTATTTTAACTTATTTCTTTCTTATAATACCTTGATAATACGTAACAGGGCCGAGGAAAACGACACGTGTGCAAATACTTAAGACATTGTTATTAGGAAACACTTCAATCCTGGGAGTTTGTTCACTCTTAGAAGGACTGAAACGTATTTTAATAACACTTGTAAAGTGCTGGCACACGTGTCATTTTCCTCCACTTGTGGGTATCACATAGTGTACCTGGTTTTACCAAACACAGGTGAAGTTGACAACACATCCCTCCCTAAGCTGTCTCAAGTGTTTTATACCCTTATAATAAGTATTGTAACAGTATACACTTAAAATATTGAAACAATGTAACGTGTAATCGCCATAACGTTTATCTGTTATATGTGTGCTGTAAAATAAGTGATAATTATGCATAATTAAGGGTTATAGGGGAGGCGGGGGAGGGTGAGAGTACTGCATTGCGGACCCGGCTGACTCACCTCCCCGGTGACTTATATGACGACACACGAACTTCACATCCTTCTTCTTGTGTAACAACATGGGGAACTTAAAGAGTATAAACGAGGACACTACATAACACCCCACAATAGCCGCAATTATCATTTCTATAACCATTGGCGCGATAACTTTTTGAAAGAGGACGTGTGGGGGGCACCTCTTTGTTTACACCTGGACGGCCGCTGCCCTGAGCATCAGCTGACCCACTTCTCTCACCCACATATCCCGCCCACACCTAGATCAATAACCCCCACATCGTGTCCCACGCCATTCCCACATTATACGGAGGTCACGGGTGCAGGTAGGAGTAACAGCGTCCACCACTGCTGAAGTAGTGCGTTAAATAAGAGTATCGTCTGCTAGGATGGATGCGCATCTCGCGTCTTTTCTGTGACGTCACAAACATTAATTGCTGATTGGTGAAGAGGGGTGACGTCACGCTTCCTCATTGCTAACTGGTGGAGAGGCGTGACGTCACTCAGACTCGTAGCTGATTGGTGGAAAGAGAACAGCACCTACAGTTGAAAACATCTACAGCAGTTAGCTATTATTTTTACCCATTATTACCCGTTTTATTCTTATTTTCACCCAGAGATCAATGTGAATTCTCGCTCAAGTTATAAAGTTTTACGGAACATAAACAGTGTAGTATTTTGAATCACTGGGAAGCTGTACTTTAATTAAAACTGCTGAGGTAGTGCTTACTCGCCAGGAAAACTAAAATATGCTCTCAGTGTCTAGTTAAGATTATTTAAATTTTATATCATGGATACATCAGACACAAATGAGGATTCTGACATGGATAACTGCCTAATATAAAAACAAGATATATCTGTATCGTGTTCCTTGTGATATGCGTATTTTATCCCGTATATTGGGAGTAAATCCCAGTGCTTGACTCGTGTTATCCTAGGTTAATAAATTACTATACAAGAAAATTATAAAAAAACAAGACTTGTGTAATGAATCTAAATAAATACTTGCTTAAAGGTACAAAATGTTGAAGTAAATTTAATTTTTTTTTTATTTCGGCAATCAGCACAAAACATGAGGGAGCACTTTAGTAGGCCTACTGGCCCATGCTAGGGTAGGCCAGGTAGTATTCCTGAGGCAAGAATCCAAAGCTCTTGCCTCAGTGATACTACCTGAGAAATTGTTCACTCATCTACAGCTGTTACCAAATCAGTACCTCCCAATCTTTCTAAATCCAAATTTCTCCAACTAATTCACTGCTGCGAGTCTTGTCTTGGTTATATATTTTCGGCATTTATATCCTCATTATTTATTCATGTTTATCATGTGTACACTTCAATCATATCTTCCCTAATTCTATGCCTTTCCAAAGAGTGCAAATTCAGTGCCTTCGGCCAATATTTGTAGGAAAATCTGATACTTGGAATTAACCTTGTCATCCTTCTCTATATATTTTCAAGTGCATTTATGCTCATTCTTTAATATGGAGACCAGAAATGAGCAGCTTTTTCTTAGGACTAATATTATTTAGACCTTGATATGATGCCAAATATATTAGTTTTATTGCAAACATTAGTGTACCATTATCTTGGCTTTAATTAAATTTCTGCTAACAGAACTAAATCTTTTGCTTTCATCTTGACTAATGTCTACATTGTTTAGCTTATAAGTGCCATAGTTATTATCTTTTCCTAGCATAGAACTTTGCACTTGGCTGCATTGAAGCACATACTCTATACCTGCTACTTCTCCAGCTACATCAACCTATCCAGGTCATCCTGTATCTAGGCAGCATCCTCAACAAAAATTATTTAATGGTTTATTTTAATGCCATTTGCAAACTTCTCTATTTATTCCCTCGTATATGTAATTAATGGAGATTGTGAGCAAAGGTCACAATACCAATCCCTGTGGCACACCTCTTGTAATGAAGTCCCCATTCTGACTTCTCATTGATGCAGATTCTGTTGCCTATTGGTCAGCTGTGTATTGACCCAGGAAGTACTTTCTCCTATACCATGTGACACTAGTTAATCTCAGTCTCCTGTATGGAACTAGTAAATTTGTGGGTAAGAATGACTTAATTGTAAAACCATGCTGAGATTCATTGATTGTCGTATCTTTCAAGGTGATTTTGAATTTCATCATCAGTTAATGGTTCCATCAACTTTCTACAATTGAGGTTATACTTCAAATTATAAACCAAACTCTTACTTTGTAAATGAGTATCACATTTGCCATTTTTCCACTTATCAAATATGATACCCATTGAAGGGACTAGCTAATGGCTTGTCAAGTTCCTCCTTGCATTTTCTTTAGAACCCTTGAAAACAACTCACCAGGACATGATTTGTTTGGCTTCAATCTATCTAGTTATCGAACTATGCTATCTCATCACTTGCTTTCCCAACTATGGGTACATGTATACTGTACCTCTGCTTACACTGCTTTCTCTATATACAGCCTCTTCTTGGACTTGGGATGGGCTCTCTGACTAGTATGCATACCAAAATGATGTACAGTGGACCCCCGAGTTTCGTAAATACTTCACTCCTGAAGTCTGCTCAAGTGCCATTACCGAACGAATTTACTCCCTTAAGGAAAAATTTCACGTAGGTTAGTCTATTTCAGACCCCCAAAAATACACTTCCACAAGAACTTACAAAATTATACTTACATAATTGCACGATTTCCGGGGTATTCGTTAACCGAGGGTCCACTGTACGTATATTAGAGCTGATTGCCTCTATTCTGTTTATAAATCTGTAGTGGAGGGAAGGCGGGGTAGAGGTCGGCCTTGGAAAGGTTGGAGGGAGGGGGTAAAGGAGGTTTTGTGTGCAAGGGGCTTGGATTTCCAGCAAGCATGCATGAACGTGTTAGATACGAGCGAATGGAGACAAATGGTTTTTAGGACTTGACGTGCTGTTGGAGTGTGAGCAGGGTAATATTTATGAAGGGATTCAGGGAAACTGGCAGGCCGGACTTAAGTCCTGGAGATGAGAAGTACAGTGCCTGCACTCTAAAGGAGGGGTGTTAATGTTGCAGTTTTATAAGTGTAGTGTAAGCACACGTCTGGCAAGACAGTGATGGAGTGAATGACTGTGAAAGATTTTCTTTTTCGGGCCACCCTACCTTAGTGGGAAAGGATGATGTGTTAATAATAAAAAAAATACTATATAAGCATTTAAAAATATACTAAAAATGTTACAAATGGTGTAAAGGTGACAAAACAATATCAAAGATGGTTGACACAAACCCACTACCATTATAGTATGCTCCTTGATTAGCGACGAATTCGTTTACTGACATGGTCTTAGGAACGGAACTCCGTTGTTAAGTGAGGAGTGGCTGTACTTTAAAAGCTTCGTCTCCAAGTGAAATATTTTCTCAAAGGTTTGAAATTTGGTCAGTCTTTTAATGGGCCATAGCTTATTTATTTGCTATAGAGTAGTATACCCAAAGTATTATTAATTTTTTTTATTAACACATCGGCCATTTCCCACCAAGGCAGGGTGGCCTGAAAAAGAAAAACTTTCATCATCATTCACTCCATCACAGTCTTGCCAAAGACGTTTTTACACTACAGTTATAAAACTGCAACATTAACACCTCTCCTTCAGAGTGCAGACACTGTGCTTCCCATCTCCTGGACTCAAGTCTGGCTTGCCGGTTTCCCTGAATTCCTTCATAAATGTTACCTTGCTCACACTCCAACACCATGTCAAGTCCTAAAAACCATTTGTCTCCATTCACTTCAAATATGCTCACGCATGCTTGCTGGAAGTCCAAGCCCCTCGCACACAAAACTCCTTTACCCATCCCTCCAACCTTTCCTAGGCCGACCCCTACCCCGCCTTCCCTCCACTACAGATTTATACACTCTTGAAGTCATTCTATTTTGTTCCATACACTCTACATGTCCGAACCACCTCAACAACCCCTCCTCAGCCCTTTGGATAATAGTTTTGGTAATCCCGCACCTCCTCCTAATTTCTAAACTGCGTATTCTCTGCATTATATTCACACCACACATTGCCCTCAGACATAACATCTCCACTGCCTCCAACCTTCTCCTTGTTGCAACATTCACAACCCATGCCTCACACCCATACAAGATTGTTTTTACATATAACTATACTCTCATACATTTCCCTCTTTGCTTTCATGGATAAAGTCCTTTGTCTCCACAAACTCCTCAATGCACTGCTCACCTTTTTCCCCTCATTAGCTGACCGTCCACTTCCAAATACAGTGGACCCCCGAGTTTCGTAAAAACTTCACTCCTGAAGTCTGCTCAAGCGCCATTACCGAACGAATTTACTCCCTTAAGGAAAAATGTCACGTAGGTTAGTCTATTTCAGACCCCCAAAAATACACTTCCACAAGCACTGACAATATTATACTTACATAATTGTACAATTTCCGGGTTTTACGAAACTCGGGGGTCCACTGTATCTGAATACATTCACCTCCTCCATACTCTCTCCCTCCAATCTGCTATCCAATCTTTTGTCACCTAATTTTTTTGTTATCATCATCACTTTACTCTTTCCTATATTCACTTTTAATTTTCTTCTTTTACATACCCTACCAAACTCATCCACCAATCTCTGCAACTTCTCTTCAGAATCTCCCAAAAGCACAGTGTCATCAGCAAAGAGCAACTGTGACAACTCCCACCTTGTGTTAGATTCTTTATCTTTTAACCCCACACCTCTTGCCAACACCCACACATTCACTTCTCTTACAACCCCATCTATAAATATATTGAACAACCATGGTGACATCACACATCCTTGTCTAAGGCCTACTTTTACTGGGAAATAATCTCCCTCTATCCTACATACTCTAACCTGAGCCTCACTATCCTCGTAAAAACTCTTCACTTTTGAAGATAGTACAGTGGACCCCTGGATTTCGTCAATAATTCATTCCACTATGCTGTTTGAGTGCTGTTACCGAACGAATTTGTTCCCATAAGGACGAATGTAAATTAGATTAATCCATTTCGGACGCCCAAAAATACACTTGCATAATTGTTCAAGTTGGGAGCTGTACGAAAACCGGGGTCCACTGTATACTGAAATTTTGGATGATGAAATCTCTAGTGACTCAGAATAGCAATTTCAAGTTCAAAGAAAATAATTTTAATACACTGCATGTACATATTTCACTAGATTAATATGGTGTTGTTTTTGCAGGCTTGGTTTTAAGCGAGTATTGAAGATCAAAGGTCCTTCTCCATTACTGTTATAGAAGGTTTTTGGCATTGTGGGGCTGAGACCACGTTGTGCTCATAATGCCTCAACAAGCTTGCTCCAACATCCTAGATGGGCTGTATGAACTTCACGAAACTATTGGATCAGGTGGATTTGCAAAAGTGAAATTAGCGACACACATTTTAACAGGAGAGAAAGTGGCTCTCAAAATAATGGATAAACGACAACTTGGGGTATGTTATAGTTTACCATAAAAATATTAATGCAAAGTAACTACTTTTTTGTGTTTATATTACATGAATTTTCTCAGAAATTTTGTGGTGAACTTAAGTGTGTGGTTATTTTATCCAGAGTGCATAGGGAAGAGCAAGCTATAACCTTGTTGCTAATAACCAAGAGTTTGTATATTGTATATACGTACTGTCATTTCATTGTATGCCAGAACAGTTAGGGGTAGTTGTAGTGGTTCTGTCTCATATTTAGCAGATGTTGAGTTGGGTCTTCCATATGACTGACACAAGGGTTTGGCACCTCATTTTGAGTTTGACTTATACTAACTTTAATCATCCCTCTCTGAATACATTCTTAACTGATTTGATTTCTGTGTTTCCTTATTTGATTTATGTGTACTATTCTCCACTGTTCTTTCATTGCATGGTGTTAGTTATTGGCTGTTCTCTTTATCCACTTGTACTTGTGTATATTCTTATATTTTTGAAAATCTGTCATCCATCATTCTCTTATCAAACTATCCTAGTCTCTCTTAATAATCTTTGTTACCCAACACCTTGTTTCTTTGTATCGATTAAAATATATAGCAGAATTGTATAGGAGTGTTCCAAGGCATTGATATCAGTGGGTATCAGTATTGACCAAAAATCTGGTATTGTCGCATCCCTAGAATTGCAGTTGGTGATTAGAAAGCCCTAAAAATGTGGATCATTTATTTTAATTTAACAGGTATGTACCAATATGTGAGGAAAAGTTAGACAAATAGAAGCAGCTATTGCCCCATGTATGGATTTAGAAAAGGCACTTCATTGTGTAAGTTGGGAAGTGCAACAGCAAGTGCTGGAAATGTATGGAATGTGTGATAAATTGTAGGTACTAGTAGCTGAATAATGTTTGAGGAGAGTGTATAGGAAATGAGAGTACAGTATGTGGCATCTTTAGTCTGACCTCAACATGCTATTCTTTTAAAATGTTAAAAGATTAAAATTTGAATTTGGAAAGAATCCCGAGAGAGGGAGAGATCTTACAATAAGGAACTATGAAAGTATGGCCATAATATTAATTATTACATATAAAATTCATATAATTTCCTTAGCACCATATTATTCCACTATGGCAAAATGGAAATGGAAAAGTTTATCGACACTTGGTTTGGAGTCCAAGCTTTTTTTAAGTCTACAGAGAGTACGTAGTAAGCATAGGTATATATTGTCAGGAGAGCATGTGTCAAGGAGTTGAGGTGTGAACCTTACTTATGCTGAGGAGCATTTGTGCTAGGGATCCTGCCAACTGGAAACTTCCCTGGTTCTGGGTGAGCTCTGGGTAGCAAGTGCAGTATGTGTTCTAGAGAGGAGGGGAGTTCAGTTAGACAGAATTGAAAGCATGTATTTTTATTTTTACCAAATGCATACTTCTTTTGTATTTTTGTGTGTATTTGGTGGGTTCTTGTTATTTCTATGGCACTCATTTTCTTTTGGCATGAAGCATTATCCCTAAATTGGAAAAACCAACCTTAAAATTTAGTGAAAATTGTTCTTGGAGGATTTCCCACATTCAAATCTGTTCACTTATAAATTTCAGTGTTACTGGTAGTAGCATTAGAACAGTATTTAAAGAAATATAGTCATTAAGTGTTTAACCCTTTAAGGGTCCAAGGCCATTTTTGGAAGGGTTGCGCCAGTGTCCAAGAATTTAAAAAAAAAAATCTTATTTTTTCTTATGAAATGGTAGAGAATCTTTTTCTGAAGGTAATAAAACAAAAAGTACGAAAATTGATGAAATTATGCTCTCGCGAATTTTGATGTGTCAGCGATATTTACGCATCGGCAATTTTGCCGACTTTGACTCGCATTTTAGGCCAATTACATTATTCCAGTCGACCAAATTCTTAGCTATTTCACTAGTATTACTTCTATTCTATCGATTGAGCACAAGAAATCGCCCAGTCAACTGTTTCAACTACAAAATAAAGTGATCGGAAATGGGTAATTTAGCCAATTTAACTCAAAGTTCAAAATATTCCAATTTCAAAATAGGGTGCAGAATAAACAATGCAGGCATTCCTTTTCACTAAACTAACATTTCCTCTGTTCATTAGTTACATTTTCAGTCTTTACAAATGAATTCCATTTTTATTTTTTATTCACATAATGAATTTTTATTCAAACCAAAAAATGGAAGATTTACTGTTATGCAATATTGTAGTAATTGTACAAATAATATCACCACATTTGTGAACGTATATTAGACCCACCAGCTGGCGCATATTAGACGTGTGAGGTCATTTGTTTACTCTTGAACATCGGCAAAAATTTAACATTTCCGCTACTTTGAGCTCAGTTTCAAGCCATTTCCAGTACTAAAACCAATCAAAATCATCTCTATATCAGCAATATATCTTCCATTTTATCAAATGAGACCAAGAAATCGCAAATACAACGGTTTCAGTTTTTTTTTTCTTATAATTATGCACTGTGTGCTGCAGGATTTGTTTTATGTGGTGCACACTTACCACATAGATGTATTCTCTCATATCTAGGCCCAAATTTACCGCTCAAAGCTTATCTAAGTGAGCTGAGCTCATGACGTAGAACTACGGTTTGGACCCAGAACTCAAAGCCATAGAACTACAGCATGGACCCTGAAAGGGTTAATTCCTGTATCTAACTTCAGTAAATTCTCAAATTGTAAGAATACAGAATTTAATGGCAAAGTGTTTTAGATACATCATTTACAATACAGGAGGTAGTAGGTTGGTAGCAACTGCCCAGGGAGGTACTACCATCATGCCAAGTGAGTGTGAAACGAAAGCCTGTAATTGTTTTACATGATGGTAGGATTGCTGGTGTCTTTTTTTCTGTCTCATAAACATGCAAGATTTCAGGTATGTCTTGTTACTTCTACTTACACTTAGGCCACACTACACATTTATGTATAAGCATATACAGTGGTACCCCGACTTACGATGGTCCCCAAACACACCCTTTTATGTAAATTGATTTTTTTAAATGCTTTTGTAAGTGTAATTTTGGGGGTCTAAAAGGACTAGTCTATTTTACATCATTTCTTATGGAGATAAATTCGTTTGGTAATGGCACTTGAACAGCATTCTGGAATGAAAAAATATCGTAAGTCGGGGTACCACTGTATACACACACCCCTCTGGGTTTTCTTCTCTGTTCTTACTAGTTCTTGTTCTTATTTCCTCTTATCTCCATAGGGAAGTGGAACAGAATTCTTCCTCCGTAAGCCATGCGTGTCGTAAGAGTCGACTAAAATGCCGGTAGCAAGGGGCTAGTAACCCCTTCTCCTGTATACATTACTAAAGTTAAAAAGAGAAACTTGTTTTTCTTTTTTAGGTCACCCTGCCTCGGTGGGATATGGTCAGTTTGTTAATACTGTAGTAATATTCCATATTTAACTGCATACCAGGATAATTTTTTATTTAGCTCTAGACTGCAGTTTTTCCTTAATTATTTTTTAATCTTTCTTTGCATGGTATGTTATACTGTACTGAAAAAAATGTAAAATACAAACAGAGAGAATATCTGAAATACATACTTGTCTTCCACAGGAAGATTTACCACGCATTTATTTGGAAATTGAAGCAATGAAGCAGCTGGCTCATCAGCATGTATGTAAACTCTACCAGGTGCTTGAGACAGACACAAAAATATTCATGGTTCTTGAATACTGTCCTGGTGGAGAGCTATTTGATTATATAGGTAAATGTTTTTATGCATAGTATTTTGTTGTTAATACTGTTGAAATTTGTACATACGTATTTCCTTTATTTTTTATGAATTTAGTTTTTGGTGTGGTTCTGATTTTTTTTCTTTGTGCTCATTAATTAATTTTTTAATACACAGTTGAAAGAGATAGGCTAGAGGAGGATGAAGCAAGAATATTTTTCCGACAAATCACATCTGCTGTAGCATATGTCCACAACATGGGATATGCCCATCGAGATCTGAAACCAGTAAGCTCCTTTTCTGTGTGTTCCTCTTAGTATTTTCTGACTACAATCATTACAGTGTATTGACAGTTTTCCACATGTGTCATGGCAGCACATGGCTCAATTCAATCTTCATTTCTATACATGTATAATGTCACTTGTAAAGCGCTGGACCTTCTACCACCAGGGCCAGGGTTTGATCCCCTGTCTATTCTTCTGTTTATTCATTAAAAACCTTTTATTATAAATGCCAGACAAGTCTGGCCTAGAGCTGGGTTGCGAGAGTAGGAAAATTCTCGAAACCCATCAAAAGGCTATCAAGCATATCAGATCATGTTCAGATATGGCTACCTGAAATCAGGTGCCAAATAGATTAACTCTATAATCTGCATTTTTTACTTTTTTAAACTGTGCATGGTGATGAACTAGCCACCCTTATGATGGTTTGTATTGCAATAGTGTAGAGCATGTAAAGTTACAGAAGCAAAAAATGTATAGGACTTTTATTTTTTCACAAGTTTTAAGTAGCTCTCACCACACACCTCATGCTATTTTACTTGTTTCAGCATGCATCTTACTATGACACAGGAGGATCCAGACATTCTTCTGCTTATTTTACACCAATGTGTTTTATTTACTGACTTAAAAAATTCATAATTGCCACTACAGTACTGTACTTGCATCACTGTCACTGCTATCATGAATACTAGTACAGTTTACAATAATACAAGCTGTCCTCTCAGGCATGTGAGTGTGTCTTTGATCAGTTGCTGTTGGAGTGTTAGCATGGTAATCTTTATAAAGAGATTCAGAGTAATCAGTTAGCGTGACTTGTCTTGGTGGTGGGAAATGCAGTCCTTGCACTTTGAAGGAGGGCTTGAGGATGTTATATTTCAGAGGATCATTTGATTTAAGGGGGGTCTATCTTGGTGGGAGATAGCCAGTGTTTAAAAAAAAAATTAATGTAGAAATGTTGTATTACCTTGTCATGTGGTGAAAATATTTATCCCCTAATGACCAAAAAAAGTAAAATGAGGGGAAAATCAAAATAAAATAAAAAAAGAAAGATGTCATTGAAATTATGGAAAAAGTGTGTAGAAAATGAGTATAAGGGAAAAAAACCATCACTTAGAAATTATCCTAAATTTTCATACCTTATGCTAGTGCAGTACAAACATATACGTACATACTATGCATTTATGTCAAAGTATTTCTTTCAGGAGAATTTGTTACTGGATGATGATCAGCAGTTAAAGTTGATTGACTTTGGACTTTGTGCCAACCCTACTGGTGGTCTGGATCAGCGTCTGGCAACTTGTTGTGGCTCTCCTGCATATGCTGCCCCTGAACTTGTATCTGGACGATTCTACTTAGGTATGTATAAAACATGTTTCTTCAAATAAAATTCTACTTTGGCAGTATTCTAGTTTGTTTAACTGAAATGCTTTACCTAACTATGAATTTTTCCATGTAAGAAACCACTAGAGTAAACCAGTCTCTAGCACAAATGTATCTTCTTGGAAATGGACATTTATTTTTTAGTTATATATTACCGTACTTCCTGAAGAGGAGCAGGGTTGATAATTTTAGAAGTATATTATATGGATGGAAAGTTATTTACATAATGTATAGAACAGTGAGCTATTTTTTCTCGGCCATTTCTCACAAAGGCCTAGTTAATACATGGAAGAAAAATTCATTTGTTATTTGCACTGGTGCTTTTTTAGCTCTGCTTGCTGCTTTCCCCACTCCCATCTCTGCCTCAGTGCATGTATACCACTGCCCCTTTCCTCCCACTACCTCATTGCCCTGGAAATAATCCTGAGAGAGAGAAAAAAAAAATGGGATTTAGAGCTAGATTGTGTTATGGTAAAAATTGTTTTGATATTTTAATTTTTATTAACACATCGGCCATTTCCCACCAAGGCAGGGTGGCCTGAAAAAGAAAAACTTTCATCATCATTCACTCCATCACTGTCTTGCCAGAGGCATGCTTACACTAGTTATAAAACTGCAACATTTAACATACCTCCTCCAGAGTGCAGGCACTGTACTTCCCATCTCCAGGATTCAAGTCCGGCCTGCTGGTTTCCCTGAATCCCTTCATAAATGTTACTTTGCTTCCACTCCAACAGCACGTCAAGTATTAAAAACCATTTGTCTCCACTTCTATCAAATACGCTCATTCATGCATGCTTGCTGGAAGTCCAAGCCCCTCGCGCACAAAACCTCCTTTACCCCCTCCCTCCAACCTTTCCTAGGCCGACCCCTACCCCGCCTTCCCTCCACTACAGATTTATACACTCTCGAATTCATTCTACTTTGTTCCATCCTCTCTACATGTCCAAACCACCTCAACAACCCCTCCTCAGCCCTCTGGATAATAGTCTTGGTAATCCCGCACCTCCTCCTAATTTCCACACTACGAATTCGCTGTATTATATTCACACCACACATTGATCTCAGACATGACATCTCCATTGCCTCCAGCCTTCTCCTTGTTGCAACATTCACCACCCATGCTTCACACCCATATAAGAGTGTTGGTATAACTATACTCTCATACATTCCCCTCTTTGCTTTCATGGACAAAGTTCTTTGTCTCCACAGACTCCTAAGTGCACCACTTACCCTTTTACCCTCATCAATTCTGTGATTCACCTCATCCTTCATAGACCCATCTGCTGACACGTCCACTCCTAAATATCTGAATACATTCACCTCCTCCATACTCTCTCCCTCCAATCTGATATCCAATCTTTCATCACCTAATCTTTTTGTTATCCTCATCACCTTACTCTTTCCTATATTCACTTTCAATTTCCTTCTTTTACATACCCTACCAAACTCATCCACCAACCTCTGCAACTTCTCTTCAGAATCTCCCAAAAGCACAGTGTCATCAGCAAAAAGCAGCTGTGACAACTCCCACTTTGTGTTAGATTCTTTATCTTTTAACCCCACACCTCTTGCCAACACCCGCGCATTCACTTCTCTTACAACCCCATCTATAAATATATTGAACAGCCATGGTGACATCACACATCCTTGTCTAAGGCCTACTTTTACTAGGAAATAATCTCCCTCTCTCCTACATACTCTAACCTGAGCCTCACTATCCTCTTATAAACTCTTCACTGCTTTCAGTAACCTATCTCCTATTCCATACACCTACAACATCTGCCACATTGCCCCCCCTATCCACCCTGTCATACACCTTTTCCAAATCCATAAATGCCACGAAAACCTCTTTAACCTTATCTAAATACTGTTCAGCTATATGTTTCACTGTAAACACTTGGTCTACACACCCCCTACCTTTCCTAAAAAACCTTGTTCATCTGTTATCCTACTCACCGTCTTGCTCTTAATTCTTTCAATAATAACTCTACCATACACTTTACCAGGTATACTCAACAGACTTATTCCCCTATAATTTTTGCACTCTCTTTTGTCCCCTTTGCCTTTATACAAAGGAACTATGCACGCTCTCTGCCAATTCCTAGGTACCTTACCCTCTTCCATACATTTATGAAATAATAGGACCAACCTCTTCAAAACTATATCTCCGCCTGCTTTTAACATTTCTATCTTTATCCCATCAATTTCAGCTGCCTTACCCCTTTTCATTTTACCCAATGCCCCACGAACTTTCCCCACACTCACAACTGGCCCTTCCTCACTCTTACAAGATGTTATTCCTCCTGCCCTATACACGAAATCACAGCTTCCCTATCTTCATCAACATTTAACAATTCCTCAAAATATTCCCTCCATCTTTCCGATACCTTTAACTCTTCATTTAATAACTCTCCTCTCCTATTTTTAACTGTCAAATCCATTCGTTCCCTAGGCTTCCTCAACTTATTTATCTCACTCCAAAACTTTTTTTTATTTTCAACAAAATTTGTTGATAACATCTCACCCATTCTCTCATTTGCTATCTTTTTACATTGGTTCACCACTATCTTAATCTCTCTTTTTCTCTCCATATACTCTTCCCTCCTTGCATCACTTCTACTTTGTAAAAACCTCTCATATGCTAACTTTTTCTCATCATTCCAACAATCGCTCTTCTTCCCTCCCGCACCCACTTTCCTATAACCACAAACTTCTGCTGAACACTCTTAACACTACATTCTTAAACCTACCCCATACATCTTCAACCCTGTTGCCTATACTCTCACTAGCCCATCTATCCTCCAATAATTGTTTATATCTTACCCTAACTGCCTCCTCTTTTAGTTTATAAACCTTCACCTCTCTCTTACTTGTTGCTTCTATTTTCCTTGTAATCCATCTACCTTTTACTCTCACTGTAGCTACAACTAAAAAGTGATCTGATATATCTGTGGCCCCTCTATAAACATGTACATCCTGAAGTCTACTCAACAGTCTTTTATCTACCAATACGTAGTCCAACAAACTACTGTTATTACGCCCTACATCATATCTTGTATACTTATTTATCCTCTTTTTCTTAAAATATGTATTGCCTATAACTAAACCTCTTTCTATACAAAGTTCAATTAAAGGGCTCCCATTATCATTTACACCTGGCACCCCAAACTTACCTACCACACCCTCTCTAAATGTTTCTCCTACTTTAGCATTTAGGTCCCCTACCACAATTACCCTCTCACTTGGTTCATAAGTTCCTATACATTCGTTTAACATCTCCCAAAATCTCTTCTCTCTCCTCTGCACTCCTCTCTTCTCCAGGTGCATACACGCTTATTATGACCCACTTTTCGCATCCGACCCTTATTTTGATCCACATAATCCTTGAATTTATACATTTATATTCCCTCTTCTCCTTCCATAACTGATCTTTCAACATTATTGCTACCCCTTCCTTAGCTCTAACTCTCTCAGATACTCCTGACTTAATCCCATTTATTTCTCCCCAGTGAGAGTTAATTCTTTTGTGAAGCTTTAAAAGTACAGTAATTACCAAAAAAAAAAAAATGAACAAGTTAGGGTGATAATGCATGAAACAAGTAAAAGTGCAAGACTGGAAGGAAGAGGAAGGTACCTTCAGAATGTGTATCAGCCACTGATCCCTGGATTGTACCAAGATTATCAAAATAAGTTATAGTACACAAGTGAATCATTACTCGTGGTAACATTAGCAAACTATAAAAGCATTTTCAGGCCTGAGTAAATGCAAAAATATTAGTGATAACCTAAGCAACTTTCTATTACAACATTCTTTAGATAATATTCCCTTAAATTGGACAGTGATACAACCTGATGTATAGTGCATAGTCAGTTAGACTGGGGCAAAATTGTCACAAGATTTAAATCTAGTAATGAAAAAATAGTGTGGGGGTAAAAAGGAATGTATTGCACACAGTAAAATCAAACAAAAAATTAATTCATGAAATTTGAGTATAGTTCCCTTCTTCGATTTTCTTAGTCCGCTTGCCAGGCCACAGGTGTTGCCTTCCCTAGCCACTGGATCATGAGTGGTACGTGTAACTTCCCAGCTTCCCACCACTTCTCTAGGCACTTTAAACTTTGTAACATACAGTAATCAACTGACTTGTCTCCTTGCCTTTACTTCTATACCTCCTTAATGTTATACAGTGGACCCCGGTGTTCGTTATGCTCCAAACTCGAACAATTATGCAAGTGTATTTTTGTAAGTGCTTGTGTAAGTGTATTTTTGGGGGTCTAAAAGGACTAGTCTAATTTACATTATTCCTTATGGGAATAAATTTGTTTGGTAATGGCACTTGAACAGCATTCTGGAACGAATTAATCACGAAAAGCAGGGTTCCACTGTATATCTATCGTATTTTCAATCTCAAGTTTCCTTAGTATTTAATTTATAAACAAATGTTAGCAAGTTTTACACTGAATTGGTTGAATCTGTTCATGGAATCCTTGCCATGGAGTCTTTTTTTTTCTGTGGCCAAATAACCTGTAATACATTGTTTACTCTCACCCTTTTCTCTAGAGGATGTGCTTAATGTTTGTGAATTTCTTGAATGATTAAATCATTCTTGCTATCTAACTTCTGTTTAAACTTCTGTTTAATAGTCCATCAACACTTACAGTTCATCAAATACTCCATAAATCTTGTCTTGATATATGAAGGCAGGTGAAACCTCTTAGAAGATTTAACATGGGGTTCTTTTTTCAACAAACTGGCCATATCCCACCGAGGCAGGATGACCCAAGAGGAAAAATGAAAGTTTCTCCTTTTACATTTAGTAATATATTCAGGAGAAGGGGTTACTAGCCCTTTGCTCCCAGCATTTTAGTTGCCTCTTACGACACGCATGGCTTACGGAGGAAGAATTCTGTTCCACTTCCCCGTGGAGATAAGAGGAAATAAGAACAAGAACTAGTAAGAAAATAGAAGAAAACCCAGAGGAGTGTGTATATATATGATTTTACATGAATGTGTAGTGTGATCTAAGTGTAAGTAAAAGTAGCAAGACATACCTGAAATCTTGCATGTTTATGAGACAAAAAAGACACCAGCAATCCTACCATCATGTAAAACAATTACAGGCTTCCGTTTTACACTCATTTGGCAAGACGGTAGTACCTCCCTGGGTGGTACTACCGTCTTGCCAAATGAGTGTAAAACGGAAGCCTGTATGTTTTACATGATGGTAGGATTGCTGGTGTCTTTTGTCTCATAAACATGCAAGATTTCAGGTATGTCTTGCTACTTTTACTTACACTTAGATCACACTCACATTCATGTACAAGCATATATATACACACCCCTCTGGGTTTTCTTCTATTTTCTTACTAGTTCTTGTTCTTATTTCCTCTTATCTCCATGGGGAAGTGGAACAGAATTCTTCCTCCGTAAGCCATGCGTGTCGTAAGAGGTGACTAAAATGCTGGGAGCAAGGGACTAGTAACCCCTTCTCCTGTATATATTACTAAATGTAAAATGGGAAACTTTCGTTTTTCATTTTGGGCCACCCCGCTTCGGTGGGAAACGGCCGACGTGTTGAAAGAAAGAAAGTGTAGTGTGACCTAAGTGTAAGTAGAAGTAGCAAGATGTACCTGAAATCTTGCATGTTTATGAGACAGAAATAAGACACCAGCAATCCTACCATCATGTAAAACAATTGCACTCTCTTGGCAGGACGGTAGTATTTCCCTGGGCGGTTGCTGTCTACCAACCTAGTACTATCAACATAGGGTTACCTTCTTAAAAACAATTAAATTCTGAAAGAGAATGAACTTCATAACATTATTACAAGATTTCATTTATTTTTTAATAAAATTCTCTAGTGTTTGATCTTTAATCGTTCTTCAGATGTACTACACAATTTAATTGTGGAATTAATGATTGTCACACCTTCCCAGTTTTAGTTATGTACTAAGGCCAGGTCTTATGGGTTTCGAGGAATTTTAGATTTTATTATTTTAACATAAAATTGGGGTGGGGATGTTGTTGGAGGAGGGTAATCTGACTAATGTCAGCACACTTCTGGAGAGATGACAGTTGAGTGAATGTTGGGGAATGTGTTTTCTTTGGGTCATGCTGCCTTGGCTGGAGATGGCCATTGTGTTAGAGTACATTTTGCTTTTAATTTAAAATTTTATCTTGTGCATTTGTAGTATTACTTTGACTGTAAAATACCTTTGTGTAGATTATAAATCCAGTTGTTATTTTTAGGTTCTGAAGCAGACATATGGAGTATGGGAGTGTTGTTATATGCACTTCTGTGTGGCTTTCTTCCATTTGATGATGAAAATTTGGGAATCCTCTACAGAAAAATTCAGGTTTGTCTTGAGGCATTGTGTATTGTAACAATGAATTATTTATTTACCCATATTATAGTTCTTGCATGTTTTACCCAAATCATTGAATAATCAGAGGTGAAATTTGTATGTTTGAGCTTGTGTAATGAAAATAATGTTACCCTTTGAAAAAATTTAGTATCGCACAAGAAATGTTAGATTTGCCTTATTTAATTAATTGGTCATTCACTTCACTACTCATTGACATTGAGCCAATCTACATCAGTGTACAGTAGTTGAAGTGCTGACATTAAAAACTGAAAACCAAAATTTGGTTATTGTTCTTGTATTCACATCACATCACATGGCAGGATTTCAAAGTGAAGTTTGTGAAAATTGGTTACTGCATTGATGACCTCAGAAACTAGCTCTAAATATTGTTGCTTGATTTCAGTTGAGAATATTGAAAAAGGAAAAATATAGTGAAGACTGATAGAGGAAAATCAAGGAGACAGCTTAAAGTTTAGATATCATACAATTGAACTATGAAGACTGCTCTAAATATGCTTTGAACCATCAATTAACCCTTTCACTGTCCAGACCCCCGATCTGAAACTTGTCCACAATGTCCGGGAATTAAATTTTTTTTTCTTACGAAACTGGAATCTTTTTCTGAAGGTAATAAAACAAAAAGTACGTATTCACAAAGAATTTTTATTCGCAAAAAAAAATAAAATATTTACCATTATGCAGTATTGTAATAATTGTACAAATAATATCAGCGCATTCATGAACATATTAGACCCACCAGTTGACATGTATTGGACGTGTGACGTGATTTGTTTACTCTTGCACATTGGCAAAAATCGAACATTTCTGGATTCGAGCTCAATTTTGAGTTATTTTCAGTCCTAAAATCAATCAGAATCGTTGCTATTTCTGTAATATATTTTCCATTCTACCAAATGAGACCAAGAAACCGAGAATACAACCATAAAAAACATGAAAATACACCACAAAGTCACTGTTTTAAACCAGCTACTACTATTGCCTTTTATATTTCAATAAAATGTTTACTTCTTTTGTATCCAGTCTTCTGATATCATGTTTAATAATAGGCAGGTGTTTATGAAAATCCCGAATGGTTAAGTCCCAGTAGCTGTGACCTGCTTGCATCAATGCTTCAAGTGAATCCCAAAAGAAGAATCAGTGTGATGCAACTCCTGACACATCCTTGGATTGTTGCAGGTCAACCACATCCTGTGGATGTATCATCTAAATACAAGGTATCTATGGTTTCTTTGTCCTTTATACTTGGTTGGATCCAAACAGCATGTCACTGATGGTAGTGAAGAAAACGAAACGTTTGCAGAAAGTGCTTTTATTAGGGCGAAGTTTCAATTTTTTTAAAATTTTTATCATGGGACTTGATAAAGATAGTAATGGATTGAAAACTTTGCCCTAATAAAGATTTTCTGTAAAAGTGTCTTATTCATTATATTTTAAGTGTCAACTGAACAGGAATCAAATTTTGCATGGCTATGCTATAATTTGTGGTGTATGTTTTCAAAATAATTTACCCACTCAAATATTCCAGAAATAAATACTTTGATAAGGAATTAATATAGCATTCACATACAGTATTCAGTTATTATCATCTGTTCTTTCTTTCTTAATTTAGTGAATTGCCACCAACTTATTATGGGAAGAATATATAACCTAATAATATATCATTTAATTATTATGCAAGATGTTCAGCGAATTACATTGTTCTATAATATGAGTAACTAACAATACCCTATTTTCCCCAATCATCACCCATCATCAGGATCCAGAGGTGAGAAGTATGTCAGTGTTGGTTGTTATCCCCAGTAATTACTTTCTCAACTTTGTTTCTGCAATTGTGGTAGCTGTTGAAACTTTTGATAAATTTTGATGTTGACTAAATCCCCTACATCTGACTTAATGTACTTTTATTAAGCAGTAGTTATTTTAGCACTGATATGAATGCTCATTTTGGCACTGAAGGTGAAAACCTATGCATGTATCTAGCAATAGTATGCTAGCACAATATTGATTTATTTCCTTCAGTTAATCTTTTTATTTTTTGTAGTAGTATGTGTATTACTGCTTTATTCAGGATCTATGTGACATACAGTTAACAGCTTTGGTAAAGTAATGTTTCAGAACAAGCTTTCACTGGGACATTGTTTTGCTCTGCTGGTGCTTTTCAAATATGAATTGACTTGATAATGCTTTAACAGTGAAACACTGTCCTGACAAAAGTTTGTTCTGCAACTTTCATCTTTTCTTCAACATTGCTTCACTCGCTCATTATTTCTACTACAGCATTTCTCTTTGACCAGATTAGATATTTCATGCTGCCTATCTCCATAAAATTTATTCCACAATTAGGATGATCCTTACCCTGAAAGATGAGTCCAGTATTTTTCATCTACAAATACCATTCTTATTGATTTTAAACCCTGTATTGTACATCATTTTATTTAACTTGAGAGCTATCTCTTACCACAGCAGGTGAGTAAAATAGTAGAACATATTGTATTCATTGATCAAAGGAAAACTAAAGGTTACTTACAGTAAGAGGAATATTTATGAAGATATAATGGTTATTATGAGTGTAAAACTTGTTTTATAGAAAAAAATTAGATTAAATGTAATAGTGTACGTATAAAATAACTATTATATTGTAGAATTATAACATTCTGTCATGTTGCTTAGATAAGGATAAATGAAACTATGCATCTTATAATTTGAATATTTGAAGTGAAATAGCTTGTTAATTCAACTCTTCAACTTGTATATGGAGTGGGATTTTACTGCCTCATTCCCCAAACCATGTACTGTACTCCCTCTCTTTACATTGAAGGTAGATGCTCCTCACTTTTTGATGGCTCATCTTAGGATATTTTGACTACAATGGTGCAATAGCAATGCACAGTAGTCATCAAACTTTGATAGGGTAAACATTTTTTTATTTTACACATTGGCCGTTTCCCACCAAGGCAGGGTGACCCAAAAAGAAAAAAAACTTTGATCATCGTTCAACACTTTCACCATCATTCATACATAATCATTGTCTTTGCAGAGGTGCTCAGATACAACAGTTTAGAAGTCCATCCAAACTGCCAATATCCCAAACCCCTCCTTTAAAGTGCAGGCATTGTACTTCCCATTTCCAGGACTCAAGTCCGGCTAACCGGTTTCCCTGAATCCCTTCACAAAATATTACCCTGCTCACACTCCAACAGCTTGTCAAATCCCAAAAACCATTCGTCTCCATTCACTCCTATCTAGCACGCTCACGCACGCTTGCTGGAAGTCCAAACCCCTTGCCCACAAAACCACCTTTACCCCCTCTCTCCAACCTTTTCGAGGACAGCCCATACCCTGCCTTCCTTTCCCTACAGATTTATACGCTCTCCAAGTCATTCTACTTTGATCCATTCTTTCTAAATGACCAAACCACCTCAACCCCTCTGACTAATAACTCCAAACCTCCTAATATCCACACTCCAAATTCTCTGCACAATATTTACACCACACATTGCCCTTAGACAGGACATCTCCACTGCCTCCAGTCACCTCTTGCTGCAGCATTTATAACCCAACTTCACACCCATATAAGAGTGTTGGTACCACTATACTTTTGTACATTCCCTTCTTTGCCTCTATGGATAACGTTTTTAGTCTCCACAGATACCTCAACGCACCACTCACTATTTTTCCTTCATCAATTCGATGGTTAACCTCAGCCTTCATAAACCCATCTGGTGACAAGTCAAATCTCAAATATCTGAAAACATTCACTTCTTCCATACTCCCTCCAATGTGATATCCCATTTTTCTTTATCTAAATCGTTTGATACCCTCATCACCTTACTCTTATCTATGTTCGCTTTCAACTTTCTACCTTTACACACCTTCCCAAACTCGTCCACTAACCCTTGCAACTTTTCTTTAGAATCTCCCATAAGCACAGTATCATCTGAAAAAAGTAACTGTCAACTCCCATTTTGTATTTGATTCCCCATAATTTAATCCCACCCCTCCCTAACACCCTAGCATTTACTTTTACAACCCCAGCTATAAATATATTAAACAACCATGGTGACATTACACATCCCTGTCTAAGACCTACTTTTACTTGAAAGTAATCTCCCTCTCTCCTACACACCCTAACCTGAGCCTCACTATCCTTATAAATACTCTTTACAGCATTTAGTAACTACCTATTCCATACACTTGCAACATATGCCACATTGCTCCCCTATCCACTCTATCATATGCTTTTTTTAAATTCCTTAATGCAATGAAAACTTCCCTACCTTTATCTAAATACTGTTCACATATAGGCTTCAATGTAAATACTTGATCTACACATCCCCTACACACTCAAAAGCCTTCTTGCTCATCTGCAATCCTACTCTCTGTCTTACCTCTAATTCTTTCAATAACCCTATTGTACACTTTACCTGGTATACTCAGTAAACTTATTCCCCTATAATTTTTACAATCTCTTTTGTCCCCCTTCCCTTTATATAAATTAACTATACATGCTATACATATACACTATACACATACATATTCATTCAGTAGTGGCCTTACCAGAAATGCACAGCCATCATAATGCAGATGACTCTCTGAACTGCAATATCTGCACCCTTCTATCATTCTATTGCATTCTATTACAATTATAAAATATCTTGTTTCAGTTCAAGTTGCCTTTCTTGTGAATCAGCATATTCAATTCTCCAAGTTCTCTTCAGTTTCCTTTTATCAGTTTTACTGTATCATCATTTTTTGCTTAATCTTACCAGATCAATAATTAACTTGGGAAGTGCTGCATTAATAAGACAAGCAATACAATTCTCCATTTGGGTCCTATCCTAGTCTGGTTGCCTACGCAGTCATCAGCTATTCCTGTTCTCGGGCAGGGCTATGTTAGTAGAATAACTTATAAAATGGTTGCAGTGGCCCCTCAATATGGCTTAGAAACAAGACGAGATTAAATCTTGCATGACTCTTTGTAATATTATTATAAAATCTGTGAGGTTATGGTTTTTTTAGTACCTCTGCTAGCAAAAATGCAAATAGAAGTTACGCTTCCATATTCATATTAAGGAATATTCTGCTTTTTATGTACAGCACTTAAATCTTGATGAAGTTTGGGCCTTAGAGGGCAGATACAATTTGTATGATGGTAGAGAGTTAATTATGGATGAACATTCACAAATGTATGCCTCATAGAAATTTCTTTTTGTCATTTTTTTGTCACTATGATTGAAAACTTGGACAGTTTAATTCAGAAGTAAAAATTAGATAATATAATTCAAGAGTAAGAATAACTTTGACAGTTTTTATTTTTAATTTCATGACACACAATCTGTTTGTTGCTATATATTTATTATGAACTTTGTGGAAAAAACTTAATGCTTTTTTATCTTTGCTGATCAGACATGTGGTGTAGATGAAGATGTAATCACTGAAATTGCAGTACATCAGGGCAAGTCTAGAGTTGCAGTGCGACAGGCAGTTTGCCGATGGACCTATGATTACCTCACAGCAACATATTTCCTGCTACTGGCACAGAAAATGAAGGGCAAACCCCTGAGACTCATCTCAAAAGTAACAACTCTTGGAGAAATAGCAGTATGTTGTGTTTATCAATTCTTGTACAATATTTATTTCGTCTAGTTGCATATGGTGCAAAATTCTAGTTTTTGTAGTACATACCCTCTTTGTTCTTTCAACAAATCGGCCGTTTCCCACCAAGGCGGGGTGGCCCAAAGAGAAAGTTTCTCTTAACTTAGTAATGTATACGGAGAAGGGTTACTGCCTTGCTCCCGGCATTTTAGTCGACTCTTACGACACGCATGGCTTATGGAGGAAGAATTCTGTTCCACTTCCCCATGGAGATAAGAGGAAATAAGAACAAGAACTAGTAAGAAAATAGAAAACCCAGAGGGGTGTGTATATATATGCTTGTACATGAATGTGTAGTGTGACCTAAGTGTAAGTAGAAGTAACAAGACATATGTACCTGAAATCTTGCATGTTTATGAGACAGAAAAAAGACACCAGCAATCCTACCATCATGTAAAACAATTACAGACTTTCGTTTTACACTCGGCAGGACGGTAGTACATACCCTCATTATTAACCCTTTGGGGGTCGGTGCCGTACTAGTACGTTTTACGAGCAGGGGTTTGTGCCGTACTAGTACGCCCAAATTCTAGCGGCCTCAATTTAAGCTGAAAACGTCTGGTAGGCATACATATGAAAGAATGGGTCTGTGTGGTCAGTGTGCGCAGTATAAAAAAAATCCTGCAGTACACACTGCATAATGAGAGAAAAAAAACTGACCGTTTTTTTCGATTAAAACAGCGACTTTGCCGTCGATTTTCGTATGGTATATATTGATGTATTCTCTTTTTCTTGGTCTCCTTTGATAGAATGGAAGATATATTACAGAAATAGAGATGATTTTGATTGGTATGACAATGACAAGTACCTTGAAATTGAGCTCAAAGTAGGGAAAATGTTCGATTTTTGACGATGTTCAAGAGTAAACAAATCACACCATGCCTCCAATACACATCAACTGGCGAGTCTTATATTCATGCACAAGTGCTCTGATATTATTTGTACCATTTTTACAATGATGCAGTTGTATACATAACAGTAAATCTTCTATTTTTTGTGAGAATAAAAATTCAAAATGAAAAGCAAAAGTAATGGAACAGGGGCCTGGAGACGTGACTAATGAACAGAGAACATGTTATTTTAGTGCCAGGAATGTCTGCCTTGTTTATTCTGGACCCTATTTTGAAATTGGCATCGTTTGAAATTTGTGTGAAATTGGAAAATTGCCATTTTCTGACCACTATTTTGGGTAGATGAAATTGGTAAATAGGCAGTTTCTTGTACTCAATCGATAGAACAAATGGAGTTCTATCGAAATAGCTATAGTTTTAGGAGACTGAAACATGGAAATTTGTCGAAAATAGGGCTCAAAGTGGGCAAAATGCCGATGCGTAAGTGTCATGGCTACCGATAACTTCGCGAAAGCATAATTCCGTTAGTTTTCGATCAAATTTCATAATTTTGGTGGCGTTATGATCGGAAAAAGATTCTCTATCATTTCATAAGAAAAAATTAATTTTTTTTTTCCCAAAAAATTTTCGACCCCAGGAACACTTTCCTGAGAAGGCCTGTCGACCCCCAAAGGGTTAATATTTAACTCTCAAACTGTTATTTGTCAGGTGATGCAAAAACCACCGCCTCTAAAAATACAACCAGGTTGTATTTTTAGATCCTTAACCCTTAAACTGTCCACACGTAGATATACGTTCACTCGCGAAAGTGACCGAATTTTTTGAAAAATAAAAAAATCGTTTTTTTTTTCTAAAAATGAAGAGCACATTTTTATAAATAGGATAGGCTAAAAAAAAAACATTTTAGGGCCAGTACTTACCGAGATATAAGCCCGTGAAGTTGGTGCTAAATGATGTGGTGTCGTCAAAATGGAGCACTGCCGCTTGCAGAAACAAGAAACATTTATCGTTTTTTTCCATTTTTTTCCATTTTCTGTTGTTTTCATCCTATGATAATAATGTTTTGATGCAGATCTATTCATTTCATTGCCAATTCTTGTTTAGACACAAATATTTGTTACTGAATTAGTAATCATACTGTCACAAACACACATGTTCACACTGATAAATAAATTTGTACACCTGGTTCAATCACTTACTATTGTTTACATATATATACAAGGTATTTACAGGTCCTATTTATGTTTCTAGAAGTCCACCACTGTATGATACTCGAAGAAGCATGGATTCATACAGAGTGCCACTCCACATTGCTGACACATGAATCGTGTGTCTTTTCGCACTTGGGGTTGCTGTGTACTGTAAGCACACACAACACACTTTTTCTGAGAGTACTTCTTCTTTGGAGTAGATGGTAATGGTATCAGGCAGTGACAGTTAGGGATAATCTGGTTGGGGACAGTTCCCCTCTGGTTGTGGAGTGACAGGTCGCTGTGGAGTGGCAAGTATAGGTGTGGTACCATACTTTCTCCCTATCTGCTTGATGACATTTAGGGTGAATTCTGCATATCATTGTCGCTTCCAGTCTTTATTTCATACATGTTGAAGGCATTGAGCATTGCAATGTCCACAAGGTGGAAAAACACTTTTATATACCACTTGCGACTCCTACGCACACAGTCAACAAAGCCTATCATCATGTCACACTTGTCGACTAGTCGCATATTGTTTGTATAGTCGATGACAACAGCTGGGTTTTCAATAGGTTGATTGTTGAGCGTGCTCATTCTGTCTGTTTGTACCATCTCGTTTCTGTGGATGGTTGACAGCAATGTCACGTCCTTTTGTCATGCCATGACAGTGCCATGATGTCATTGGCATGAAACGCCTGCACTACACTTCCTCCAGTGAACTTTGGCATGTGTTTTCTATTTCTTCTCACTGTTCCACATATATCAGTATTGTTCACACGTAGGAAATCAGCAAGCATAGGGCTTGTGTACCAGTTGTCTGTGAACAATGTATGGCCCTTGCCAAGGTATGGCTGCATCATCTTGCGAACAACATCACCAGAAATGCCCAACATGCGCCTGGTATCATCAAGTGTATTTTTACCTGTGTAGATAATGACATCCAACACAAGACCAGTCTCACAGTCACACATAACAAACAGTTTTATACCAAAGCGATTACGTTTGCTTGGTATATATTGTTTGAATGACAGTCGTCCCTTGAACAGAATCAAGGACTCATCAACAACAATGTTCTTGAATGGATAAAAGTAGGCACTGAATTTTTGCTTGAGATACATAAACAATTCCCGGATTTTGTAGAGGAGGTCATTTCGGTTTGGTGTATTCCTATCTGAGAAGTGCAACATTCTCAGCAACAGAAGGAATCTGTTGCAGGGAAGGAGGTCTCGGAAGACTGGAGTGCTAATGAAGTGGTCTGTGGACCAGTAGTTTGCTATATTGTTCTTATATGTGTGTGGCATAAGCATGACAGTGCCAAGGAATAAATACATTTCAGCCACAGTTGTATCTTTCCACCTGCGCAGCCGTGACGATTCTGAAAAATCTGCATGGTCCATTGTATACTGGTAGTACAGGTTGGTCTGAGTAACAATCAGGTTCATTATTGGCTCATCAAAGTATAGTTGAAAATAGTCTAACTCTGTAGACTCATTTGTGATGGGACAGTGTGGCATGATGCCACTTCCACTGCCATCAAAATTGAAAGGATGTGGCATGAATGGTGTATGTTCAGTCCACTTCCATTCACGATCAGATGGCGCAGGGTGGACCTGTGGCATGGGACGTGGGGGAGCAGGAGGGACGGGAGTGGGGCCAGCACAAGATTGAGAGGGTGCCTCGTTGTCCTTTGTCTGTCCACACACCGCGCCACGAGGTCCAGGCACCATGCCACCCACCACCTCTTCCTCCATCCCAGCATACTCTCCTTCATTATCACTTTCACTATCAGTGGCTGGGGTTTTGGATCGTGAACTGCCACGACCCTTGCCTCTGACTGCATATGGCACACTGCCTGAACGTAGGTAATGACGCCCATAAGTACGTTTCACTGGGGAATAATGATAATCACTGTCACTCGACGAATCGTCTATGGGCATAAAATCGATTTCATCATCGTCACTTATATCACCTTCACTATCGTCACTATCATAACACATGGAAAATGCTAATTTCCTCTTGCGGAGCTGCCTTTGGGTAGTAACACTAGAAACCCCAGAGGTGCTGGGCTGAGGGTCTGTGGCCACACTGGCCACACCAGATGTGCTGGGCTGAGGGTCTGGTATGGCCACACTGTCCACACTGGCCACCCCAGAGGTGATGGGCTGAGGGTCATCTGGGTTGTCATCAATAGTTTCACTAATTCCTTGATTATTAGTGGCTATATCACTGTCAAATCCACTAAGCTGCGTTCTCTATCACTTTCCGAGAATAGTAGAGTGTTAATACAACGAGGCGTGAGTGAATCACGGGGTGTGCCATGATGTTGACCCAAGATGGAGCTGAAACTAACTGGGGCTACCATGCGGTCCCTGGTGTCCCGATTTTTTCATACTGCGCACACTGAGGGCGCAGACCCATTCTCTCATGTCTAGGTGACTCAGGCCTATTGCACTAAATTTGAACGAATGTAAAATAAAACGTAGATATACGTTCAGTCACTTTCGCGAGTGAACGTATATCTACGTGTGGACAGTTTAAGGGTTAAGTAGCTTTCTGTGCATTTTTAAAGGATTTTTTTTTTTCAACAAGTTGGCCATCTCCCACCGAGGCAGGGTGACCCAAAAAGAAAGAAAATCCCCAAAAAGAAAATACTTTCATTATCATTCAACATTTTCACCTCACTCATACATAATCACTGTCTTTGCAGAGGCTCTCAGATACGACAGCTGAGAATAAGTCCCTCCCAACTGTCACTATCCCAGACCCTCCTTTAAAGTGCAGGCATTGTACTTCCCATTTCCAGGACTCAAGTCCAACTAAATCAATTAACTGGTTTCCCTGAATCCCTTCACAAAATATTACGCTGCTCACACTCCAACAGCTCGTCAGGTCCCAAAAACCATTTGTCTCCATTCACTCCTATCTAACACGCTCACACATGCTTGCTGGAAGTCCAAGCCCCTCGCCCACAAAACCTCCTTTACCCCCTCCCTCCAACCTTTTCGAGGACAACCCCTACCCCGCCTTCCTTTCCCTACAGATTTATACGCTCTCCAAGTCATTCTACTTTGATCCATAAATCTATATCATTACCCTTGATATCTTGTTTCCCCTTCCTCCAAAAAAAAAAAAATAGCTTCTTTAGGCAGCCTTCTCATCTTAATTTTGTTTTTTGTTTTGTGTTTCAACATGCTGGTTGTTTCCTACCAAGGCAGGGTGACCAAAAAGAAAAAAAAACTTTCACCATTATTCAAATTATCACTGTCTTGCCAGAGGCACACAGATACGACAGTTCAGCCTGTCTTAATACAGTGGACCCCCGCCTAATGAGCAAAATTCATTCCAGAAGCCTGCTCAAGTGCCATTACCGAACAAATTTACTTCCTTAAGAAATAATGTCACGTAGGTTAGTCTATTTCAGACCCCCAAAAATACACTTCCACTGTATCTCCAGATTTTTTTTTTTTTTTTAACATGTCGGCCGTTTCCCACCGAGGCAGGGTGACCCAAAAAGAAAGAAAAAAACTTTCATCATCATTTAACACTTTCATCATCACTCACACACAATCACCGTCTCTGCAGAGGCGCTCAGATACAACAGTTTAGATATCAATCCAAACTGCCAATATCCCAAACCCCTCTTTTCACCCTTAAACTGTCCAAATGTTGATCTAGGTTTTCACTGCCAGCGCTCCGAATATTTTGATTTTTTTTTAATTAAAGAGGGAAATTTTCTTTGTGTAATAAGACCAAAAAAAAAAATTAGGACCATTATTATTATTATAATCAAATAGAAGATTAGGACCAGTACTTACTGAGATATAAGACTGTGAAGTTAGCACTGGATGCTCACCTGACGGCAACATTGAGTCCTGCCACTTGCAGAAGTGCTGCCTATATACCTTTTTTTTCTCATTTTTATTTTAATTTGTATAATTTTTATGTTCAGATAATTACTATTTATAGTAGTTCTTGTGATTTCATAGCCAATCTTTGTTCTGACACTAATATTAGGTACTGAAATAGTACTCAAATAGTCACAAACACACTGACAGGTGAACATTTTCACCTGCCTTGGTCATTTACTATTGTCTAGAAATATATACTAAGTATTTATAGGTCTCAGCAATGTTTTAGACATGCTGGAGTATATTTGAAACTCCTTGAAGCATCGTGTAAGATGAGTGTCACTAAACTGTGACAGTGAAGCAGTGGAGTGACACTTGATGATCGTGCACTGCTCCAGGGAACCCTGGCTTTATTTGTTTTCACTGTTACACACAAACATGTCTATCTGTGTCTGCCTGTGTGTTTGTCTTTCTGTCTGCGTGTGTGTTTGTCTTTGTCTGCCTGTGTGTTTGTCTTTCTGTCTGCCTGTGTGTGTGTCTTTCTGTCTGCCTGTGTGTGTGTGTTTCTGTCTGCCTGTGTGTCTTGGTCTTTCTGTCTGCCTGTGTGTCTTGGTCTTTCTGTCTGCCTGTGTGTCTCGGACTTTATGTTTGTGACCAGTGTTGATACCAATGATGCTTTGACATTACTCAACTAAAATTGCTTGAAGAACTTTTTTTTTTAAAAAACACTGTTTTAATTAAATAAGGTGACTGGATATTTATACTAAACTACGTGTATATGTACTTTGGCTCACAGGCTTTACTATTAAATGGAAGAGCTGCAGTTATATCCCTGTCTTTACTCGTTTAGAAATATCTGTTGTATCCCTTTGAAAGGCTATCGAAAATTTGTCTGCTTCATCAATAGCAGTCATGTCAAGTAACATGGTTAACCCTTTGAGGGTCGAGACCCCCAATCCTTAACTCACTCTGGGTCAAAAAATTAAAAAAAAAAAGAATCTTATGAAATGATAGAGAATCTTTTCCTGATGGTAATGACACCAAAGGTACAAAAGTTGATAGAAAACTTACGAAATTACGCTCTCGTGAAGTTAGCGATATTTATGCACCAGCGATTTTGCCCACTTTGAGCCCTATTTTCCAGTCGACTAAAATCATAGCTATTTCACTAGAACTCCATTTGTTCTATCGATTGAGTACAAGAATCCGCCCATTTACTGATTTCAACTACCCAGTAAAGTGGTCAGAAATTGGCAATTTGGCCAATTTCACACAAGACAGACATTCCTGGCCCTAAAATAACATTTTCTCTGTTCATCAGTCATATCTCCAGGCCCCTCTTATATTACTCTTGCTTTCCATTTTAAATTTTTATTCTCACAAAAAATTTAAGATTTACTGTTATGCAGACTACTGCATTATTGTTAAAATGGTATAAATAATATCAGCGCACTTGTGAAAGAATATTACTCATCAGTTGACGTGCATTGGACGCGTGGCGTGATTTGTTTACTCTTGAACATCGGCAAAAATCGAACATTTCCGCTCAAGGTACTTTTCATCGTGAAACCAATCAAAATCATTTCTATTTCTGTAATATATCTTCCATTCTATCAAATGAGACCAAGAAAACGAGAATACAACCATAAATACCATACGAAAATACACTGCAAATTCGCTGTTTTAAACCAAAAACATGGTCAGTTTTTTTTCTCATGCACTGCATGCTGCAGGATTTTTTTTATACTGCACACGCTGACTACGCAGACCAACTTTCTCTTGCTTGATTTGAAGGCGCTAGAATTTTGGTGTATAAGTACAGCACCGACCTTGGCTCTCAAGCCGTACATGTACGGCACCGACCCTGAAAGGGTTAAAGAAAAAAAAAGACATTGATCAGTGGATGCAGCAAGGAGGCTGGAGGGAGTAGGAATGTCAGATTTGTGTATGCTGTCAACATTATGATGAAGGGAAAGAATTTAGATATGAAAAAATGAATTACCGATATAGGTGTACAGTAATTCTGAGATGACTGAGAGGGTGTATTTATCTAGAGTTGACAGGAGGTGGAGGTATGAGAGCATTTTCCAGTGTGACCTTTACAACTATTTTTTTCTGTATCATTAAATACTAGTTGACATATTTCAAAATGGTTTGCATGTCAGATTTATTAAATTAGATTAGTTTGCTGACTTATATTTTTGAAAGTGGCTAAACTATGAGGATTGATATTTTGGCTGAAATAATTTTTAAGTTCTGCAAGTGTTCTATTTCTCCAGGTTTATTCTTATTCTAACCTTTGCCTGAAGTATCCAAAAAGGTCATTACTTAGAGTTACTAATTTGGCTAGGATGTCCCTGATGTTAATAACTATGATTTTAATGTGGCCCCTTAGATGGTAGGCAGGCTTCAGGGTAGTCATTCTTCCATGAATGTGATGTGACTGGTTAGCCATGTTCATACTAGCTTCTGTAAGGTCAGAGAGTACTTTTTGCACTAATGTGGAGGTAAACAATCTTTGCATTTTCCCATTTCTCTAGTCTCTTGTCACTGAAATTTTGTTCAAATGAATAACTTTGTCTTGTAGCATATAAAATTTAAGTAAAAGAAGTAGATTTGTTTTTTCTGCTTGGCATACAGTGCCTCAGTTGGAATTACATGATTAAATGAACATGAACTTGAGTACTGGAAATGGGAAATACAATACCTACACTTTAAAGGAGGGGTTTGGGATATTGGCAGTTTGGAGGGACATCTAAATTGTAGTATCTGAGCACCTCTGCAAAGACAGTATGTATGAGTGATGGTGAAAGTGTTGAATATTGAAAGTTTTTTTCTTTCTTTTTGGGTTTTTCTTTTTGGGTCACCCTACCTCAGTGGGAAACGGCCAACATGTTAAAAAAAAGTATTTAAAAACTTGTTTTAAAAGAAAGTTCTCACTAAACTTCATTTCGTGATTTTTTACAGTCTCATAAGGCACCAGCTCGATGTCTTATAGAACAATTAAACCATGACAAAGACAAAAACTCTTCGAATCACATAGGCCCAGTATCCAACACCATAGGCAGCTCGCCACGAGGAATGCACACATCGCTTGAGGGGGGACTCAATGATGTCGATCTTCTCTCCATAGGTGAAGTTACTCTTGTTGTTATATTAGTTGAAAAAGTAGTTAGTAAGAATTTGACATTGTGCTGTTTAATATTTATTATATGAACTGAACATGCTTTAATTAATACAAGTTTTGTTAAATGTATGTATTTAAACATTTTTGCATATGTAATTTTTGATACAGGTCAGAATTCTCCACTGAAGGAATGTAGCACAGAAAATGAACTCACACAACTAACATCACCAAAGAAACGTCGCCCATCAGTTAATGATGAGGAAAAGGAAAATTTTGCTCAGCCACGAATACCAACACCAGGACTCAAATCTCGCAAGAAAGCTACACCATCTACACCAGGTAAGATTTTTGCTAGACCTTGTTCATTCCTTGCTTATATATATACAGCCTCTCCTCACTTAGCGACATACTCGTTTACCGACGACTTGGGCATATGACAGGCTCTCTTACCAATATACCTACCTAAATAATATTAGAGCTGATTTCCTCTATTCTGTTTAATACAATATACAGTAAACTACGGTATAAACATTTAAAAATATGCCAGAAATGTTATATAAATGGTGCAAAGGTGACATTAAAAGAATTAAAGATCGTTGACACAACCCCACTGCCATTATAGTATGCTCCTCACTTAGCGACGAATTCATTTACAGATGTGGTCTTAGGAACGGAACTCCGTTGTTAAGTGAGGAGAGGCTGTATATACAGTAACTGATAACAGTTAAAGATTTCATCCATCATAAATGGAAGTAAATGAAAGTTTCCAAAATGCATATTGTATTTAAGTATGTCTCTGAACTGAATATAACTGTAGTGTTTACAGAGTGTGCAGTTTAGTTAACCAATACAGTGGACCCTCGGTTTTCATTCACCTCCAAACTTGAACAATTATGTAAGTGTATTTTTGTAAGTGCTTTTGTAAGTGTATTTTTGGGGGTCTGAAATGACTAATCTAATTTACATTTGTCCTTATGAGAACAAATTCGTTCGGTAATGGCACTCAAACAGCATTCTGGAAAGAATTTTCAATGAAAACCGAGGGTCCACTGTATTTGAATTTTACTCACTGAGGAGCAGTGCTAATTTTATGTGATGTTTAGAATAGTTTTCAGAGAACAGTATAACTATATTCCTCTGATTTTTTTAAATTCAGCTGGTTCATAAATATTCAAATTAATTTTTTTTCCAACACATCAGCCCTCTCCCACTGAGGCAGGGTGACCCCAAAAACGAAACATTTTCACCATCATTCAACACTTTCATCATCATTCAACATTCACACATAATCACTGTCTTTGCAGAGGCGCACAGATACAACAGTTTAGATGTCACTCCAGAAAGCCAATATCCCAGACCCCTTCTTTAAAGTGCAGACATTGTACTTCCCACCTCCAGGACTCAAGTCTGGCTAACCAGTTTCCCTGAATCCCTTCACAAAATATTACCCTGCTCACACTCCAACACCTCGTCAGGTTACAAAAACCATTCGTCTCCATTCACTCCTGTCTAACATGCTCACACGCACACAAAACCTCTTTTACCCCCCCTTCCCCCATTCATCCTTTCCTGGGATGACCCATACCCCTCCTCCCCTCCACTACAGATTTATACACCCTCCAAGTCAATCAACAATCCCTCTTCAGCTCTCTGAATAATACTTTTAGCAACTCCACACCTCCTAATTTCCACACTACGAATTCTCTGCATAATATTTACACCACACATTGCTCTTAGACACAACATCTCCACTGCCTCCAGCCTCCTCCTTGCTGCAGCATTTACAGCCCATGCTTCACACCCACATAAATGTGTTGGTACCACTGTACTCTCATACATTGCCTTCTTTGCCTTCACGGGTAATGTTTTTTGTCTCCATGGATATGTCGATGCACCACTCACCTTTTTTCCATCATCAGTTCTATGGTTAACCTCATCTTTCATAAACCCATCTGATGACAAGTCTACTCCCAAATATATGAACACATTCACTTCTTCCATACTCCCTCCCTCCAGTGTGATATCCAGTTTTTCTTTACCTAACTCGTTTGATACCCTCATCACCTTAATCTTATCTATGTTTACTTTCAACTTTCTTCCTTTATGCACCCTCCCAAGCTCATCCACTAACCTTTGCAACTTCTCTTTAGAATCTCCCAGAACCACAGTATTAATAGTCAGGAAATAACTGTGACCACTCCCATTTTGTATTTGATTCCCCATAATTTAATCCCACCCCTCTTCCCAACACCCTAGCATTTACTTCTTTTACACCCCCATCTATAAATATGTTAAACAACCATGGTGACATTACACATCCTTGTCTAAGGCCTACTTTTACTGGAAAGTAATCTCCCTCTCTCCTACACACCTTCCATCCCCCCACAGGTGCTGTATAATCCTACGGGTTTAGCGCTTCCCCCTTTATAATAATAATCTCCTACACACTTTAACTTGAGCCCCACTATCCTCATGCAAACACTCTACAGCACTTAGTAACTTACTGCCTATTCCATACACTTGCAACATTGTCACATTGCTTCCCTATCCACCTTATCATGCTTTTTCTAAATCCATAAATGCAATGAAAACTTCCCTACCTTTATCTAATAATAATAATGAGGAGGATGAGGTGAATCATAGAATTGATGAGGTAAAAATGGTGAGTGGTGCACTTAGGAGTCTGTGGAGACAAAGAACTTTGTCCATGGAAGCAAAGAGGGGAATATATGAGAGTATAGTTATACCGACATTCTTATATGGTGGTGAATGTTACAACAAGGAAAAGGCTGGAGGCAGTGGAGATGTCATGTCTGAGGGCAATGTGTGGTGTGAATATAATGCAGAGAATTTGTAGTTTGGAAATTAGGAGGAGGTGTGGGATTACCAAAACTATTATCCAGAGGGCTGAGAAGTAGTTGTTGAAGTGGTTTGGACATGTAGAGAGAATGGAACAAAATAGAATGACTTTGAGAGTGTATAAATCTGTAGTTGAGGGAAGGTGGGGTAGGGGTCGGCCTAGGAAAGGTTGGAGGGATGGGGTAAAGGAGGTTTTGTGTGCGAGGGGCTTGGACTTCCAGCAAGCATGCATGAGCGTATTTGATAGGAGTGAATGGAGACAAATGATTTTTAGGACTTGAAGTGCTGTTGGAGTGTGAGCAAGGTAACATTTATGAAGGGATTCAGGGAAACCAGCAGGCCGGACTTGAGTCCTGGAGATGGGAAGTACAGTGTCTGCACTCTGAAGGAGGGGTGTTAATGTTGTAGTTTTATAACTGTAGTGTAAGCATGCCTCTAGCAAGACAGTGATGGAGTGAATGATGAAAGTTTTTCTTTTTTGGGCCACCTTGCCTTGGTGGGAAATGGCCGATGTGTTGATAAAAAAAAAAATAAACTGTTGTATCTGGGCACCTCTGCAAAGACAGTGATTATTATATGTGAATGATGGTGAAAGTATTTTTCTTTTTTGGGGTCACCCTGCCTTGGTGGGAGATGGCCGACATGTTAAAAAAAAAATAAGAAGAAAACTAATGTGCTTTAAATATTTTTATTACAGCAGTTTTTAATGGTAATTTTTCTTCCTCAGTACCTGTCAAGTTATCACCTTCCAGATCAGTAGATAGTGGATTAAATGAATATTCATCACCCTTAAAATCTAGGTAAGATATGTAGGAAGAAGGCAAGTGACTTCAGATAACTTGAGGGAAATGGACGTGTATTTTTCACTTTTTCCTCTAATTTAATTAGCGTGCATTTCCCTCTAGGTAGATAGTTACGTAAATTTTTTACTCTTATTTACATCATGTAATGTTGAAGTACAAGGAAACAAGTGATGCAGTTTGTAAGGAGAGTCAAGTCTCACACTAGCTCTTGCAGAGAACCTTGGTTCTGTATATTGAAACTGGTTGGTTATAAAATTTGCTCTGCATTATTTTGTATTACCATAATCTTTCTTGTTGCATTAAATTCTTAGGTTCATATTTGTTTTCTGAAAACAGAGATTTCCAAATATAAGTTAGTTATGTTACATAGTGTTTTGTTGGTAAAAACTATATTTCTTCTTTCAACAAACTGGCCATATCCCACCACAAGGCAGGGTGGCCCAAGAGGAAAAACTAAAATTTCTCCTTTTAAATTTAGTAATATATACAGGAGAGGGGGTTACTAGCCCTTTGCTCCCAGCATTTTAGTCGCCTCTTATGACACTGGCTTATGGAGGAAGAATTCCATTCCCCTTTCCCATGGAGATAAGAGGAAATAAACCAGAAAAAGAACAGAGAAAATAGGGTTAGTGTATGAGGTTGAACACTCGTAAACTTGATCTGTTATTTTACGTCATTGCTGGACATGAGGATCATTCCTGTTTGCCTATACCCATATGCTGGTGATCATTCCTCTTCCCAATGTGAGTTTTTAAAAGACTAAGCAATTCAGCATGCAGTGGTGCAGAAACTTGGAGAAAGACCTTTACTGGTATGTTAGGAACTTAAACAGATCTTTTGCTGTACAGTGGTCCCTTGAGTTACAATATTAATCCATTCCAGAAGACATATCTCAAAACTGTTGTAACTCAAACCTCAAAATACATGGCTTTATGGTAATTTGTTCCAAAGCCTGGGAAATGCAACTTCTACTGTACCTTGGATTTTCAGGCTCTGTATCTCTCTTCATTTGTTTCTTATTCACAAAAGCAACAGTCTTTCCATGTCTATGATAATTTCTCTGCCTTATTCAAAAACTTGGATTTGCCAACCACTTTATAATTTCTTTTTCTTGATAATAGTAGTGATAGTTGATTGTGGAAAGCCATGCTCATGCACCAATTCTAACTCTGTCATGTTTTTCAAAATTTCTTGCTTGAAATTGAGAGAAATTGTCTGTTTACTGTGCACTTTGGTAACAAAGGATGACAATTAAATCACAGGTGCAGTTCTTCTTTCAACACGTCGGCTGTTTCCCACTGAGGCAGGGTGGCCCAAAAGGAAAAACGAAAGTTTCTCCTTTTACATTTAGTAATATATACAGGAGAAGGGGTTACTAGCCCCTTGCTCCCGGCATTTTAGTCGCCTCTTACGACACGCATGGCTTACGGAGGAAGAATTCTATTCCACTTCCCCATGGAGAACAGGTGCAGTTATGAAGGATAAATAATTCAGAGTTGGTGCAGGTAACACATCCTTTCCTTTCAACACGTCAGCCGTTTCCCACCGAGGCAGGGTGGCCCAAAAGGAAAAACGAAAGTTTCTCCTTTTACATTTAGTAATTTATTCAGGAGAAGGGGTTACTAGCCCCTTGCATTTTAGGCGCCTCTTACGACACGCATGGCTTACGGAGGAAGAATTCTGTTCCACTTCCCCATGGAGATAAGAGGAAATAAGAACAAGAACTAGTAAGAAAATAGAAGAAAACCCAGAGGGGTGTGTATATATATGCTTGTACATGAATGTGTAGTGTGACCTAAGTGTAAGTAGAAGTAGCAAGATGTACCTGAAATCTTGCATGTTTATGAGACAGAAAAAAGACACCAGCAATCCTACCATCATGTAAAACAATTACAGGCTTTCGTTTTACACTCACTTGGCAGGACGGTAGTACCTCCCTGGGCGGTTGCTGTCTACCAACCTACTACCTAGAGGTAACACACATGTTAGCTTCAAACTGAAGAGGAAATAATAAACCATAGTAAAAACACTGCTATTTGCTGAGACACTATCATAGAAACATTCATTTCCATTACTGATTGGCTGCTAAGCCACCCCCACCCACCCCCATTGATGCTCCTATTGGCTCAGACACTGCCCAAGAGGCAAGCTATTGCATCACTAGTTGGCTGAGGCCCATTCACATGTGCTGACCATTGTATGCATATTGTATATCAAATTACTCATTGTAACTTGAAACTTCCTAGGTGGGAAATGGCCGTTTTAAAAAAAAACTTGAAACTGAGTTTCATTATGAGAGTAAACTCTAACTCAAAATTATCGTAACTAAAACTAAAGTATGGGTTAAAGTGCCTAATGCACTTCAACCCCACATTCAACAATGGTCCTTCCTTAATCATACCAAATTTTATTCCTTCCTACCCAGCACACAAAATTACTGCCTCTTCTTCAGCACTAATGTCTCAAAATATTCTTTTCATCTTTCCAGTTCCTCTGCCTCCCTATCTAACAATTCTCTTTGTTTTTATTCTCATTTGCTATTCTTTTGCACTCAATCACTTTTAACCTCTATTTCTTTTTCCATATGCTCCTGCCTTCTATATATCATATTACATTGTTAAACTTCTCACATGTTAACTTTTTATCTCTTACAACCTTCTTTGCCCTATCATACTACTAATCATTTCTTTTCTCACCTCTACCCACCCTTCTATAACCAGAGTGTTGATACCACTATACTTTCATACATTCCCTTCTTTGCCTCCATAGATAACGTTTTTTTCTCCACAGATACCTCAGCACACTACTCATCCTTTTTCCTTCATTAATTCTATGGTTAACCTCATCCTTTTTAAACCCATCCGCCGACAAGTCGACTCCCAAATATCTAAAAACATTCACTTCTTCCATACTCCCTCCAATGTGATATCCAATTTTTCTTTATCTAAATAGTTTGATACCCTCATCACCTTAATCTTATCTATGTTCACTTTCAGATTTCTACTTTTGCATATATGTAGTGTATATTGAATGTAAGAATTGTAGTAGTTGCAAGATTTCCTGTCATCTTGCATGTTTGAGACAAAAGATAAGCAATCCTTCCAGAGTGTAAAACATTTAATAAGTTAGTTACACAAGTCAGGATGGTGGTTGCTGTATACCAATCTTCTACTTGTACTGTACAGTGGACCCTCGGTTAACGAAAAAAATTCATTGCAGAAGCCTGCTCAAGTGCCATTACCGAACGAATTTACGTCCTTAAGAAATAATGTCATGTAGGTTAGTCTATTTCAGACCCCCAAAACTACACTTCCACAAGAACTTACAAAATTATACTTACATAATTGCACGATTTCCGGGGTATTCGTTAACCGAGGGTCCACTGTACTCTATATTGAAATGCCAGCTTGAATAGGAATAATATTCCATGGGGAAGTGGAAAAGAATTCTTCCTCCCACCCTGCCTCGGTGGGATATAGCCACTTTGTTGGAAAAAAAATGTTTAATTTTTAATTATAGTGTTAGATTACATTTTTAATTACACTATTTTGTATTTTATAAATACTGTATTGGATATGACATCTGTTTGTTATAATTATGGCACTATAGGGGACAAATGTTTGGAATTAGGTCATGACTGTAACTGTATAAAAAAAAAAACTACTGAACTCAGCAGCATTAGTTATACCTGGAAAGTGTACCTTTTTGTATAATTCAGAATATAATTTTGGGAACCAAAGAAAAATTATGAAAATCATGTTCCAAAGTTTGTGATGCTCAGATGTAAACAGTAGATATTTGTATATAGTTTCAAGTGCTGATTTGACCTACACCACTACTTAGTCTCATGGCTAATTTTGAATGCTTTCTTGGCATTACATTTTACACTATTTGAAAATTGTTTTCTTGTGTTCCCCTCTACCAAATTGTTTTGCTCAACTTGAAAAAATTTGGTTTCACACATCTCTTTTCAGGCATTTAGTGTCTAATAACGATGAATGGGGTTGGACACCAGAACGCACTCCTCGATCTTCAAGAAAAGTTTTTGGCAGTATTGAAAAGCGCTTAGATAAAATGAGAAACATGCTTACACCTCGTAGAAAACTGAATACAGATTCCGGTCCATGCATTGTAGAGAACAAAGTGAGACAGATTTTAGTTGTATAATTTTGAAATTACTTCTATGCCAAATTATTCTGTAATAGCATGCCCCCAATGCAAAATTTTTCTTCATAGAATTTATGCACAGTATTTTTCTTTTGAATCATTGTCTTCAGATTTACAATTTACCAGTAATCACAATAAAACTGTGTAAATAACATGATTGTCAGTTGTAATATGTTTTGTTACAGAATTTGTATAATGTGAGTACAACAGGAAGTAGGAACCCTGACAAGGTTCTTCATGATCTCCGGCAGGCACTCCTTAATAAGGGCATCCTTTGTAATCAGAAGGGGTAAGTAACAGTGGATAGTGTGTTGACTGATGGGAAATGTGTATGGGTAGTGGTAGTGAATTTTTAGTTGTGGGGTGCAATTATTTTCTGCATTTACCTATTTAAGCTGAGGGAGAGGAAGGGCTTTAGCTCTTGATTTCCACTTCTTGATGTCATACTGACTGACAAGTTTTTAGTTTTACACATCAGCCCTCTCCCACCAAGGTAGTGACCCCAAAAAATAGGAAACACATTTACTATCATTCATTTAACCACTGTCTTGCCAGGGGTGTGCTGACATCACAGTTCTGATGGCCCTGCAATCTGTAACATCCTCAATTCTCTATAATGCAGGCACTGTACTACCCACCCTCGAGGACTTATATCTGATTAACCATTTTTTTTTTTTTTTAATCCCTTCATAAATGTTATCTTGCTCACACTCCAGCAGTAAGTCAAACCATATAAACCACTTCTCACCTCACCACCTCTTCAGTCTAACATGAGGTTGTTGGGTGCTAAACCTCTAGCATTGAAGCTCCTTTATCCTCCATCCCTTCCTAGGACAACCTCTTCCCATTCTTCCTTCCACCTCAGATTTATGTGGCCTCTCATTTATCATATTCTTCTCCACTCTAAATGCCCAGATCAAGTCAACAACTCTTCCTTAGCCCTCTGAAGTCTGCAAAATATCCCCACCACACATGGCTCTCAAATGTGATATCGCCATTGTCTCCAGCCTGCAAAATTTAAAGCCATCTCACATCCATATGAAAGTGTTGGAACCACTATACTCTGGACATTCCCCTTTTTTGCCTCTAGATACACTTTCTACATGTCCCTCAATACACCACCTACCATTTTTTTTCCTCGTCTATTCTGTGATTCACTTTGCTTCATAGACCCATCTGCAGATATCTAAATACATTCACTTCATACTCCCTCCCACTAATCTGATATACACTCTTTCATTATCTATACATTTTTGTTACTCATCACCTTGCTCTTTTGTATGTTCACTTTTGTATGTTCACTCTTCAGACTCTACTATTAAAAAACTGTCAGTAATAAAGAGCAACTGTGACAATTTCTACTTTATATCAGATCCAGTATCTTTTAATCCTAGATATCTTTCCAACACCCCTAGCATTCACTACTTATACAACCCCATCTATAAATGTTAAAACAACTATGGTGATAACACATACCTGTCCAAGTCCTTTCACTGGACCTGCCCTCCTATATACCCTAACTTGAACCTCACACTGCACAAAAGCTTCAACTGTTTTTTATTAATCTTCCTAAATCCTCCCTGCTTCTCTGCAGTCTTGTTTTGTCTTACCCCTAACCTTTCCAATAATAATACTTTACCTGGTATACTCAGTAGGCTTTCTTCCCTTTAATTCTTACATTATCTCTTGTCCCCTTATATAGAGGAACTGCATACTTTCTGGCAATGCTTTGGTACCTTCCCCTTTCTTCATTCTTGTATTAAACACACCAACCACTCCAACATTATATCCCCACCTGCTTTTAACATCCCTTTCTTAATCCCATCAATCCCAGCTGCTTTACACCCTTTCATTCTACCCACTGCATTTTCTTCACATCCACCTCAGGCTGCTGCTCACTCCTAGATGTTTTCTCTCCTTGCCCTATGCATGAAACCGCTGCCTTCCCTTCATCACCAATATTCAACAACTCTCCAAAATATTCTCTTTCCAATGCTTCCACCTCCCCATCTAACATCTCCCCTCTTGTTTTTCACTAAATACATCTGCTCTCCAGGCTTCTTTATCTTATTAATCTCTCTCCAAAATGGCTTATTCTTTGCAGGTAGTCATTCCCATTCTCTCATTGACTCTCCTTGTGTACCTCACCACTCTTAACCTCCCTCTTCCTCTCCATATACTCTGCCTTTTTCTCTATAATTTTCACTTTGCAAAAGCCTTTTACATACTATTTTTTCTCCTTACAACCCTTATCACCTCTACCCACTCCTATATCCACAAACGTGTGTGTCTGTATAAATACTGGTATATAAATATAGTAAATATATAATCCCTGAATAGATTCTGCTTCCACTTTGTGATTGTTCACCTCATTATACAGTGGTCCCTCGGTTTTCGCCGAAAATTCGTTTCAGAATGCTGCTCAAGTGCCATTACCGAACGAATTTACTTCCTTAAGAAATAATGTCATGTAGGTTAGTCTATTTCAGACCCCAAAAAATACACTTGCAACAGCACTTACATAAATGTTCGAGTTTGGAGATGCATGAAAACCGAGGGACCACTGTATATCTCTACTACTCTTATGTTAAAAGTTTTCTGACATCCCTGTGGCTCATTTTGGTATAAAATTTTGAACTAAGGCCACTTGTTCTTGTTATATTCTTTGTAATGAGCCTATCCTTACGCTTTCTATGCCAGTGATCGAATCTATTTTTCACCTTTCAGTGGAAGGCTTAGTTCTCATTCATTTTTCATATCTCATTTTCCTCATAGGTGCCAGTCTGGAGTTTGTTGTTTTACTAGGAGATGGTTCCAAACTTACAATAGCTCATCTTTACTATATAAAATGTGTTTTGAACAAGTCTTTGTATAGGATCCTGGGTGCCACTTGCATGCTTGTCAGTTTAGGGTATGCTGCTGATTTTAGTGTGCTTGTAGGCTTCAGGGAACAGGTTTGGGGTAATAGGTATTCCTAGCTCTCTCTTATCAGTTTACAGTCTTATTTCCACAACATTTGCAGATTAGGATACATAGTTAATTCCTGTAGTCTGATCTTAATAATATGCACAAAGTTTTCCAAAGGTGCTAGGCTTAATATAGTGTTGTGACAAAGCTGTGCTAAAAAAACAGCATGCATTTTAGTATAGGCAACCAGAATGAATTTGTAACGTATGAGCCCTGCTTTGGACATGAATCAAATAATAAGTGAGGTTGCAGCATTTTTGTTTTTTTCTCTTTTTAATTTTGTGCAAGCATAATTTTTCTTCACTGGCATTATTAGGTGATGTATAAGTTAATTAGAGATCTGAAGATAAGGGCTCATCAGATTCAAAGCCAAAAGAAACTGAGTGACACATGTTGTGTTTGTAGATTCTTGTCAAATGCTAGTCAATTTCTGTGAAAATATTGTGGATATTTTGCTAATGTCAGCAGACATTTTTTGAAAAGCCATAATGTCTTGGTACTGCATAAGGACTATGTAGAATATTATCAAATAAGTACCTTTGAGATGGAAATTTTTGAGAATTTTGAAATCTTGAAACCTTTCAATATCAGTAGCATAACTTTGAAAGTAGTGTAATTCAGTTTAATGCACAGTTGGTGTTTTGATAATTTTAACAAAATAGAAAGCATATTTAAAATACAGAAGAGTATGCTGTTGAACAGTATAAATGCTTACCACAATGTGCATCAATAACTACTTATCTATAGTAATGCAGAAACAGCTGAGATGACATTAAATGTGATCTTTTCTGCCGAGGTCTTTCTTTAGTGCGTTGGTGGAGTTTTGCATATTTGAAACATTGACTAGTAGCCTACAGTGAAGTGATATAGTATTTGGAATCTAAGGATCAGAAGAAAAGACTACCTTTGAACCATTTATTTATAATGTCATATTTGACAATAATGTCCAGGTAAATTTTCCTACCCTACTTTAAAGGTTGCAATAATGGTCTTTTTTGAAAATGAAGCCAGTTAGAAGTTTGCAAAAGTGCTATAACCCAGAGTTGGCTCTTAAATAGTAGAGTAACATAGCATTTAATCAAACTTACTTCATAGTCTTGACTGCATGGAGATCTTCATTACTGATGTCAGTGTTACTCATGTAGAGCAACGCCCTCAAATATGCTGAGACTAGTAAATTTTGGCCTAGCCATGATAAAATGGGCCTGTGAGGTGAATATACATGGTATAAAAAAATCCTGCTCTGTGCATTGCCTGATGGGAAAAGCAAACCTCTGACGTTGTGTATGGTTTAAAGTAGCAACTTTGAGGTGTTTTTTTAGGATGGTTTTACATATTGACTGTTTCTTGGTATCATTTGATAGAATGGAAGACATACTACTGAAACAGATTATTTTTGTTGATTTCAAGACTGGAAGCACCTTGAAATTTGGCTCAAAATAGCAGAAATATTAAATTTTTGATGATTTTTCTGAGGATGGGTATGAACCCCCAGTCTGATTTGTTTTTTACAAGTTCTGCTTCAATTATTGGGACACCCTAAGTTATGACCAATCATTCCTAGTTATATTTTATTATCTGACAAATGGGGTAAACCTTCAAATTTTTTGTGTGATGAATTCAAATGGAGGGCAAGTGTAATATAGGAGAGGCCTAGGGGCATGATTAATGAACAAATGAAATGTTGCTTTAGTGGTCGAAATGCCTACAAATCTATTTTGGGCTCTGTAAGTTGGATATTTTAATTTTGTATATGTAAATTTGACCAAATTGCTGGCTTCTGTGCACTTATAAGATAGTTCTGATAGTTGAATTGGCTGTGTCTTGCGCTCAGTTGATAGTGAAAGCCATATTAGTGAAATAGCTAAGAATATGGTCGAATTGAGCAATGGAATTGGCATAAAATAGGACTCAAACTGGTGTCATTACCTTCAGAGAAAGATTCTCTACCATATCAGAAGATTTTTTTTTATTCTTGACATTGTCAACACTTAATTTTTTGGGTCCTAACTCTGAATGGCTTAAAATAAATGGTGCAGTATTCATTTTGAAATTTCCTTCATTCTGAACACAAGGATGTTAATATGAAAATATAAATGGATGGGGCACAGTATTTACACTAAGAGAAGGAAAGAAAGCTAATTATACCAAACCATGTTAGTTTATAATTGAAAGATGCAGAATCTTGCCTAGCCATTATTCTGTATAATTAAAATTTTAAACTAGTTTGTTTAAACCTTGAAGGGAGTTTCCAATTAATTCCACATTGCACATTATAGAGTATACATCATGTTTTTCATCTCTCAGTATGACTGTTGAGTTTACCTAAATTAATTGTACAATGAAACTATATTTATTACTGATTTTTACATTTAGTCAATACTATAGTGAATTTATTTATTTTAATCTAGTGGAAGCACTAAATCCATAGGGGTTATAAAACACTTGGGAAATGGGAGGCATTCATGTTTGATCTAAAGAGAAGGAGGATAGGTTTGGTTCTTTAGATGAAGAGCCCCCTCACTGACCTCAAAGTATCTTCCTTGAGGAAAATATAGAATGAAGAAATAGTTAATATCTTAAGAGTTCAATGAAGTACAGTTCTCCTTTTGCATTGCAGCAGGTACACATTGCGTGGAAAGGTTCGTGATGATGTCGGTGGTGCAAAGTTGAGCTTTGAGTTGGAGGTGTGTCGAGTACCACGCCTCGATGTTGTAGGAATCAGGCGCAAGAGATTGAAAGGTGATGCTTGGATCTACAAGCGTGTGTGTGAGGAGGTGTTGCGGCTTGCTCAGAGTACCTCGTCCAACAACACGCCTACCTCCACTAAAAGTACTCCCATGAACGGGTCTTCTTGTGTTAATCAAACCAGTGTTCTGGCTTAATGTGTGTTATTACAATGAAACAGGGGTAATCATGTACAGGTTTTATATGAATGGGTAGGAATATATTTATGTAAGGGCAAAATTTTCTGAAGATACAAAATATAATTACTGTGATGTGCAGCTCATTTTTATCGCATGCTTGAAAGTTTGAGAGCCGAGATAAACTAGAGAGCAGACTGGTTGGTCTCTAAGGTGCATTTAACGTGATAAATTAATTTGATTATCACATTAGGGAAGCAGTCATGCATGGATTGTGGTTAGCATTAATGGGCAAGATGTGTACATTTTTGCAATGTCCATTCCACAAATACTTGATGCAGTGATAATGTTGGGACTCACTGCAATGAGACGAGGTTATCGCTCCTGACTGAAACACATTTTAAATTTTTAATACAAATTCATACATACATTGCTGATTAATGACATTTGCTCAAACCCAGTTTCACAGTTTAAAATCATTGTATAAAAACACACTTTACTACATTCCTTTCCTTTTCTCCCCATTATTCTTTTTTTATTAAAAATTTGTAAAAAAAAATATTAAAAAAAAAAATACCCTAACATTTTATTGAAATAAACCAATAACATGACTCACTAATTTTCAGATTTTTATGAAATTCTTTGAAATTTGTTAAAGGGATTTAGTCAAACTTGGATTGTCCAATATCAGTGTGTTAACTTATAATTTATTTTAGCAAAATACTGGGATTTTTAAGGATCATTGATACCTGAATATGTACATTGTACGTTAAAATGCTGATTTGTCACTCATACAGGAGCAAAAAAAGAAAAGCAGTTGAGTACCATTGTTTTGTGACCAAAGCTGAATTTGTCCAGATGTTAATAGGACACTTGAAAGCTGGTGTTTTAATTGATTTGTTAGGTCAGCCTTAAGACTTGGACCTAAAAAAGATGAATTAGGACCATGAGACTGTATTGATTTTTTCTTTTAGCAAGAGTTAATAAAATGGGGAAGCCCTAAACTTGTAGGGGAAATGAGAAGCAGGTTTGATCCAAGGAAGGGAAGGATAGCTTTAATTCACTGAATGAAAAGTATTTGACCAGTATCAAGAACACCCATTGCTCTTCCTTTGAAATATATTGTTCTGCTCAGTGAGGGTGGCAGAACTCCATTACATTATTTTACTCTTCATCTTAAGCTATCAAACAACGTGACTGATTTTAATATTTTAATATTTTTGCTTTAAATGTCAATAAATGGATTTACTGCAGCACAGTCATAAAGCAATATTTGAATAAATGTGCGCAATTTAAGAATTGTGTAGCATAAGGTGGAGTGAATGAAATTAAGTAAACCATCTATATAACAGACCAGAACTACAAAACAAAGTTCAGTGGCTCACTTTGGAAATGGCAGAGTTTATTGGTTACAGAATTTTCAGTTATTGTTACTGTCATGGCAAAACAATCACCTTTTATCCACCACAATTGCCATTACTAGCCACCTGCTCTCCTCTATTAGTCCATTATATTTAAGGTTTACTCTGAAGAGTTTAAAGCCATTGTGTTATGCCATTTTATTTATTCAGGTAAATCTAATTAAAATTTTGTAAATATGTTAAGTACAAATAATTGGATTTTTTTTTATTGCACCTTTAGTTTTTGAAAATTTGATACTAATGCTATGCTGAAGAATACAAGTCACAATACCATGGCAGGAACAATTCACAAATAATCAACAATGAAGAGGAAATTTTAAACAGCGTTTCAGTAAATGTACGTTTATTCCTAAAAACAACTATTGTATAAAAAGCATTATGGGGAAACAAAAATTTGAATTTCAGGTCTGATGTACACTATAAAAAAAATTTGCTATAGGTAAATATACAAACTTTCTTTACCTAAACTTCCTGGTTGAATATCTTTAAGGGTGAGTTATTGAAGTCTGTTTCAAGGGCTGATATTTGACAATGGTTCTGAACTGACTCAAACATCTTTTCTCCAAATCATGAGTTATTTGTGAATTGCCATCCTGATACCACTGCTGTACTTAAGTAGCTGAAGAAGAGAGTATATTTTGAATATTAAAACCTTTATTTATGCAATTACTATTTTTGTTATAACCTGTAGTATATTTTTATCAAGTTCTGTAGATGATTTCTAGTGTATTCCTCCCTTAAGGGTTATTATACTTTGCTCATTGAACCAGTTAGAATTCTGATTATGTATATATATTACATTTTAAGAAAGAATTAAAAAGCAAGGTTTTTATTATCAAATGCCAGCTGACATGAGACAAAAACTTAACAAATGAACAAGTTTATTTAAAAACAAGATAAACCTTTGTATAATGCATTATGTATATACCTTCCTTAAAACCAGTATTATAAACAGCATTATGTACATTGAAAAACTTGTGGAAAAATAGAATTAAGTTCTAGGATTGATGTGTGTAAAAAATATAGTAAACAAATACGTATATTGTTTTACATGATGGTAGGATTGCTGGTGTCTTTTTCTGTCTCATAAACATGCAAGGTTTCAGGTACGTCTTGCTACTTCTACTTACACTTAGGTCACACTACACAAGCATATATATTTATACACACCCCTTTGGGTTTCTTCTATATTTTTTACTAGATGATGATCTTTTTCATTTCCTCTTATTTCCATGGGAAAGAGGAACAGAATTCTTCCTCCATAAGCCATGCATGTCATAAGAGGTGACTAAAATGCTGGGAGCAAGGGGCTAGTAACCCCTTCTCCTGTATACATTACTAAATTTAAAAGGAGAAACTTTGTTTTTCCTTTTGGGCCACCCTGCCTGAGTAGGATATGGCCGGTTTGTTGAAAGTAGTAGTAGTAGTAAACAAATATGTAAACATTCCTTACCTCAGCTTGGCTGCCATAACTTTCTGCAGTTGAGTATCTTAGATTTTTTTTTTCTTTTACCAGTTAGCCAGGCCAAAGTGTGGCTGTTTTCCCTGAATCTCTTCATAGATGTTACACTGTTCAAAATGTAACAGCACATCATGGACTGTGCCACGGGGGTGTTGATCCCCAGAATACCTTCCAGTAGACTCCAGGCAGGTAGACATCAAGCCCTGAAAACTAGCTGTTTTCACTCTGATCTAAAATGCTCACACTTAAAATCTCTTTCACCCTTCCCACTAACCATTCCTGGGATGACTCTAACCTCTCCTTCCTTCCACAAAGGATTTATACAGACTTGTTATCCTAATCTGCTCCATCTTTTCTAATTGGTTGAAACATCTCAGTAACGGTATACAGTAGGGCCCCGCTTTTCGGCGTTCCGTTCATACGGCGAGTTTAAATTATGACCAAAACTTTTGTATACGGCAAGCGTCTTTCAGATACGGTGCGCGCCACCCGGTTTGTTTACATTTTCCGTGAACACATCTCTATTATGTAATAATCACTCTTGGGCACATTAAATGTCCAATTTTATGTCATTATAGACATTTTCATTACTCCATCTATGATATTTTCTTTAAATTTATATAAGAAACACGTTACATAGCATATAAACATGCTGTTTATATGCTATGTAGGTGTGGTTGCCGAGCAGAGGGAAAACATTACGTAACATTACATTAAATGTCTTATTTTACGTTAATATAGACATTTTCATTAATCCATCTATGATATTTTCTTCAAAATTATATAAGAAACACATTACAAAGCATATAAACATGCTGTTTATATGCATATAGCATATAAACATGTTGTTTATATGCTATGGTGTTGCCAGGCAGGGAAAACATTACGTAATACTACTAATAATAATCACTCTTGGGCACATGAATGTCTTATTTTACATTAATATAGACATTTTCATTAATTCATCTATGATATTTTCTTCAAAATTATTTAAAAAACATATTACATAGCATATAAACATGATACATCCACAGAATAAAAATTGACAAATATGAAATTTGTTTACCAAGTGACTTAGTAGGAGTGTCAGAAGAATTACATTTTCTCTAGTCAAACACTGAGGGATAGCTGTAGAAAATATTCCTTTCATATGCCTTCACTCTATATATGGCTATTCACGACCCTTGTGGGTTTAGCGTTCTTTTTATTATGATAATAATAATAATAATATCATTAACTCTAAAAATAGTGTGTTGCATGAGAATGGGAGTGTTGCTGTTTGTTTATTTTGTACTAATTTGTACAACTTGTATACAATGTAAGAGTATTTGTATTGTGAGGTAATTATTATTATAATAAAAAAATTATTTTGAGGTCAAAGTTTCACAAACTCTTACAAATGTATGTGAATGAACTAAAAGTGGACACGTATTAATCGCATTCATTTCACCTGACCGAGTGATTGCCCACTACCTGTTCAGTTTTTTTTTTTAACCTTGTCTGAACTCCGTATCTCGTTCTCTCTCTCTCTCGTTTACTCTTTCGTTAACTAGTTGGCTCTCATTGACTATGGGGTCTAAGCTTAGTTGTGATAAAAAGAGGAGTCGTAAGCCTCTTACTTTAAGTGCCAAGTTAGAAATGATTAAACTCGGTTAACTGACTTTTTTGGGTTATCCTACGTTGTCTACGCATATGCTACTATGTATGATAATCTATGTACTGTATTTGTGTATACCTGAATAAACTTACATACTAACAAGATATATGTTGATCGCTGAGATAGCCATCAAATACAGTTAAATATAGCAGCATATGTGTAGAGAACCCAGGATAATCCAAGAGTGTACTCACCTAATTGTGGTTGCAGGGGTCGAGACTCAGCTTCTGGCCCCGCCTCTTCACTGTCTGCTACTGGGTCCCTTCTCCATGAGCTTTATCATACCTTGTCTTAAAGCTATGTATGGTTCCTGCCTCCACTACATCACTTGTTAGACTATTACACTTCCTGACTACTCTATGGCTGAAGAAATACTTCCTAACATACCTTTGACTCATCTGAGTCTTCAACTAACACTCTTGCTAGGAGCTAATGCTGCTGGGGATTGCAAGTTAAACACTATGATAATTTATCACTCAGAGAATCCTAGGGCCCTAAAGAACTATGCAAAAGGTAGCCTCCCTGTTTATTATAAATCCAATTCGAAAGCTTATTCCTAGTATATATCCTTTATAGTATAATAACATATAACTCATACAGGAGTTAAATGTTATTATACTATTAAATGGACCCCAATGGAAATAAGTCACTCTGACTTTTTTGGGTTATCCTAGGTTTTCTACACATATGCTGCTATGTATGATAATTCTATGTAACTGTATTTGTGTATACCTGAATAAACTTACTTACTTTTCATAAATTGGTTCACAGACTATTTTATGCCACAGTTGAGGCTTACTGCAAGGAAAAGAAAATTCCTTTTAATGTTTTACTTGTTTTAGACAATACCCTGCCACTCACCTCTCACACATCAATGTTAATACTTTAAGGTAAGTAATAAGTGTACTCTGTGTGTATCTTACTTTTTATTGTGTTTTTTAATGCCTAGTGCTATTGCTAACTTAATATAAGTTAGTGTAAGCTTGTTTTCTGGCATTTAGAAGTGGAAAAAAATGGTGTTCTGCTTTTCGGCGATGTCTGCTTTAAGGCACTAGCCTGGAACCTAACCTGCTCTATAAGTGGGGCCCTACTGTATTTATGGATTCTGTAGATTATTCTTGGGATTTTCATAATTAACTGGGGATTCTATTTATTGCATTCACAAGGGAAACCCTAAACTCATTGGAGAATAATTTTATGAAAATGTTAAAATAATTAATATATTTCCAGATTCAAATTGTAAATGTAAATTTTCTTGGCTCCTTTTCATTTCTTTACAGGTTTTTTTATTATAATAGGTGAAATAAATAACTGTTATTACCATTTTTGTCTTCACTTTGACTCCTGTTGTAATGGGTTCTACACCTGACTTCTAGCCCTAAATTTTTTCCAAGCCCCATGTGCTTACTCCTGAGGGAAAAGAAAAGTTTGTTCCTCTTTTTCCACTTGCCCTCACCCCCACACCTGATAAAGAACATTGGCCATTTTATTTTTAATACATAACTGGATTTTTTTTTTTTTTACAATTTTCCTGTAATTAGTGTAATAATAATATAAGTGTTTATATAGTGTAAATGTGTAGCATTGATGTGACTTGGTCCCACCTTACATTTTTGTTATTGAATTTGGTGAAGGCTCCCTTGTAACTGATCACATTTTGTTGGTCTGGAGCCCCACCATATGTCTGAACGTCTATTATGTTGTGATCTGAGTATATTGTTTTTGATATGGTAATATTTTGTATCAGATCATCATTGTTAGTGAAGATGAGGTCCAGTGTATTCTCCAATCTTGTTGGCTCTATTATTTGCTGGTTTAAGGTAAATTTGGTGCAGAGATTTAAAAGCTCGTGTGTATGTGAGTTTTTATCTGAGCTGCCTCCTGGGGTTATCTCTTCTACAGCATTATTTGCTACATTCCTCCATTTTAGGTGCCGTTGGTTGAAATCCCCCAAGAGCAAGATGTTTGGGGCAGGAGCTGGAAGATTTTCCAGACAGTGGTCTATTTTCAAAAGCTGTTCCTGGAATTGTTAAAAAAGTTGCATCCAGAGGCTTGTATACAACCACAATGACCAGGTTTTGGTTCTCGATCTTTGCCAAACCTTCAACTACGTCATTTGAGGCATTTAGTAGTTCCGAGCATATCAGTGACTGTGACATACAGGCCAGTCCCTCCCCTTTTGCCTGTTCACTCTGTTGCATCTGTATATGTTATAACCCAGGATCCATATTTCATTGTCAGAGTGATCCTTTATGTGGGTCTGTGAAAACCACGAACATTGCGTTTGACTCTGTAAGCAGTCTACGGATGAAAGGTATTTTGTTGTTCGTTGCTGGCTTTAGACCCTGTATATTTACAAAGATGAATGTCATGATATGGGGGAAAGCTTTTTTCCTGGCACTAATATCTGTTGTTTTGGAGTGGAGGCCATTGACTGTGATCCGCTCCAGAAGTGATCGGAGTTGGTGTACGATTTCTGTCATTTCCTGCCAGCATTTTTTCCTTCTCTCTCTCTCGGGAGTGGTTGTAGCTACCCAGGTTTTTCCATGGTTTGGATGTTCTGTATCTTCTTGTCCCCTTTAGGTGGTGTGCCTGACAATATAAGTTATAGCATTGTGAGGAGCATACTATAATGGTAGTGAGTTTGTGTCAACCATCTTTGATATTATTTTAATGTCACCTTTGCACCATTTATAACATTTCTGGTATATTTTTAAATGTTTATACAGTAGTGTACTGTATATTGAAATAAACAGAATAGAGAAAGTCAGCTCTAATATACATTATTTAGGTATGAATACTGGTCAGAGAGCCCGCCGTGAGTCCAAGGCTTCGGTTAATGAGTACTTTGCTAAGTGAGGAGAGGCTGTAATTATTCAGGAACCATATGTTCCTAATTTAAGGTCCAGACAGTGTGAGTTTTGGAGAGCTGAGAAGGTGGGCATCGAAGGAGGGACAGTGATGCGACCCACTGTTCGTAAGTTCCACTTTGTCTCTGAGGTACTTTAGTATCAGTAAGTTTATTTTTTTTATTTTTATGTGCCAGAGTTCTGCCCAATTATGTGTTTGCGAGTTAATTCAGGATTGTACCTGTCAATTTCAACACACAATTTCTCACAACTGCATAACAAACTAAATTTTAGGATATGATGAATATTGTCATTTTTGAACTGGAAGAGACATTGCCTGTAAATGTAAGGTTCAGTACAGCTTAACAAAACATAAGTTAAATGAACGTGACTGATGAGAAAAGTGTATTTTTACTAGTTTCTCTGCACCAATGCAACAATTGATTTCAGTGCCCTGACATGTCAAGAAGCATTGCTGTGAAGTGGGGTCTGGAGCAGGTGATGCCTTATTACAGAATACCTAGACCATTAGTACTCTGCATTTGAATATATATCAACAGGAGCCAGAGCCATTTACCTCAGCCCTGTTGGACTCATTCAGTCTTCACAAACTTCAGATTTTCAGGAAACACCAATCACAATACAAGGCTAGATAAAATTTTATATTTTTCACGTTTTGCAATATTTGAACTTTTTTTCACATTTAAAAGTTTTTTTTGGAGCCTAACCCCCATTTTTCCCAAATGTCCTTCAGATTAGTTTGCAGTAGATTCAATTACATGCTAATTTTTAGGAATATTACCCACATTCTGATTGAGTCTTCCGTGCTATAGCACCTCCTGATTATAATACATAATATAGTATCCCATTTTACCGAGTTTCAAGTTACAGTGGTCCCCCGCCTAACGAGCACCCCGGAAATCGTACAATTATGTAAGTATAATATTGTAAGTGCTTGTGGAAGTGTATTTTTGGGGGTCTGAAATAGACTAACCTACGTGACATTATTTCTTAAGTAAATTCGTTCGGTAATGGCACTTGAGCAGGCTTCTGGAATGAATTTTGCTCGTTAGGCGGGGGTCCACTGTACAGTGGTACAGTGGACCCTCGCCATTCGAATTTAATCCGTTCCAGGAGCTTGTTCTTAACGTGAAATGTTCGAAAGGCGATTTAATTTTTCCCATAAGAAATAATGGAAATACAATTAATCCGTTCCAGAAATCCAAAAATATATAAAAAATATTATATTTTAATAAAATTAAGCTTCTACATAGACAAAAACATTAAATACTACAGTGCTGTACTACTAAAAGTATTAGTAAATAAATGCAAGTCTTTTACTTACCATTATTGAAGATTGTTGATGGCATATGGAAGAGAGGGAGGAGGAGTGAGGGAGGGAGGGGTTAGTGTTTGGAAGGGAATCCTTCCAGAAGGACTTCAGGTACCAAAGCCCTATCTGGGGTTACTTCTTTCTTTGTCTTTTAATCCCACTAGGGCCAGCTTGGGAGTCACTGGACACTTTAACAAAATAACTGTCCACAGTCCTCTGTTTCTGGCGCCTTTTCAACATGTTCCTGAAGAAGGACATTGTTTGGTCACTGAACATGCTGCTGTTATGGCTTGTTTGAGCTTGTTCAGGGTGGTATTTTTCAACAAAACTTTGCAATCTATTCCACATTGTACACATCTCCTTAATCTCTGAAGAAGGCACCTTCTTCAGCCCCTCTTCCTCCTCCTCCTCCCGTGAATCAATAGCCTCAAATCTGGTCTGATGCTCTTCTATTTCCAGCTCTTGCAGCTCTTGAGTTGTTAGCTCTACCCTGTGGCCCTGCACTAACTCTTCCACATCATCGCCACTCACCTCCAACCCCATGGACTTGCCCAATTCCACAATACAGTCCACAACAGGCACAGGGTCGGTAGGGTCAGGGTCAGCCTCAAACCCTTCAAAATCCCTCTGTTGGACACAACCTGGCCACAATGGTCTCCAAGCAGAGTTCAAAGTCCTTGAAGTCACTCCCTCCCAAGCCTTGCCTATAAGGCCTATGCAGCTGTAGATATTGAAATGATTCTTCCAGAACTCTCTAAGGGTCAATTCACTGTCCGAGGTCATTTCAAAGCACTTTTCAAACACTGCTTTTGTGTAGAGTTTTTTGAAGTTACAGATGACCTGCTGGTCCATTTGCTGGAGGAGAGGAGTGGTGTTGGGAGGCAAGAACTTCAGTTTTATGAATTTGAAGTCTTCACACAGTAGGATGTCCATGTTTTGAGGATGTGAAGGAGCATTGTCCAGCAACAGGAGGCACTTTTTGTCCAAACCCTTTTCCTGTAGGTATTTTCTCACACTGGGGCCAAACACTTCATGGATCCAGTCACTGAAAAGGTGCTTTGTGACCCATGCATTCTGACTAGCTCTCCACAAGACACACAATCTACTTTTAACGACATTGTGTCTCTTGAACACACTGGGATTTTCTGAGTGATACACTAGTAAAGGCTTTAATTTAAAATCCCCACTAGCATTACTACACATCAAGAGAGTTAGCCTGTCTTTCATAGGCTTGTGTCCTGGCAGTGCCTTTTCTTCCTGAATAATGTAGGTCCTGTTGGGCATTTTCTTCCAAAACAGGCCTGTTTCGTCACAATTGAACACTTGTTCAGGTTTCAATTTTTCAGTCTTTATGTAGTCCTGAAACTCCTTTATGAATTTTTCAGCTGCATGTTTGTCTGAACTGGCAGCCTCACCATGCCTTACCACATTATGTATGCCACTACGATGTTTAAATCTCTCAAACCAGCCTTTGCTGGCTTTAAATTCACTACCATTACAATCAGCACTGGTTGCAGGCATTTTCTTTAAAAGATCGGCATGCAAGTTCCTTGCCTTTTCACAAATAATTGACTCAGACACACTATCACCCGCTAACTCTTTATCCTTGAGCCACACCAGCAACAACTTCTCAATCTCTTCGATTATTTGTGGTCTGTTTTTGGCTCGCACAGTAACACCTTTTGCAACATCAGCTTGCTTAATTTCTTCCTTCTTAAGCAGGATAGAAGCGATAGTTGACCTGTTTTTGCCATATATCCTGGCAAGATCACACAATCGCACACCACTCTCGTATTTTTGTATTATTTCCTTCTTCATTTCTACGGTGTTTCTCACTTTTATCAGCCCAGGGGTACCACTAGGAACTTTCTTGGGACCCATGGTAGCTTATTTCACAGTCGCACGTAATGAACAAACTCCAAAAAATTATAATTAAGTGTGAAATGTCTGTGGAAGCGTGCAGGGTATTGTTCTCTCGAGTGTAAACAACGCGGGACTGGCTCTCCACGCCTGCGCTGTGAGGCACCCAAGCGCCTGGGCCGACAGGTCACGAACGTATTCGTTCGACTCGCGATAATTTGTTCGCATGACGATTTCAAATTGTTTGTACTAATGACGATTTGTTCGACTGCCGAGCCGTTCGAATAGCGGGGGTCCACTGTATCTTGGTTTTCGTCGATAATTCATTCCAGAATGATGTTCGAGTGCCGTTACTGAACGAATTTGTTCCCATAAGGACAAATGTAAATTAGATTAGTCTGTGTCAGACCCCCAAAAATACACTTACAAAAGCACTTACAATAATACACTTACATAATTGTTCGAGTTGGGAGCTGTACGAAAACCGAGATACCACTGGACTTCTCTATTTGCCTAGCAACATGGGAAGTATATGCCCTAGTAAGAGGCACCATTTCAGTACATTTTTTTTTAGACAAGGTGAATTTTGGTTAATTAACCTATAATACACAAGCTATTTGGAGACAATACTGGAAAACCATCTTATCAATCGCATAAATCAGTGATGTTCAAAATTTTGTGTACCCTCTGGTGTTCTGCACAAGTATTACCAACTGCATAACTGTTTGTACAGAGGTGAAAAATAACTTTCAGTAAATTGCATCCATGGTTCCCACATCCCTGAATAGGATATGGTCAAAGTTCTGTGTCTTCTGTTTGATTGCCAAATGGCTTGGGAGCCTTGCATAACCTCTGAAAGCTGCTTTTCATAGTTGCTTAAACCTCCTCAAAACTTGAGCTCATCTTTCTTGAGGGGCTGATAGACAAACCCTTCTTTGAACAACTATATTTTTTAGCCTCCCCAGCTATTTTTTCAACACTTGATCTCATTCATTATCAAGGGTTATGTTTCTGTTGGCTTTTTGATCTTCTCCAGTCAAGAGACTGGAGATGCCCAGCGTGTGTTATTTTGTCTGCTTCCATGACCTTCACGATCCTGGAAGGATTATGAAGGTAATAGATATTAGCATGGCTTGTTTGTTTAATTGTAGCCCCCATTTATTACCCCTTTCTGTATTCACTCTTGAATGGCTTCCCTTGATTTACTTACACTTTACGTTTGCCCTGTATCTTTTTCCTCCCTCCTTGAGAAGTTCCAGCAATTCATGATTCCTCCTCCCCACTTCCATGTGCAAAACTCTCTTGCCTACTGTAACTTTATGCTTCTCTATTGAATACTTCGATTCTCATACTATTGAAGTGTACACTAATGGTTCTAAATTTCCTGGTGATGTTGGGTATGCAGCAGTTTCTCCTGAAAGAATAATCCATGGTCATTTACCACAGTAGTCTCATGGAGAGGTGCCCTGTTCCACTCTGTAAGAATTGTCAGGTTCCAATTTCAGTTTGCCATATTCAATGAACAATCGGAATTTTACCTCCGACATTGTCACCCCTTGAACATCCTTTATTTTCCCTTCTTGTTGACGGCCTCACCTTTGACTCTGACTTCCCCTTTGACTTTTTGACAGCAACCGATTTATTACACTAATTTTGATAATACTTCCTTTAGCTTGGGTTTGATTATAATTACTGTACCAGAATCATACACATTGCTTTGATGTCCATTTTGTTTTTCATAGCATTACAGGCTATCCAGAAATTTGACCCCTCATTCTATTTTTTGTATACAACTTTGATTCTGCTACATTTCTAGTAAGCAGACACCATTTTTTACTGGGTTCCATGGCATGTCGATGTTTAGGGAATGAACAAGCATATTCAGCTGTTAATAACCTCCCAATTTTCAACAGGGATATTCCTTTTTCAGACTATTTTTCAGCGATCTCTCAATTCTGTATTCACTGGCAATAAAGTTGGTTCAAGTTGGATCACAGCAAATTGTTTCCTGTCAAGCCATGTTTAGGATTCTGGCCGTTTTTCCATTGTTGTAGTGTTTGGGAAGCTGCACTCTCCCATTTACTTATTGGACACATGCAAAAATGCCTGTCACTGCTCTGTGAAGACTGTAAGCAGGCATGCAGGATTCACTCTGGCATCTCCACTGCCCAAACACACTAAATGACCACTGAAATTCCTGCATTTGATGCAGATACTGACTTAAACTAATCTATTGTGCCAACTTTGTAGATTTGAATCTCTTCTACCCTTGCAGACTCTGCAGTGCTGTATAATCCTTATTGGTTTAGCTCTTGGTCATGTTTTATTAACACATGGTGTTCATTCTCGTTTACCCACTGCAATTACTACCTGAGAGTGCATGGCTAGTGCTCTTGTTTAATCGGTCTTTTCTGAAAATGTCATGGTGTTAAGCACCAGGTAGGGTTTCAAGGGATGAACAGCACTGTCACCAAGGGTGACAGTGCTGTATGTGGTTTCTATGCCTTATGCTGATAAAGGTCCTTTCTATAGAGAATTACAGTGGTCCCCCGCCTAACGAGCAAAATTAATTCCAGAAGCCTGCTCAAGTGCCATTACCGAATGAATTTACTTCCTTAAGAAATAATGTCACGTTTCAGACCCCCAAAAATACACTTCCACAAGCACTTACAATATTATACTTACATAATTGTACGATTTCCGGGGTGCTCATTAGGCGGGGGACCACTGTATATCAAAAATTACTTCGTAATCCCCATACATCCTTCATACACCTATTCCACTAGTTTAACCACATATTCCTTTTTTTTTTTTTTTAGCACAATCGCCCTACTGTGCTGTATGACCGTTTTGGATTTACCACTTCGTTTTATTATATTGTACGACCCTAATGAGTTGTGCAATTTCCGAGAATAAAAATCCCTTATTGACCCGAGAGGTGGTCAGAGGGAGCTGTAGACAATCTGGGCATCCAGCTCCTGAGCCCTATCAGGGGGCTGCATCTAGACATCTGTTCTATGAATGTTCCTTGATATACACACACAACCCGCACATATAAAAGGGAGGAGCTTACGACGATGTTTCGGCCCGACTTGGCCCATTTACAAAGTCACACTGTGACTTTCTTATGTTCTTATGGTATACCTCGATCATGTCTCCCCTCATTCTTCGTCTTATAAGTGAATGTAATTTTAGGGTCTTCAATCTTTCTTCATACGGAGAAATTTCTAATGCTATATATTAATTTAGTCATTCTACGCTGAATGTTTTCTAACGAATTAATATCCATCCTGTAATATGGAGACCAGAACTGATATAGGAAAGTATTGGTTTGGAAATAGGGTAGTTGATGAGTGGAACAGTCTGCCTAGTAGGGTTATTGAAACAAGGACCTTGGGTAGTTTTAAATTTAGGTTGGATAAATTTACAAAGTCACACTGTGACTTTGTAAATGGTCCAAGTCGGGCCGAAACGTCGTCGTAAGCTCCTCCCTTTTATATGTGCGGGTTGTGTGTGTATTGTTCCAGTCACGGTATTGTGCCTTTTTTGGTATTCCTTGATATAAATGTGCAAGGTGCCAGGTGTAAATGAGACACTTGTGCAACATTTGTATGCCTCGTTTATCAACTCTTACGTTTTCTAAACCATTTATTCATAAGATACAAGGATACCATGTACAATGTATGAGGTGCCTGCACAGTGCCAGGTGTACCATAATGCTTGACAAATGTTTTGGGTCTTGAACATATGGTAAGTGCATAGGAATGCCACTCGTTCAACCAGATGCAATATGACCCTTAGGAGTTTAGTACTTCCTATTAATAAAACTTTGATGCCATGTAGGTGTTTCTTCCCTTCCTTGGCTTGAACATGATTACTTGCCATTCAGTGTGTTTTCTGTGTTTACTCTCTGATTAGTGATTTACATTTTCTGTAATTCTATCACTCCCTCAAGGGAAGTGAGGTTCTTGATCCAAGGAACTGGTGCTATATGTCTCCTATGGGTTTAGAGCTTCCACTGGATCAAGTTAAAATGTAACAGGGTAGTGTCACTACCGAGAAAGTTTAAACTTTTGTCATCAAATTGTATCGTTTCTCAGTTTTCTGATGGAAATGTTATTTAACTCCCACTTTGAAAACCCCATTTTCTATGAGGAAGAAAATTCATGTTCTCTAACAATGGTCTATGGAAATTGCACTCCTGCTTTGAAAAACCCATTTTCTATGAGGAAAAGAGTTCCCATTCTCTAAAGTCTATGGGAATTTCATTCTCCCTTTGAGAACCCCATTTTCTATGATTGAGGATTTTTTCCCATTCTCTAACCATAAAGTCTATTGGAATTTCACTCCCGGGTTGAAAAACCCATTTTCTATGATTGAGGAAAAAATTTCCCATTTTCTAACCATAAAGTCTATGGGAATTTCACTCCTGCTTTGAAAAACCCATTTTCTATCGAGGAAAAGATTTCCCATTCTCTAACCATAAGTCTATTGGAATTTCACTCCCGCATTGAAAAACCCATTTTCTATGATTGAGAACAAAAATTTCCCATTCTCTAACCATAAAGTCTATGGGAATTTCACTCCCGCGTTGAAAAACCCATTTTCTATGATTGAGGACAAAAAATTCCCATTCTCTAACGATAAAGTCTATGGGAATTGAACTCCTGCTTTGAAAAACCCATTTTCTATGATTGAGGACAAAAATTTCCCATTCTCTAACCATAGTCTATGGGAATTTCACTCTTGCTTTGAAAAACCCATTTTCTATGATTGAGGACAAAAATTTCCCATTCTCTAACCATAAAGTCTATGGGAATTTCACTCCCGCTTTGAAAAAACCATTTTCTATGATAGAGGACAAAAATTTCCCATTCTCTAACTATAAAGTCTATGGGAATTTCACCGCTTGAAAACCCGCTTTCTGATAAAAATTTTCCATTTTCTATGATTGAGGACAAAAATTTCCCATTCTCTAACCATAAAGTCTATGGGAATTTCACTCCCACTTTGAAAACCCATTTTCTATGATTGAGGACAAAATTTCCCATTCTCTAACCATAAAGTCTATGGAATTTCACTCCGCTTTGAAAATTCCCATTTTCTGATTAACAAAATTTTCCCATGTCTATGATTGAGGACAAAAATTTCCCATTCTCTAACAATAAAGTCTATGGGAATTTCACTCCCACTTTGAAAAGCCAATTTTCTATGATTGAGGACAAAAATTTCCCATTCTCTAATCATAAAGTCTATGGGAATTTCACTCCCGCTTTGAAAACCCAATTTTCTGATTGACAAAATTTTCCCATTTTCTATGATAGAGGACAAAAATTTCCCATTCTCTAACCATAAAGTCTATGGGAATTTCACTCCCGCTTTGAAAACCAAATTTTCTTATTGACAAAATTTTCCCATTTTCTATGATTGAGGACAAAAATTTCCCATTCTCTAACAATAAAGTCTATGGGAATTTCACTCCCACTTTGAAAAGCCCATTTTCTATGATTGAGGACAAAAATTTCCCATTCTCTAACCATAAAGTCTATGGGAATTTCACTCCCGCTATCAAAATTTTCTATGCTGGCAGGCACCTTTCACAACTCGTGAAGTTGAACTGCTGGGAGGAAAGTAAATACATGACATTATTTGGAGTTTTATTACAGAATGAAAACACATGAGATTTCTTAGATGATCTAATGAAGGCTTTTCCTTGGTTTTTATAAATTGAAGGGTTTAGAGCGCTTTACTTCTGAACTGGTCACAGACCAGGCCACGGGAGCGTTAACCCCCTCCAGGTATACAAAATTTATGCTTACACGAAAATATTTAACAAACGTATGCTAACTTAAAGGGGGAAACAGGAGTGTGGCTACTTGGGGAAAGATCTGGAGATGTTCAGTTTCAATCATTCATTTTAAGTGCTAAACTCATAATGGGCCTTTCAGCATTGATGCGTTTCCTATATGCCCTCAGTCTCGGCAAGGAGCTGAACTGAAGCTTACCCACTCCAAGAAGCTAACATGGGCCAATTACATAACAGTTCAATTGTGTATAACCTAAGCATCACCAGACTGCTAGCCACAGCCTAATCAACATGAGCAGTCCTCGCCTGCCAGCCTGCCAAGATGACCCAGCTCTGTGATGGAAATTATTATAATCAAAAGCGCTAAACCGACAAGGGTCATGCAGCGCTGAAGGACAGAAAATAGTGCTGGGGCTATAAACAGCTAGGTGGAGAGGCGTTCAGAGGGCTGTGTGTCAAAGTTCGTATAGTAAAGCAGTTGCTGCCAAAAGTCAAAGTGATTGTAAGTCAAAGGCAAGACCATCTGCAAGAAGGGAAGAGAGGTAGGGCTGCGGCGTCGTTGGAGGTAAATCCTGAGAGCTCGTTGGTAAACCGGGCAATCCACAAGAAAGTGAAGAACAGATACAGGGACCCGACCAACCTCAGTCTGTGAAGGAAAGAAAGCAACACAAACTCAAATTATATTTACACCAAATCGTCAAGTTTAACCTGTTTGGCAAGCGTGTTTTGCCGAATCAGTAGAAATCAATCTGAAAACGAAAAATATGTATATCAGTGACTAAGCATTAACTAAATTTAAAATGACTTATGCTATATACATCAAAAGCAAGCTCTAAATCGACCATGGCCATACAACGATATGCTATATATAGCAGAATTTGGCTAAAAAAAAAAAAAAAAAAAAAAAAATATGCTGATAAACTATGGCTGTCTGCCCTAGGAGTAACTATAGATGTTTCCTTTAGTTTTGAGTCTTAATTTTGTGGAAAGTTCCCAAGACAAATGCCAGACACATCTATATTCAGAATATAAAGTCTTTTATAATGTCCTGAAGTCTGACTGAATTTTTGATAACTCATGTCACCAATGTTAAGCTCACCTGGTAATCACTCCATTACCTTTGCTTGTGGGCTATCCTCTGTACCTATAATACTCAATCTTTCTGGCACTTGGCACTCGTGTGTCTGGGACCTCTTATTTCTGCAACATTGCAAGCTCCTGTGTTGATTGCAATACGAAAGGCCTAGCCCCCACAGGGGGATTTGAATGACAGCTCGGCACGACATATATGGCATGCCGAATAGGTAAAATTAGTCAATTAGCAAGAACTCATTTAAAATTGTCCTAAAAATTTCTCTTGTACGTTTAAAGATACATTTTTTCATTAATGTTAATGTAAAAAATTAATAGCTTTGTACCAAACTAACCTTATAAAACTTACCTAACCTTACTATATAACAAGCACAATTTAATTTACAATAATTTAATAAAACAATGAAATATATTTTTTTTTGTTAGGTTCAGAATGATTTTTGCGGAATTATTGCATACACAAATTTTCGCTTGCCTTATTCGCCAAAATAGTAAGTTTTACCTATTAGGCAGGGCCTGCAAGTAAAAAAAAAAAAAAAAAAAATTTTTTTAAAGGCCCTGAACAGATATAGTGTTACTCATATTCTTACCTACTAAAGAGATGTCTGGGGTCGAGACCTTTATTTTACCAGTCTCTATATTCCTATGTTGGTAGTGGCAAGTCGAAGAGAGACGTCCACTATTTCATTAACCATCTGATTTCTGGTTTTAGATTTTACTTCATGGTAGAAAACACACATTCTCACTGAACACAGAGTGCAGCTTGTTGGAGCATGTTGGAGTTAATATATACAGCACTTGAGAAAAAAGAAGTCCCACTGGGAATCTTCATTGATCTACGCAAAGCTTTTGATACAGTCGACCATGATTTACTGCTCACAAAATTAGCACACTATGGTATAAGGGGGCACCCACTCAACTACCTAAAGTCATACCTCACCAACAGAAGCCAATACGTGTACACAAATGGAGCGAACTCTTCCACACAACAAATTACAGTCGGAGTCCCTCAAGGAAGTGTCCTGGGGCCACTCCTATTCCTCATTTACATAAATGACCAACCGAATGCATCACAACTACTCAAACCCATTTTATTTGCAGATGACACAACATATGTCTTCTCTCACCCAAATCCAGTTATACTGGCCAACACTGTTAATGCCGAATTACAGAAAATATCAAAGATACGCTATTATGTACCTCAATCAGCTCTCCTTGCACTATATCATTCACTTATCTACCCGTATCTCACCTATGGAATCTGTGCATGGGGATCAACAACGTTAAATCACCTTAGACCACTCATAACACAACAAAAGGCCGCAGTCAGAATGATAAATTCCCACTCTAGACAGCATACTCCACCAATATTCAAAAGTCTCAAATTACTCACCGTAAAGAACATTCATACTTACTCTTGTGCCTACTACATATATAAAACTTTACACTCTAATATAAACCCTCTGCTCAAAACTCTCCTCACCAACTTTAATAGGACCCATGACCACAACACAAGACACAGATGACTTTTTGATATACCCCGTGTTCATATCAACCTATGTAAAAATTCTATGCACATAAAGGGCCCCAGAATCTGGAATTCATTACCAGTAAATATTAAGATAATCTTGTCTGAAAATCAATTTAAGACGACTCAAAAACCACCTACTCACCCAAAACTAAATGATCATACTATAAACTACTTTGAAAAATGCTCATTATTACTTTCCTATACGATAATCTCAATTTTTAATAATATGTTACTCCCTACTCATATTATAAGTTAATGTCAAAAATGCTCAATGTTATTTTCCTTAAGATAATCTCAATTCCATATTATCATTCAAGAATCTTAACACCTGTAACAATCTAATATCTAATATCATTATATAATAATTTAAACAGTAAAATTTCATCATATTGTAATTTTGAAAATAATTTTTAACTAGAATAAACTCAATAAATTTCTCTAATATTAAGTACATAGTTTTTAAGGACTAGAATAAGCTGCCCCTAATGCCATGGCATGTCAGTGGCTCTCCTTGCACTCAATTTACATTGTAACTACCGATACCTATGTAATCTGCAATGAAATAAAATTTGTTTGTTTGTTTGTTTACTGCAAAGTCTCTCAGCTTGGGGAGTCTATCCTTGCAGACCAACTTCTAGAAACTCTGATTTTTATTTTTATTTGCAAGCAACAATGGGTCAGAGTGCAGTTCACACAGTTCTGGTAACTACCAATAACTTCCATGGGGTTGTTAAATAGAGACCAGGTTTCAGTTTTACAAAGTCTTAATGTTTTCTAAAAAAATCTTTTTTCCTGACAAAACATGAAAAGTCTGACTCGATATCTGCCATGAGACCACGGCAAGAAGTGTACAAGATCATTCTTTCTTAAACACACACTGAACAGCTGTAGCTTCTTGCAGAAAGCTCCAATGTGTACAGCTAGTTAAGAAATATTCTGTTTGCCTAGTAAGCTCAGATTCAAGTGGGCTGTCATGTTTGCTAGGAATGCTAGGTTGCTCAGCTGTTCATTTTGAAGAAATGAAAAGATATCTTTTCGAAGAGCAAAGAAATGCTGGAGTATTTTTCCAGCATTCATTCACCTGATACTTGAGAGCAGTGGTAGGTCAATGAATTCTGCATTCTGTTCAAGGAAATATATGAATTTTCTGTCTCTGTTTCTTATTACCGCCTCTGATTAAGTTCAATATTCTGACAACACTTTGCATGCCATCACTCATCTGTAATACCTTGCCATATAATGCTTCTTGGTGGATAATGCAGTGTAGTATGATACAGTCAACTCTGTTTTCCTTCAGCGCGCCAACTAACCCCACATTACTGCCGGTCATAGCTCTTGCATCATCTGTTACAATACAGGAACACTTTTCAAATTCTTCATATTCATCGACAACTGACTCGTGAGCAACATAAATATATGAACCTCTTGTACCACCACTCAAGGGTTGTATCTTGACATACATAACCTTAGCGTCGCATATACTTTGATGTTTTTTTTATAGAAGAAAATTCAACAAAATATATTAATATGAGCGCTCGCGGGCCACAAAAAATCAACCACGGGCCTGTAGTTGGACCACCCTGCCCTAGATTATAAAAAATTAACGAATGAGAGGTATTATTAAAAAAACGAAAAAATCCGTTAAACGTATATTGAAAACAATTCTTAGAGTTATGAAGTGTTGTGGCCTCTGGGATTCCCGGACACTACCGTCCCTGAGTGACAACACACATTATATGTAGTATTGTGTACACGTATCCAAGCATGCTGCTACCTTCCGCACACTGCCTTACCTCACCACTCATTACTCAAGTGTCCTCCGTGTTGCCTTAAACGTTTCAATATGCTTGAAGACCTTGAATAACCCTTATGTGTGTTCTAGCTTCATTTTAATTATTGTAGATCTCGTATCTCATATAACAACAGTAATATGAATTTCCAAGAGTATTATGAAGTAAAGATACTTGTTGTATAACAATCTATAACTGGGACAACGGCTCTCTTTATGTAAAGCTTTATCAAGTCATACCAGAGCTGTTCAGAACGAAACTTTTTTTCTCACTATTCTCGGCAGTACGTCATTCTGATCTAAGATTTCTACCCGGGTTGATGACGACCCACGCGTCAGACCGTGTAGTGTTTCTGCAACATTATCCACCTTTCACAAAGCAACATTATCTATTCCAGCTCATGAAAACTTTTATTTCAAAACATTACAGAGCCTCCAGATCTTTTATGTACTTTGTTTTATATCGGTGACTTGTTTATATTGTTACAGTCTAATATGTTCAATTTTGTTTAGCTAAAGCATTTTTTTTTTTTGGTACACATCAATTTTACAGGCTAAGAGCTGTTATCCTACCTCGGCTCATTTCAAAGCCCCAGCCCTATCTAAGATATACTACCACCCCCCAGGATGCGACCCACTCCAGTCGGCTAACACCCAGGTCCAGTTGCAGAAAAAAGTTCCGGTACTTTCTGCGTATATAACAGTAGATTTATGAAGGCAGACATGACTTACCATTCAGATACAATAAAACCATAAAAAATTGAAAAATTGACCAAATATATAGTAAGGGGAATGTTACGTTGATAGGTCCTTCATATCTACTCAAGTGAAGCATAATTTTGAGGTTCGGTTTACATGTCTTACAGAACATTGGTAATTTGTATAATTTAAAATATTACACTAACCAAGGTGTGCTGTAAAATAAACCATGTTGTAGCTAATTTTTATGCTGTTATTCAACACACAAATGATAGCACTCACCTGCTTAATTGTGCATGTTCTGAAGCCGAACTTTGCCGAATAGGCCGAACTCTCTTAAAAATTAGACTATTAAAAAAAAATTACATATTAATAGCTATTTTTTCCCTTTAACAACGATAGAGGTTTTTATTTTTGGACTAAAACTAACATAGAAACCTCACCTAACCTCCCTTAAACTATTTTTTTTAGCTAAATTCTGCTAAATAAATAGTTTATTAGCAACGGTTGGGTTTAGTCCTGACTCTTTTTCTTCGACTGCAGTTCTTCCTCTCACCGGCTGTTCTTCGTCTGTCCCCACTTTCCCCTCGCCCCTAGTGGGTCCTTACCTGTGAGTCCTTGAACTGAACTGAACTAGGTTATTTTAAATGTATTTACTATTATTTAAAATCAATATATATTTTTTCGTAATACTCAGATCGATTTTCATTCGGCAAAGTGAACCCTTGCTAAATAGGACAAACTGGACGATTCAGCTTAAAACACACACACACACTATCAACAAGTGCCCTTGACAACAACTAACATAACAGTAAAGTAATGAGTAAAAACTATCATCTAAGAGAAATTAAGTTATTTAATAATTAACCTTAGTGGCAATGTTTGACCTTTATTCCCTCGTGATTGACTACTGCAAGGCAGGTTGACACAATAGACGAGTTTCCACTTTCAATCTGGGTTATGGCCTATCACCTGCATAACAAGTAGTTTAAGATGTCAACTCACCACAAAATAACCTGCATTAACTTTCTCCCAAAATAAGTTACTCGGGTTACTGATTTTATTTCTTTGGATAACTTTAAAAAATTGGTTAGACAACTACCTGTGTAAGAACTGATGAATATGAACAGGACTTATACACTGTAATATATAAAACATCATTCCTTAAATAAATATTAAAGTAGACTTTCACTGTTCAGCATATACACTGACAAGTGCAAAGTACATATATGCGTTCCGCTGGCTTCAAGAGTGTGAGTGTGTGTACTCACCTATTTGTGGTTGCAGGGGTCGATTCATAGCTCCTGGCCCCGCCTCTTCACTGATTACTACTAGGTCCTCTCTCCCCCTGCTCCATGAGCTTTATCAAACCTGGTCTTAAAACTATGTATGGTTCCTGCCTCCACTATGTCACTTTCTAGGCTATTTCACTTCTTGACAACTCTATGACTGAAGAAATACTTCCTAACATCCCTTTGACTCATAGGAGTCTTCATTCAACTTCCAATTGTGACCCCTTGTTTCTGTGTCCCCTCTCTGGAACATATTGTCTCTGTCCACCTTATCTATTCCTAGCAGTATTTTATATGTCGTTATCATGTTTCCCCTAACCCTCCTGTCCTCTAGTGTCGTCAGGCCGATTTCCCTTAACCTTTCTTCGTAGGACAATCCCCTTAGCTCTGGGACTAGTCTTGTTGTAAACCTTTGCGCTTTCTCTAATTTCTTGACGTGCTTGACCAGTTGTGGGTTCTAAACTGGTGCTGCATACTCCAGTATGGGCCTGACGTATATGGTGTACAGAGTCTTGAACGATTCCTTAGTGAGGTATTGGAACGCTATTCTTAGGTTTGCCAGCCGCCCTTAAGCTGCAGCAGTTATCTGATTGATATGTGCCTCAGGAGATGTGCTCGGTATTATACTCACCCCAAGATCTTTTTCCTTGAGTGAGGTTTGCAGTCTTTGGCCACCTAGATTATACTCTGTCTGCGGTCTTCTTTGCCCTTCCCCGATCTTCATGACTTTACATTTGGCAGGGTTAAATTCAAGGAGCCATTTGCTGGACCAGGCTTGTAGCCTTTCTAGGTCTCTTTGTAGTCCTGCCTGATCCTCGACTGATTTCATTCTTCTCATTAACTTCACATCATCTGCAAACAGGGACACTTCTGAGTCTATCCCTTCCGTTATGTCATTCACATATACAAAAAACAGTACAGGTCCTAGGACTGACCCTTGTGGAACCCCACTCGTCACAGGTGCCCACTCTGACACCTTGTCACGTACCATGACTCGTTGTTGCCTCCCTGTCAGATATTCTCTGATCCATTGCAGTGCCTTTCCTGTTACGTGTGCCTGATCCTATAGCTTTTGCATTAACCACTTGTGAGGAACTGTGTCGAACGCCTTCTTGCAGTCCAAGAAAATGCTGTCTATCCACCCCTCTCTCTCGTGTCTTACTTCTGTTACCTTGTCATAAAACTTCAGTAGGTTTGTGACACAGGATTTTCCTTCCCTGAAACCGTGCTGGTTGTCGTTTATAAGCTTGTGTCTTTCTAGGTGCTCCACCACTCTCCACCTGATGATCTTCTCCATGACTTTGCATACTATACACGTCAGTGACACAGGTCTGTAGTTTAATGCCTCGTGTCTGTCTCCTTTCTTAAAAATTGGGACTACATTTGATATCTTCCACACCTCAGGTAGTTGCCCAGTTTCAATGGATGTGTTGAAGATTTTTGTTAGTGGCACACTCAACATCTCTGCTCCCTCTCTAAGGACCCACGGAGAAATGTTGTCAGGTCCCACCGCTTTTGAGGTATCGAGTTCACATAGCAGCTTCTTCACCTCCTCCTCGGTTGTGTATTTCATCCAGCACGTGTTGGTATACCTAACTATTCTGAATTCCTGGAGTCCTTCCTGTCTCCTCTGTAAATACTTCTTTAAATCTCATGTTGAGCTCATCATGGTCGTTTCTTGTGAACTCCCCACCTACCTTCCTCAGCCTGATTACCTGGTCCTTGACTGTTATTTTCCTCTTGATGTGTGTGTGTGTGTGTGTGTGTGTGTGTGTGTGTGTGTGTGTTGGGGGGTAGGAGAGAGGAGCTACCACTCGTAACCAATAATATTAAACTGAAGAATAATAAATATTGTAGACAATAGGCCCATAATAGGAGTCCTGCATTTTGTTGTTACAATGCAGGGACACAGGGTATATATAGGCTTAGAGTGAGGTGTAATACTAGTGGTGGTAGTAATATTAGTTGTAGTAGTAGTAGTAGTAGTAATACACGTGGTAGAACAATCAACTTGCACATGAGTAAAAGGTTATAAAAGCTATTATTTGGGTAGCATAAAAATAGGTTAGACAAATATTTCTCTTACTGGTTGAGAAGGCCTGTTTCAGATGTGTGGAATCTTCAGGCAAGGCTCAACGCAGTTGAAACGGCGATCCAGTTTACACTAGAAGAAGAGTCCAGTGACAAGCTACCTTTTCTCGACGTCCTCATTTACAAAGTAAATAATCTAAGATTTCAAGTTTACCGTAAACCTACAAACAAAAATGATCTCACCCACTTCTATTTCAGTCAAGATACTAAAATCAAAAGCGGCATCATCATCGTATTTTTCCTAAGAGCTTACTGAATTTGTAGTCCAGAGTTTCTTGACGAGGAATGTACTTACATACAACAAATCTTCACTGATTTTAATTTTCCTTCCATTTCCATCAAAGACTGCAAGAAAAGAGCTCTTCAGATCAACTCTCCACGCACCAACACCACTCCTAACAAAGTTACAATCCTTCCCAACAGCACAAACTAACACTAGAGTCGCCATCGCATCCAGCACTTCCATAAGGGATCTAACCAGGACAAAATCAAACCACCATGAACCCGTCAATGAAGGAGTTTACACTATACCTTGTGGAGGCTGTGCCAGGATATATGTAAGTGAAACAGCAAGAACCTCGAAACACATCTCAATGAACACATTAACACATGTAGGAACGATAACCTGAACAACGCCTGCGTACAACACCGGAATTCCACCAATCATCTCATGAAATTCAACGCCGCCAGACTAGTGATCAGAGAACCTAGTTCCCACAGACATAAATACCTTGAATCATCATTAATTGTTGTTTCTAACACAAGCAAAATAAAGGCATAATCATCTCTGAAGTATTAGCAAAAATCCTCCTCTAAACAATAAACCCTGCCATCACATAGTTGCTGCTGCTAATACTACACAAGAACATAACAGGAAGAACACTGTCTTGTCTTGTTTGCAAGAACTTTACAAAGCTCTGGAGAGTGAAGCATTGCTACAATAAAATGTCACATTTGTTGAGCATATGTCCTTTTACCTAACAAGGGAATTGTGGGATGTGCCAGGAAGAAAAAAAGACTGGCAAGAAATGACAGAAATCTTACACCAACTGAAAACACATTAGAGCCAGCAAATAAACCCCCCTAAATTTCATCAATATAACGACATTTGTCTTTGCAAACATACAGGGTCTAAAGCCGTCAACAAACAAAATTCCTTACATCAAGGGACTGCTCACAGAGTCAAATGCAATGTTTGCAGCATTCACAGAGACCCACATAAAGGATCATTTGACAACGAAATATGGATCCCAGGTTATAACCTATTCAGATGCGCAGACTAAACAGGCAACAAGGGGGTTGGCTTACGTCACAGAGTCGCTCGTTTGCTCAGAACTACTAAACACCTCAAATAATGTAGTTGAAGTTTTGGCGGTAAATATTGAAAATCAAAACCTTGTCATTGTGGTTGTATACAAGCCTCCGGATGCAACTTCCCAGCAATTCCGGGAGCAGCTTTTGAAAATTGACCACTGTCTGGAAAATCTCCCAACTCCCTACTGGGAGATTTCAACTTGAGACACCTAAAATGGAAAAGTATAGCAAATAATATTTTTGCAGAGATCACCCCAGGAGGAAGCTCAGACGAAAATTCACACACACACACACACACACACGAGCTATTAAATCTCTGCACCAAATTCACCTTAAACCAGCAAATATTAGAGCCTACAATACTAGAAAATACGCTGGACCTCATCTTCACTAACAACGACGATCTGATATCTAATATAACCGTATCAGATCACATAATAGAGGTACCGACATGTATGCACAGGGCTCCTGACCAGCAAAATGTTATCAGTTATGAGGGTGTCTTCACAAAATTCAACTTCAATAACAAAAACGTACAATGGGAACAAGTCAACCATTCCCTAAATGAAACAAGCTGGAAAGATATCCTAAACAACACGGATCCGAACCTTTGCCTAGAAAAAATAAACTGTGGTTCGTAAGATCTGCTCAAGGCACATTCCATTAAGAAAGAGAGATGTAAACTAGAAAGAGAGACTCCCTATACAGACGAAGGCGAAGAGTCACAGAGCTGCTGAGAGGGGCCAATATATCTGAAATACGAAAGGAGGCACTGGTCAATGAAATTGCAAATATCGAACTTAAGCTGAAGGAATCTTACAAGAGAAGAATCGCAGCAAGAACTAAAAGCCATAAAGGAGATTGAAATAAAAAACAAAATACTTCTCTTATGCCAAATCTAAAGGAAAAACAACATCCAGTATTGGGGCTCTGCTTAGGCGAGATGGGACATACACACATGACAGCAAAGAAATGAGTGAGATTCTAAAGTCCCAATACGAATCAGTGTTCAGGGAGCCGCTGCCCAGACTAAGGGTCGAAAATCCAAATGAATTCTTTATGAACAAGACCCAAAATTTGGTCATCTCAAAAATCTCTGATATTATCCTAACACCACAAGACATTGAAAAGGCAATAAATGACATGGTCATGCACTCTGCCCAAGGCCCAAACTCATGGAACTCCGTGTTCATCAAGAACTGCAAGAAGCCCGTGTCGCGTGCCTTCAGCATTCTATGGAGAGGGAGCATGGACACAGGGGTCATCCCACACTCACTAAAAACAACAGACATAGCCCCACTCCACAAAGGTGGCAGTAAAGCAATTGCAAAGAACTCCAGACCGATAGCACTAACATCCCATTTCATAAAAATATTTGAAAGGGTTCTAAGAAGCAAGATCGCCAACCACCTAGATACCCATCAGTTACACAACGCAGGGCAACACGGGTTTAGAGCAGGTCGCTCCTGCCTGTCCCAGCAGCTACTGGACCACTATGACAAGGTCTTGGATGCTGTAGAGGATAAAATACAGATGTAGTATACACAGACTTTGCAAAAGCCTAGATGGGAAGGCAGGTGTATGACTGATTAGATTATCTACTAATCAGTCATACACCCCCCCTCTATTCTGTACAAGACCTCATGCCACATTCTTCCATTCACCATCATTCATTATTTACAGTAAATTCCATCGTTCATCTGTCATACCAAGTTTTTTCTGTGGAGATTTATAGTCATTTTTATTCGTTATTTTCCACAAGTTTTTTTTTTTTTCATCATTTGCAAACAGTTTATATTTCTTCTGGTAAGTCATTAATTTAAAACATTACGCACATACTGAGTGTCCGGGGTTCGACCCCCAGCACGGGTTGAAACGTTAGGCATGTTTCCTTACACCTGCTGTTCCTGTTCACCTAACACTAAGTAGGTACCTGGGTGTTAGTCGAATGGTGTGGGTGGCATCCTGTGGTACAAACAATCTTCGATGATGCACTGACGTTATTGGATTATCCTGGGTGGCTGTCACTCCCCGGATTTAAAATCCCAACAAAATCTTACCTTACCCTTGGGGTACCCCACTGGTCACGTTTTCCCCATGAGAACATTTTTCCCTCTTCTCCCTCTACATTTTTCTCTTAGCTTCTCTTTATTGTACTAGTTTGCATATTTTATCTCTATAGCTTCAAAATTAGGCCTTCACGGTGAAGCCTATCAATTTCTTTTAAAAATCCTAATAGTCAGCCCATCAATTTCTTAGTTATCCTCCTATTTCACGTTCTAGTTATCCCCCTAGCTCCCTTACTAGTTATCCCCCCTAGCTCCCTTGCTAGTTATCCCCCTAGCTCCCTTGCTAGTTATCCCCCATAGCTCCCTTGCTAGTTATCCCCCTAGCTCCCTTGCTAGTTATCCCCCTAGCTCCCTTGCTAGTTATCCCCCTAGCTCCCTTGCTAGTTATCCCCCTAGCTCCATTGCTAGTTATCCCCCTAGCTCCCTTGCTAGTTATCCCCCTAGCTCCATTGCTAGTTATCCCCCTAGCTCCATTGCTAGTTATCCCCTAGCTCCATTGCTAGTTATCCCCTAGCTCCATTGCTAGTTATCCCCTAGCTCCATTGCTAGTTATCCCCCTAGCTCCATTGCTAGTTATCCCCTAGCTCCCTTGCTAGTTATCCCCTAGCTCCATTGCTAGTTATCTCCCTAGCTCCATTGCTAGTTATCCCCCTAGCTCCCTTGCTAGTTATCCCCCTAGCTCCCTTGCTAGTTATCCCCTAGCTCCTTGCTAGTTATCCCTAGCTAGTTATCCCCTAGCTCCCTTGCTAGTTATCCCCTTAGCTCCCTTGCTAGTTATCCCCCTAGCTCCCTTGCTAGTTATCCCCCTAGCTCCCTTGCTAGTTATCCCCCTAGCTCCCGTGCTAGTTATCTCCCTAGCTAGTTATCCCTCCTAGCTCCCGTGCTAGTTATCCCCCTAGCTCCCGTGCTAGTTATCCCCCTAGCTCCCGTGCTAGTTATCCCCCTAGCTCCCGTGCTAGTTATCCCCTAGCTCCGTGCTAGTTATCCCTCAGCTCCCGTGCTAGTTATCCCCCAGTTCCCATGCTAGTTATCCCCCTAGCTCACATGCTAGTTATCCCCCTAGCTTCTGTGCTAGTTATCCCCTAGCTCCCGTGCTAGTTATCCCCCTAGCTCCCGTGCTAGTTATCCCCCTAGCTCCCGTCGTAGTTACCCCCTAGCTCCCGTGCTAGTTATCCCCCAGCTCCCATGCTAGTTATCCCCCAGCTCCCATGCTAGTTATCCCCAGCTCCCATGCTAGTTATTCCCCCTAGCTCCCGTGCTAGTTATCCCCCTAGCTCCCGTGCTAGTTATCCCCCTAGCTCCCGTGCTAGTTATCCCACTAGCTCCTGTGCTAGTTATCCCCCTAGCTCCCGTGCTAGTTATCCCCCTAGCTCCCATGCTAGTTATCTCCCCTAGCTCCCGTGCTAGTTATCCCACTAGCTCCAGTGCTAGTTATCCCCCTAGCTCCGTGCTAGTTATCCCCCCAGCTCCCGTGCTAGTTATCCCACTAGCTCCCGTGCTAGTTATCCCCCTTAGCTCCCGTGCTAGTTATCCCCCTAGCTCCCATGCTAGTTATCCCCCAAGCTCCCATGCTAGTTATCCCCCTAGCTCCCATGCTAGTTATCCCCCTAGCTCCCATGCTAGTTATCCCCCTAGCTCCCGTGCTAGTTATCTCTCGCAACACAGAAACTACCAAGGGCCGCATGCACGGTCGCCTCCTATGATTGACAGGTGACAGCTCTGGACGCACGCGTGCGGCCGCTGGTCGTCGCGCGTCAGTGAGCTGGCGCACGCTTGACGCTTACGTCCCCCCCTTCTCAAGATACGCTTTCCAAGATGGCGTGAGCGAGGCAGGAGGGGAAAAGAGGGGAAGATAGAGACCGGGGAGGGTCAGGCGTGTCACACGCGATCCTCGTGTCATGATTTATGCTCAAGTTGTTTGACTTTATAAAAGCCTCCAATGTGTTGGCGAAACGTTGCCAATAAAGGCTTGCATTATTCTGTGTGTGTGTGTGTGTGTGTGTGTGTGTGTGTGTGTTTTCTTGAACTATTTTTTTCCTAGGAATACTGTTAGGCTGTGTTGTAGAGCAGCATCAAGGCTTGATAAAGCTCTGCACAGAGCGAAACAGAGATTTACATTGAACGAAGGATGACTTGATGGAGCTCTACGCAGCGCCAAACATGACCGTAAAGCTCTATATAGAGCTAATCATGACGAAAAACCTCTACAAAGAGCGAAACGTTATAATAAGGCTTTACACAGAGCGAAACAAGATAAACCTCTACAAAGAGCGAAACGTGAAAACAAAGCTCCACACAACGTGAAGCATAACAATAAAGCTCTACACAGAGCCTAATATGGATATAACATAGTTTTCTATAACAGATTTCCTGTTTGTACGGAAACTTAAATACACATTTCAGACAGAGGTGCGCGATTCTCGGTGTATACACAGCGTAATTCCTGTTTTAGTGTTGACAGGCGGTGAAAAGGTGACATGCAGCCTTCATGACCCTCCTGTGGCAGACAAATTACCTCTGACAGTAGACTATGTCGAAGACTGGAGCGGTAAGGCCCAGGAAAATCTTCACTTTCTCGTGATTAGAGAAGTCCAAGGTGCTCTTCCCTTCCTACCACCAAATTCAAAAACTTGTATTTGTGTGCTGCACATAAATAAAAAAAATAATTTGAACTTTGAGTGATGTTCATTCCCTATGTGGAGTGTAATGAGCAAAAAAAAAAAAAAAAAAAAAGCCTGTAATATAGGCCTCGTCAGGCCGGGAACCACTGGATTTCCTCGACGAAGCGTACTGTTGGTAGCCTTGAGATCGTAGGTACTACTGGTAACCTTGAGATCTTAGGTACTATTGGTAGCCTTGAGATCGTACGTACTGTTGGTAGCTTTGAGATCGTACGTACTGTTGGTAGCTTTGAGATCGTACGTACTGTTGGTAGCTTTGAGATCGTACGTACTGTTGGTAGCTTTGAGATCGTACGTACTGTTGGTAGCTTTGAGATCGTACGTACTGTTGGTAGCTTTGAGATCGTACGTACTGTTGGTAGCTTTGAGATCGTACGTACTGTTGGTAGCTTTTAAGATCGTACGTACTGTTGGTAGCTTTGAGATCGTACGTACTGTTGGTAGCTTTAGATCGTACGTACTGTTGGTAGCTTTGAGATCGTACGTACTGTTGGTAGCTTTAAGATCGTACGTACTGTTGGTAGCTTTAAGATCGTACGTACTGTTGGTAGCTTTAAGATCGTACGTACTGTTGGTAGCTTTAAGATCGTACGTACTGTTGGTAGCTTTAAGATCGTACGTACTGTTGGTAGCTTTAAGATCGTACGTACTGTTGGTAGCTTTGAGATCGTACGTACTGTTGGTAGCTTTAAGATCGTACGTACTGTTGGTAGCTTTGAGATTGCAGGCACCATTGGAACCCGTAGCTCAGTTGGCAGCTCACTAAACTCACACACTGAGTGTCTGTGGTTCGATCCCCAGTCGGGTGGAAACATTGGGCGTGTTTCTATAAGACACCTGTTGTCCCTGTTCACCTAACAGTAAGAAGGTACCCGGGTGTTAGCTAACTGGTGTGGGTCGCATCCTGGAGGACAAAATTAACCTAATTTGCCTGAAATACTCTGCACAACCATGAGTTTTCTATATAGTATGTCACTGATGTCAGCTATGGTCTGTATAAGTTGTATCATGTGCTTGTAGACAAAGACTTATTGGTGGTTTTTCAGACGATAGGTACCACTGCTGTGTGACAGCAACACAACTCGAACATGCAACAGTGTGGTACGTATCGACCATTAGGTGTAACTTGAAGGCACTGTCACCTATAGTTTAACTTCGTAAAGCTGTAGGAAAGCATGTTATGGTTGAAGCACGTGGTTGTGGTGGCCAGGGTGTGGCGATGACAACGCTGCCACACCCTGGCCACCACAACCACGTGATTCCACCATAACATGGTTTCCTACAGCTTTACAAAGTTAAGGTGGTTGTCAGGCCGTGATTGTCAAACAACCACGCAGTGGTCCACTACTTCACCGTCCAACTGTGATTGCTAGTCCACCTCTGACACCATCACGTGGCCGTGGTGAGTTAAACCTTCATGGCGTGGTGATATATGACTCGCCACTCCTAGTACTCACCATGAATAAAGTGAGTGAAACTCACAGTTATTCACCTCAGGAATGACAAAACACATAAGTCTTCCTCTGAAAATCTTGCCTCGAACGCGACAGAATTCCGAGAGACAATTTTAAAATTTGAGCTCAAATCCAACCAATCAGAGCTCTGCCCAGCAGACGAAGGGGGGGTTTAGAGTGGTAGGTTGTGGGTTGTCCACCTGGGATTGGCTGCACCTCACAACCACTCACAGACCTGCACATTAACCAGAGTTACCTGTCAGCCAGCAACGTCCTTATGCCTCGCTGGACACACAAAATATGTCAACACATTTTTTGGGAGAGTTTTAGTTCCTGAGATAAGTGACTGGTAGTGGTGATTGTGGTAGTGATTGGTAGTGGTGACTGTGGTAGTGATTGGTAGTGGTGACTGTGGTAGTGATTGGTAGTGGTGACTGTGGTAGTGATTGGTAGTGGTGACTGTGGTAGTGATTTGGTAGTGGTGACTGTGGTAGTGACTGGTAGTGGTGACTGGTAGTGGTGACTGGTAGTGGTGACTGTGGTAGTGACTGGTAGTGGTGACTGTGGTAGTGACTGGTAGTGGTGACTGTGGTAGTGACTGGTAGTGGTGACTGTGGTAATGACTGATAGTGGTGACTGTAGTAATGACTGATAGTGGTGACAGTGGAAGTGACTGTAGTAGTGACTGGTAATAGTGACTGAGGTAGTGACTGGTGTTGACTGGTAGTGACTGTGCCCGTCACATTAACTCTGGTAACAACAGGCTTTCATCCAATAAAACACCTAAGACCTAATCATTTCGTTTTTCCTCCAACTTCCTCAGTTTCGCTCACCCACGATGTTTCATCCTCAACATTCCCTAGTCTGGGGGGAAAAAATCTCCCAAAGTTACATTTGGAGCTAGAGGGATAACTAGCACGGGAGCTAGTGGGATAACTAGCACGGGAGCTAGTGGGATAACTAGCACGGGAGCTAGGGGGATAACTAGCACGGGAGCTAGGGGGATAACTAGCACGGGAGCTAGTGGGATAACTAGCACGGGAGCTAGTGGGATAACTAGCACGGGAGCTAGGGGGGATAACTAGCACGGGAGCTAGGGGATAACTAGCACGGGAGCTAGGGGATAACTAGCACGGGAGCTAGTGGGATAACTAGCACGGGAGCTAGAGGGATAACTAGCACGAGAGCTAGTGGGATAACTAGCAGGGAGCTAGTGGATAACTAGCACGGAGCTAGTGGGATAACTAGCACGGGAGCTAGAGGGATAACTAGCACGGGAGCTAGTGGGATAACTAGCACGAGAGCTAGTGGGATAACTAGCACGGAGCTAGTGGGATAACTAGCACGGAGCTAGTGGATAACTAGCACGGGAGCTAGTGGGATAACTAGCACGGGAGCTAGGGGATAACTAGCACGGGGAAGCTAGGGGCTGATAACTAGCACGGGAGCTAGGGGATAACTAGCACGGAGCTAGGGGATAACTAGCACGGGAGCTAGGGGGATAACTAGCACGGGAGCTAGGGGGATAACTAGCACGGAGCTAGTGGGATAACTAGCACGGGAGCTAGTGGGATAACTAGCACGGGAGCTAGTGGGATAACTAGCACGGAGCTAGTGGGATAACTAGCACGGAGCTAGTGGGATAACTAGCACGGAGCTAGTGGGATAACTAGCACGGAGCTAGTGGGATAACTAGCACGGGAGCTAGTGGGATAACTAGCACGGGAGCTAGTGGGATAACTAGCACGGGAGCTAGTGGGATAACTAGCACGGGAGCTAGTGGGATAACTAGCACGGGAGCTAGTGGGATAACTAGCACGGGAGCTAGTGGGATAACTAGCACGGGAGCTAGTGGATAACTAGCACGGAGCTAGTGGGATAACTAGCACGGAGCTAGTGGGATAACTAGCACGGGAGCTAGTGGGATAACTAGCACGGGAGCTAGTGGGATAACTAGCACGGAGCTAGTGGGATAACTAGCACGGGAGCTAGGGGATAACTAGCACGGAGCTAGTGGGATAACTAGCACGGGAGCTAGGAGGATAACTAGCACAGGAGCTAGGGGGATAACTAGCACGGGAGCTAGTGGGATAACTAGCACGGGAGCTAGGAGGATAACTAGCACAGGAGCTAGGGGGATAACTAGCACGGGAGCTAGTGGGATAACTAGCACGGGAGCTAGTGTGATAACTAGCACGGGAGCTATGGGGATAACTAGCACGAGAGCTAGTGGGATAACTAGCACGGGAGCTAGGGGATAACTAGCACGGGAGCTAGGGATAACTAGCACGGGAGCTAGTGGGATAACTAGCACGGGAGCTAGGGGGATAACTAGCACGAGAGCTAGTGGGATAACTAGCACGGGAGCTAGTGGGATAACTAGCACGGGAGCTAGTGGGATAACTACCACGGGAGCTAGTGGGATAACTAGCACGGGAGCTAGGGGGATAACTAGCACGGGAGCTAGTGGGATAACTAGCACGGGAGCTAGTGGGATAACTAACACGGGAGCTAGTGGGATAACTAGCACGGGAGCTAGGGGGATAACTAGCACGGGAGCTAGGGGGGATAACTAGTATGGTAAAGGATAATTAGAACGGTAGTTAAAGGATAACTAGCACGGGAGCTAGGATGAAAACTAGAACGTGATCTAAGGGGGTAACTAAGACAGAAATTGATGGATGGATGGTGACTGTGGTAGTGATTGGTAGTGGTGACTGTGGTAGTGATTGGTAGTGGTGACTGTGGTAGTGGTGACTGTGGTAGTGATTGGTAGTGGTGACTGTGGCAGTGATTGGTAGTGGTGACTGTGGCAGTGATTGGTAGTGGTGACTGTGGTAGTGATTGGTAGTGGTAAGGATTTTTAAAACAAAATTTGATAAGAGTTCCCCATGAAAGACTAATTTGGTAACTATAGAAAGGAGAAATAATATTTACAGACTAGGACAATAAGAGATTCTGAGAGGAAAATGTAGAAAGAGAAAAATGTCCTCATGGGGAAAATGTGAGCAGCGGGTTGCCCCAAGGGTCGGTGCTCCCTCCCGTAACATTCCATAATTAATGACTTATCATAAGAAATCAACGCGTTTGTTTGCGCATCATGCGAAAACATCTTATAGAACATAAACGTTAAAAAAAATGACCGTAAAACTCTACAGGAAGACTTGGATAAATGAAGCAAATGGTACGACAGAAGGATTATGGAATGTAATGAAGATAATGAATGATGGTGAATGTGTTTTCTTTTCTGCTTCCCCCTGTCTCGGCGAGAGACGCCCACTGAGTTTAACAAAAAAAATTGTCATGTAATGGTAATGCAGGAAAGTGACACAAGGACACCTGAAGAATATAATATTAAACGTGTCAGAGAGAGATCCAGGAATTATTCTTAACTAAAGATTGACACCAGAAGTTGTGAAACATTCATAAGTTCCGTTGCCAAACTAATAACTTTCAAATATAAGGATGGAAGAATGTTCAAATTACGGGTTTCTAAGCTTGTTAGGCCAACATTGTTTACAGTGTAATGTGATACCGTCAGGCTGTTGGCAAGAAACAAAAATGTCAATATTTGTTGTCAGTTATTTACAGTGACAGATTCCACGACCTAAACGTTCCCAATAAAATGTCTTGGATTTTCCATATTATGTCTTTTTCCAACAAAACTGTTGTATACACCGGCTGTGTGCAGACCCGCCGGAAAAGTTATGTAGACTAGACAGAAATAAAAGTTATAAAAATGGCTTTCATAGCTAAACAAAACAAAAAACTGTGCTAATAAAAGCGTTAAAGCACTGAAGATTGTCAGGATGAATGACAGAAGAGGAGGATACAGGGTAACTTGAGGTCATGTAAGGCTGTGACTTAGTAATATATATAAAAGTAGAGCCTAGTTCTCCTGTCACCATGGAGAGCGAAGCCAAAATTGTGAACTGAAGAAAAGATGAGTCGAAAAGATAGTGAAAACAAGTTAATTGGAAACACAGATGTGGAACACTGATAAAGGTGTTAAAGTGAGGTATTGTGTGCCACAACACTCGAAATTTAAACAAAAAAAATCCACGATAACAATCACTGCAGACATGACATCAGGGGCTGAGCGGTGATCCAGTAGCTACATACAACTCTCAGATAACAATCACTGCAGACATGACATCAGGGGCTGAGCGGTGATCCAGTAGCTACATACAACTCTCAGATAACAAATCACTGCAGACATGACATCAGGGGCTGAGCAGTGATCCAGTAGCTACATACAACTCTCAGATAACAATCACTGCAGACATGACATCAGGGGCTGAGCGGTGATCCAGTAGTTACATACAACTCTCAGATAACAATCACTGCAGACATGACATCAGGGGTTGAGCGGTGATCCAGTAGTTACATACAACTCTCAGATAACAATCACTGCAGACATGACATCAGGGACTGAGCGGTGATCCAGTAGTTACATACAACTCTCAGATAACAATCACTGCAGACATGACATCAGGGGCTGAGCGGTGATCCAGTAGTTACATACAACTCTCAGATAACAATCACTGCAGACATGACATCAGGGGCTGAGCAGTGATCCAATAGTTACATACAACTCTCAGATAACAATCACTGCAGACATGACATCAGGGGCTGAGCGGTGATCCAGTAGTTACATACAACTCTCAGATAACAATCACTGCAGACATGACATCAGGGGCTGAGCGGTGATCCAGTAGCTACATACAACTCTCAGATAATTCGAATATAATTCACAAGTTGGTAACCACATTGGAGAAAACAACAGTGCCTGAGGCTGCCATCTTCACCAAGGGTACTGCAAACTCGTGTAAGCATCTAACTAAAGATAAATGATCACGTCAGTAGATTGAAGAAAAATGGGGAAAAGAACTCATGGAGGATGAGGGAGAAGTATGCGAAGAATGGAAATGAGTTAAAAGAAACGAAGGAAGATTTGCCTTTCCAGATTAGCTTTTGCCGATGAAGAGGCTAATTACTGGGCACACCATAGCCATCCTGTGGAGGGTAGCACACTAGGAATTAGGCCCCAAAAGGGTTAGCAGGAGTACATCTTGATACATATCTACAATTTATCCTAACTTTTGTAAATAAATCTATGATATTTGATTAATATTTAGTCTGGTATCTTATTTTCATTAAAAAGATACCATGACATATCACAAAGGTTGTGACCTTAAACCACAGCTATGTTGATACCAACATTAACAACAAAGGAATGCCGCTGAAGGCCTACTGGCCCATGCTAGGCAGGTCTATCTCACACCCACTCATGTAATTGTCTAACCTATTTTTTAAGGCTACACAAGGTTTTCGCTTCAATGACGCTACTCGGGTGTTTGTTCCACTCATCCACAACTCTTACCAAACTAGTGATTTCCTCTATCTTTTCTAAATCAATTTTTTTTCCAACTTTAACCAATTGCTGCGAATCCTGTCTTGGTTAGATATTTTCAGCACGTTATTTATAGTCCCTTTAGTTATTGCTGTCTTCCATTTATACACCTCAACCATGTTTCCCTAAATCTACGCCTTTCCAGAGAGCGCAGAATCAGTGCTCTCAGTCTATTTTCGCAGGAAAGATTAAATGGAATCATCTTCATCCTCTATGTTTTTCTAACGCATTTATGACCATTCTATAATACAGTGACCAGAACTGCGCAGCATAATCAAAACGAGGCTTACCAACGATATATTGAGTTGAAATATTATAAGAGGACTACTGTTATTTATACTTCTTGACACGAAGCCAAGAATTCAATAAGCTTTATTGCAAACACTTATTCACTGTTGTCTTGGCTTTAGATTACCGCTATCCAAAACTCCTAAATCTTCGCATTCAGAGTAACTGAGTTCTACATTATTCGGTGTACAAATGTCATGGTTGATCTCTTTTCAAAGGTTTAGAAGCTTACATTTGTGTACATAAAACTGCATCTGCCACTTCTGCGACCACTGCACCAGCCATCCTGTAGTGTTCTTAGTGTCCTTATCAGAATTAATGTGAGAGCTTATTTTAGTGTCCTCGGCCAACTTGTTTATATTGCTATATATTCCCTCATCTATTTCGTTTATGTATATTGTGAACAGCAAAGGGTCCAACACAGACCCCTGTGGAATACCGCTTGTGACGTGTCCCCATTTATGCAAACTCTGTTGCCTATCTGTCAACCACGCCTCAATCCAGTGAGGTGATGTACCTCACTCTCTCTGAGGTACATCACCTCTGCACTATCTTTAACTAATATATAACACTGCTAGTATCAGCTATCACATGTTGCACTACCTTTAACTAATATGTAACACTTGTAGTATCCTTACTGACGTCCATATACACAATATCATATTCATTACCATGATCTACCACTTCAAATACCTTTGTGAAAAAAAGGTTATTAAATTCGAAAGGCATGAACACCCCTTTGTAAAACTGTGCTGAGATTCAATGATTAATTTATCTTTCAAGGTGTCTTCGAATAGTCTCGGCAATTATCGATTTCAAAAATTTTCCTACAATGGAGGTTAGGCTAATTGGTCTATAATTCGAAACTAACGACTTGTCTCCTGCTTTGTAGATAGGTACCCCATCTAACATTTTCCACTTATCCAGCACCTTGACAGTTTGCAGTGATATGTTGGAAAGAATAGCTTATGGTTTACTAAGTTCCTCCTTACATTCCTTTATAACCCTTCACAACAATTCATCACTATGGATGAAAGGACAGTTTTCCCAGAATGTCTCGAAAAGCTTATCGAACTTTTCGAATTTTTTTCCAAATCTCGAAAACCTCTGCCACTTTTCCAAACGGCCTGAAAAACCTCCATCTCTCTCTCTCTTTCTCTCTCTCTGAGAAGAGACTGTCATCTCACACCATGGTAGAATATCCAACAATTTCTACCAGAACACCGGCTTTTACAACACAGCTGAACACCTTGACAGGAAACTTCATCGTTATCCTGCATAATAAACCTACTGACCTATCCCGTACATGTCTCTCAGATCCACTTGCCCTGCAGTCAACCTCATCCTCACCTGACCCTTCACTATGTTCCCTATATATACTCTGCTCAGGTAAATTTATCTGTGACTTGATAAAGCCCAGTGTTTGCAAAACACAGTCAATAAAGGATCGCAATATATTGCGTTTATGAATTTTATCATCGTGTCGGTATTTTATACTATTTATGGTAGTACCAAGCTGGAAGAGAATATTCTGCACTGGAACAAATCAGAGAACTACACAATTCTATCATACATTTTCTGAAACTAGAGACACAGGGATTATATATAAAAAAGGAAATCAGTGTGAGTATTCGTCACACCAGATGGCAGAGTCAAAATTTTGGGTTTGGCTCCAGGACTGTACTGGACGTGAAGGATATATATATATATATATACATTTTCGTGCAGTGGTTGTGCACTGAGTGTGATAGTGGTGACGAGGTATGATAATAACATGGATGATGGAGAAAGATAGAACATGTGTGAAGGAAGGTGGGGTGAGTGTGGCCCCTCCCTCCCCCACCATGACAGAGGTGTGGTGAGTGTGGGCCCCTCCCTCCCCCACCACGACAGAGGAGGGGCCACCATTACAGAAATAATGCCAAAAATCAGACCAGAGACAAATGACTGACTGTGTGATTGTCAGAATGGATGTCTTCCGGCATGGCGGGGGTGGTGGGGGTGTGGGGTTATTAGAGGGGGAGACATGGGGTTGTGGGGAGGGAAGGAGGGTACCCAGCTGGTGGTGCTGTGCCCCCGCAACACAAGATGGCGGGTGATGGGGGGTGCTGGGGGTGCTGGTGGAGCTACAAGATGTCCACCACCATCATCATCCCCACCACCACCCTACTCCCCAACACACCTAGAGTTTTAAAACAATGTATATTACTGCAACAGCTATGTTCACATGGCTGTCAATATATCACTGCACCAGCTGTGTTCAAGTGCTAGTAATATATCACTGCACCAGCTGTGTTCACAGTACTGGCAAATATATCACTGTACCAGCTGTGTTCACAATACCGGAATTATATCACTGCACCAGCTGTGCTCAAAGACCACTGGTCGACACCATTTGTTCAGTGTACATTGAATATTCCTGTCTTTATTATTCCTATAGTGAGTGTCCCGAAAAAAAATTCTTTCCAATTTAAGAGACTTGGTCTGAGACCGAGCCTCGAGGAAATGATCGCCGGTCAAATTAGTATGTAAGACAGCAATTGCCATCTCTGGCTGACGAAGTAGTCTTCAGCCATCAAGGTAATGTATTCTTAACTGTGAGAAGTGACAGCATCCATACTGACACCAAGACTCATTGCTGAGACCATAGTTGACACCAAGTGTCGTTGCTGAGACCACAGTTGACACCAAGTGTCGCTGCTGAGAGGGCAAGTGGCAGCTGTGATTGGCACTGGTGAGAGGGCAAGTGACATATCTGGTTGGCACTGGAAACGACGTCCTCGGACAGAAAAAAATATATAAAAAAGGAGAGACAAGGGCCGCAGTTCCTGTAGCCGCCATTGAATAGAGTAGAACACAGCTCAAGGTTGACAGGGTAGATAGTGTGACGGCGGCAATATGAACGACTCCAGCTCAGCACTGCTCACTTAATTCTCCTTAATAAACACCAAACGAACGTTAGAAGAGTCACTGCAGAGATGTAAATCATCAGCAGTGATACCACCAATGCCTCGCCTGAGACTTCCAACATCGCAAGCCATATTACTACCGCTACATCAGGGAATTCAAAAACAAAGTTGATTGTTCTTGCAAAAAAAAAAAAATCGAAAATCTCGAACGAAAAAGACAGTAATACCTAAGATTGTCTTCAAGGTGGAGGAGACATTTTTTTTTCAAGTGAGATTACAGGAAGTAGCGTCACACACGGCTAAGATCTCACCTCCAAAACTCTGCACCATAACAGGCTCCCTACACAATACAGGCTCCCTTCACAATACAGGCTCCCTACACAATACAGGCTCCCTACACAATACAGGCTCCCTACACAATACAGGCTCCCTACACAATACAGGCTCCCTACACAATACAGGCTCCCTACACAATACAGGCTACCTACACAATACAGGCTACCTACACAGTATTCGAAAATATTAAAACCTAGTATGCCTACAACATGCTAGATGGAGTCAATAACAGACCAACTGACTGGAGGAAATAAGAGTAATCTGGTCAAAGTGAACAAGCATATTAAATGCAGTACACAAATGACATCCTCTCTACTCTCTATCCACTATAATGTTATCATACACGCATGTCACTAACACCAATGATAATCCTCCACTCAAGACTCCTTAAGAAACTATTGCTTCGTACAGGTACCTTGTACCCAGTGAGCATAATGCTTAAACTGATGGCTCAGCTCAGCACTAGCAGAGCACTCGAGCCCACTACCAACATACTAAAATACACAAGGGGAGGGGAAATCTTGCGAGACTCCAAGTCTGTTCTTCAAGATCTTGAGAGTACTATCTAAAAAATACATACCAGGAACATTATAACAGACACTGGAAATGACCTGAACAGTGCTCAGGACAATGGCTTTTGCATTTCATTAGTCTGTACACGTTCCCACACAGGAATCAGTTATCATGATGTCACTGCTAAAGAATCAAGGTCTGCTGGTGACTTAGAGGTGAAATTACAACTGGGTTATTGTTAAAAACCAGAACGAGAAAGCACAAATACACAAGAGACCTGAGAACACTAGCATAAGGCACTACGATCTGTTGCTATCAGAAAGTTGTGTATAGGCTACATAAAACGGCTACTAGATTGTGCGACATCCACCACCACCACCAGGTCGTCTCTACTGTGACTCAGCCTGGTCACCTACACATGGAAGTTGTTTTGGTTCCCTCAGACACAACACTGACAACACCATCTATGACCATCATGAACACTGACACCAACCACAGTCACCATGAAACAAGTCATTTTCAAAACCCCTCCTTCATATGCAGTTCAATGTAGAAAAGTGCAAAGTTCTATTCTTTTGAATATTGGATTCAGGTTGGATAAATTTAAAGTATTCAACTTATATCCATTATTTCAAGTTCTTTCTTGGATAGATATCGTCATTATCTTTACCTTGAACGACCTGCTACTCGGACACTGTTTCCATATAACAGGTCACAGAGACTGAAGGTAACGGTGAACTCTAAACCTGTATGTGGTGTCAGAGATGGAAGACATTCAAGATGTGAAGGCAAGTGGATAAACACCTGGATATCCTGTACTTGACAAACTTGCGGCAGACGAACTGTGCCTAGGATTATCCTACTGCATGATGAAACAATCAACCTGTAAACGTCATACAACGCCTGGTGAATGGGAGGCAATTAGGTATGATCCGAGGAAGACGAGGGTAGTACTGGTTCAAATATTCGTAGAACCACACTTGCTACACTTTCCCATTCTGACATCCCTTCTTGGATAATCACTCCTCGTCTCCTACTCTTTGATTCACTGTAACACACGCATGTACCTTGTTATTCCTGTCCGCTCTTCGTGTTTTTTTTGTCTATTGCCAGGTACAGTATCGAATAAATTCTTACAGTCCAAAAATATGCAGTCCACTCAACGTGTTTGTCTCCCGCGTCACTCCCGTTACTGCCACAGAACTCCAGCAGGTTTCTGAGGCTACACTTACCATCTCTGAACCCCTGCTGGCAGGGCAGGATGAGGCCCTGAGCTATGGCAAGCTGTAGAAGCGATATTTGTCAAGTGTTAACAGACACTAAGTCTGTGTATCAAATGAACTTGACAAGAATGTCGCCAAGATGCATCACAAACCCGTGCGGAACAATTAAAGGCACATTTTTACAGCTAAAAATATACCTTAAATTATCCATATTAAAGATATTTATTAATATTAAGATAATACCGCCAAATTCTTCCCAGCGACTGAATGTATTATATTCGTAGGAGTAAAATACTGTTGTAAAGGTATGGGTTAAGAGGTGGATTTAGGCCCAACCAAATGAAAAATAAACTTTGAAATTTCGAGAGGCCCTTTCAGACTGTGAGGGACTAAGCTGCAGGTGTTAAGTTTGTTCCTACATCGGCCACTGTCTGCTAGTTACTGTTTACCAGACCACTTCTCTCCAAATGCTCTACTATTCTCCATCTGATTATCTTCATTACCTTACATAGTAATAGTCTGTAGTTAACACTTATGTCTTTTTTCATATGCTGGTACTACCTTCACTCAGTGTCTTCCAGATCTCTGGCAATTCTTCCATATACAATGACTTGTAGCCTTTAGACAGTGCTTCTGCACCCTCTCGTAGAATCTACAGTGATATTTTATCGGGTTCCATTGCTTTTGTTGTATCCTATTCATTCAAAAGTTTTTTTTATCTCTCTCCCTGCTTTGTGTATGGTGTCAGTACCTGTTGGTGTGCATTGTGTCCATGACTCTGGTATCGTCTCTTGTTTCTAATGAAAATAACTCTTTAAATCATTTGTTGAAGTCCCCACAAACTTCCTTGTAACTTTTCTTGAGCTGTCTTTCTTACTGTCGTCTTTCTGATGTAGTTGTCAATTATTTTCGGTTCAGACTTGACTTCTGTTACTGTCATTGTTGTTTAGCTCTTCTCACTTTAGCAGATTAGTTTCTGGCTCTTTTGTTCACCTCTTATTTTCCTGTTCTTCGATTTCTAAAGGTTTTACATGCTCTTGTGGTTTTGGTTTTGTCCTCTCTGCATCTTCGGTTAATGTTAAGTAAAAGGACACAAATGCAACTAATGTGACATTTTATTGTGGCAACGTTTCGCTCTCCAGGAGCTTTATCAAGCCGTTACAAACAATACATGGACACAGAGGGTATATATATGCTCAGAGTGAGGTGTAATACTAGTGGTGGTGGAAGTAGTAGTGATGTAAGTTGTAGTAGTAGTAATACAATAAGGTAGAACAATCAACTTGCACATTGCACTTGTGTCCTTTTACTTAACATATTGTCGGTAATTCTACCAATATTAATACATCTTTGGTTAAGCCTTGGGGGCTCTGTTCATACCATTCTCTCTTCTCCTGGGTATGAAGTTCTCTACCTCCCGACGCTTTCTAGCGAGGTACTTTCTAATCTGATACGCCGACTTTCCTTTCTGTTCACTTTCCCATTGTACTGCAGTCAGGAATTCCATCCTGCCTTCAAAAATTAATCATCTGAAATATAGTTTCTACCCTCCCCTCCACTATTTGTTTTTTCTCAATGTTTACTTTCACTAGTTATTCGAAATTCAGCGCTGTATGGTCGTTAGTACCCGGAGGCCTCTCATCTTATATTTCACCTTTATCGGATGTAATTATGGTATATATTTGACCCAGTCTTAAAATTACCTCTCTCTCTCTACCTTCCTCCCTCCCTCACCTCTCTCTCTCTCTCTCTCACACACTAGTGTATCTCAGTTATGTCCTGGTTACAATGCACGTCTCCGGGGCCCCAATTAACTGAAATAATCTTTCACTGCTACATTTCCCAGTCAAGATACCACAGTTGTGGCATCTGTTGAACAGCTTAAGGAGCAGCTGGGCAGAGGCAGCCAGCAGCAGTAACAATGAGCAACAAGGGAACAATGACGTAGCTTCTGTATGTTATGACGCACAGCAGTTAGTGGTCCTACTGGCGCTGGATGCCGCCCATGACACTGATAACAAGGGAACGCCATAACCTGCCTTCCAGATAACAGTGATGGTGGCAGCTATGACAGTCACGCAAGATATCAGCAGCCATGACAATGTTAATACTGTGATATCTCTCCACACTTCCTTTGTCTTCTTCAAGCATGCCCCGGGGTACTCTAGGGTACGTCATGCCCCGGGGTACTCTAGGGTACGTCATGCCCCGGGGTACTCTAGGGTACGTCATGCCCCGGGTACTTAGGTGTCATGCCCGGTACTCTAGGGTACGTCATGCCCCGGGGTACTCTAGGGTACGTCATGCCCCGGGGTACTCTAGGGTACGTCATGCCCCGGGGTACTCTAGGGTACGTCATGCCCCGGGGTACTCTAGGGTACGTCATGCCCCGGGGTACTCTAGGGTACGTCATGCCCCGGGGTACTCTAGGGTACGTCATGCCCCGGGTACTCTAGGGTACGTCATGCCCCGGGGTACTCTAGGGTACGTCATGCCCCGGGGTACTCTAGGGTACGTCATGCCCCGGGGTACTCTAGGGTACGTCATGCACCGGGGTACTCTAGGGTACGTCATGCCCCGGGTACTCTAGGGACGTCATGCCCCGGGGTACTCTAGGAACGTCATGCCCCGGGGTACTCTAGGGAACGTCATGCCCCGGGTACTCTAGGTACGTCATGCCCCGGGTACTTAGGTACGTCATGCCCCGGGGTACTCTAGGGTACGTCATGCCCCGGGGTACTCTAGGGTACGTCATGCCCCGGGGTACTCTAGGGTACGTCATGCCCCGGGGTACTCCAGGGTACGTCATGCCCCGGGGTACTCTAGGGTACGTCATGCCCCGGGGTACTCTAGGGAACGTCATGCCCCCGGGGTACTCTAGGGAACGTCATGCCCCGGGGTACTCTAGGGAACGTCATGCCCCGGGGTACTCTAGGGAACGTCATGCCCCGGGGTACTCTAGGGTACGTCATGCCCCGGGGTACTCTAGGGAACGTCATGCCCCCGGGGTACTCTAGGGAACGTCATGCCCCGGGGTACTCTAGGGTACGTCATGCACCGGGGTACTCCAGGGTACGTCATGCACCGGGGTACTCCAGGGTACGTCATGCACCGGCCTACTCCAGTTTTGTCAACGTTTTCTCATCACGAAAGAAACGTTGCAGAACCAGCTTTCATTAGAACAACGTTTCCCTCTGTTAAGAGACCGTTAAGATTAACAAAGCTCTACACTGAGCGAAACGTTGCTCCAATGAAAATCTGTTCAATAACCTTTTTTTTTTTCGAAAGTTCGAAATATTAATTCAGAATATTTCTTCGTTCTTGTGTTCAGGTCGTCAACTGACTTCCGTGTTCGTGTGTTCAGGTCGTCATTGACTTCCGTGTTCGTGTGTTCAGGTCGTCATTGACTTCCGTGTTCGTGTGTTCAGGTCGTCATTGACTTCCGTGTTCGTGTGTTCAGGTCGTCATTGACTTCCGTGTTCGTGTGTTCAGGTCGTCATTGACTTCAGTGTTCAGGTCGTCAACTTTCGTGTAGTTCCTGAAAAGCTCGTATATTATATTTTTACTGTCGTATGATTTAAATTTATGGCGACCTTTCGGTCCGAAAGGGACCGAAACGTCGCCGCCACAAAATTCCTCTCCTAAGTACGGGTTTTCGGCGAAGTATTCCAGCCACGGTACTGTGACCATTCTATTACTGACATCATCATACCCTCAGAGACGAAACTCTAGTCACATTTTCACGTTTTTAAGCAGTGTTTTTAGTGGAAATTCCAATTTACCTCTTAAAATTAGAATTTTGTCATCTGTGATATTCTTAAACTGTGATTGCTTCTCTTTTTTTGTTAGCTTGTGTGGTCACTAGCGGTCTCCACTGTCTGTGGTTGTTCCATATTTGTGTGCCTCTCTCTCTACGGCTATGGCTGAACCACGGCCACACACTTCTTTACATTGCCTCTTCTTCCTTTGTTTAGACATTTCCTTGATCCCGGCACTACCTTGCAAGGGATTCCATCTGTTTTCTTGCGTTATCGTTCATTTGCTGATTTTAACAAGCTTGTATTCTGTGTTCATTTAGTTAGGAAAATTTTCAGAGTTTTAACTTGAGAAGAGAAGGAGCGTGCGAGGCAGAGAATCTGAAGTGAGAGAGGAGCCGAGAGGGGCCACTTTGCATATTAAAGAGACTAAATGCAGTCAAGACAAGTGATGTGGAGGTAAGGATAAAATATAAGATTTCTTCGGATTTTTAACCTCGAAGGGTTAGCCACCCATTATAACCCAAGAAAGTCAGTGCGTCATCGAGGACTGTATCTTATTTCCATTGGGGTCCTCAATCTTGTCCCCCAGGATGCGACCCACACCAGTCGACTAACACGCAGGTACCTATTTGCTGCTAGGTGAACAGGACAACAGGTGTAAGGAAACTCGTCGAAATGTTTCCACCCCGCCGGGAATCGAACCCGGGCCCTCCGTGTGTGAAGCGAGAGCTTTAGCCACCAGGCCATGATGGTGATAACATGATTACATCCACTATCAGCCAGGATCATGATACAACCTTGGGTGGTAAACCGAAATCAATCAATAATGATTGAAGTGAAAGTATAATTTGTGATTCAATAATCCTAGTATCCCCAGAAGAAACTAACGTGAGGTAGAGCAGAATAATTAATATGATAGATGAGTGCTTCTGAACCCAGACCATCCCACTGTCAACACTGGTAACATACCTGACCTTGTCCTCACCACGGATAACATACCTGACCTTGTCCTCACCACGGATGATAACATACCTGACCTTGTCCTCACCACGGATGATAACATACCTGACCTTGTCCTCACCACGGATGATAACATACCTGACCTTGTCCTCACCACGGATGATAACATACCTGACCTTGTCCTCACCACGGATGATAACATACGTGATCTTGTCCTCACCACGGATGATAACATACCTGACCTTGTCCTCACCACGGATGATAACATACGTGATCTTGTCCTCACCACGGATGATAACATACCTGACCTTGTCCTCACCACGGATGATAACATACGTGATCTTGTCCTCACCACGGATGATAACATACCTGACCTTGTCCTCACCACGGATGATAACATACCTGACCTTGTCCTCACCACGGATGATAACATACGTGATCTTGTCCTCACCACGGATGATAACATACCTGACCTTGTCCTCACCACGGATGATAACATACGTGATCTTGTCCTCACCACGGATGATAACATACCTGACCTTGTCCTCACCACGGATAACATACCTGACCTTGTCCTCACCACGGATGATAACATACCTGACATTGTCCTCACCACGGATGATAACATACCTGACCTTGTCCTCACCACGGATGATAACATACCTGACCTTGTCCTCACCACGGATAACATACCTGACCTTGTCCTCACCACGGATGATAACATACCTGACCTTGTCCTCACCACGGATGATAACATACCTGACCTTGTCCTCACCACGGATGATAACATACCTGACCTTGTCCTCACCACGGATGATAACATACCTGACCTTGTCCTCACCACGGATGATAACATACCTGACCTTGTCCTCACCACGGATGATAACATACCTGACCTTGTCCTCACCACGGATGATAACATACCTGACCTTGTCCTCACCACGGATGATAACATACCTGACCTTGTCCTCACCACGGATGATAACATACCTGACCTTGTCCTCACCACGGATGATAACATACCTGACCTTGTCCTCACCACGGATAACATACCTGACCTTGTCCTCACCACGGATGATAACATACGTGATCTTGTCCTCACCACGGATGATAACATACTTGATCTTGTCCTCACCACGGATAACATGCTTGACCTTGTCCTCACCACGGATGATAACATACCTGACCTTGTCCTCACCACGGATGATAACATACCTGACCTTGTCCTCACCACGGATGATAACATACCTGACCTTGTCCTCACCACGGATGATAACATACCTGACCTTGTCCTCACCACGGATAACATACCTGACCTTGTCCTCACCACGGATGATAACATACCTGACCTTGTCCTCACCACGGATGATAACATACCTGACCTTGTCCTCACCACGGATGATAACATACCTGACCTTGTCCTCACCACGGATGATAACATACCTGACCTTGTCCTCACCACGGATGATAACATACCTGACCTTGTCCTCACCACGGATGATAACATACCTGACCTTGTCCTCACCACGGATGATAACATGCTTGACCTTGTCCTCACCACGGATGATAACATACTTGATATTGTCCTCACCACGGATAACATGCTTGACCTTGTCCTCACCACGGATGATAAAATACTTGATCTTGTCCTCACCACGGATGATAACATGCTTGACCTTCTCACCACGGATGATAGCACCACGTGATACGAAGATTAACACCATCAGTTGCTAACTAGAGAGCAGCCGACGTTAACAATCTGCATAAAAAACGTTAATGTTAACCAGACTGAGTTCCTATATATATATCTAACAAGAGAAAATATGGAAGAGTCAAACTTATAATCCTGTCTATGAAGAAAGACATTCCACGTACATGATTATTATTTTGATATGTTAATTATTAGTAGTAAATTATATTAGTAAATTATAATTAGTAGCAAATTATTAGTAATAGTATTGTTAATTATTATTATTATTAATTCATGTTAAATGTTAATCCCATGCGGGTCATTCAGAGCAAGACGTGGTGTAGGCTTGATCCTCCGTCTGCTGAGCGCCAGACACACGCTCTTCCTATCTCTACACACTGGGATAGAGAGAAAGTCATGCCAACCTGGATGACCCAAGATGTTAAAAGCAAAACAAGTAGGAAGTTGGTGTCTCTTGAACTTCCTTGAAGCAGTTTAAGTGCGAGAAGTGAGCAGCAACAGTCTGCTTGGTGTGAAGAAACAGTGTGTATAGATAGCTTCCATTTGTGAACGCTCCTGCCACAGTGGAAAACAGCCTGGTTGATCAGGGGGCGGTCTCCAAGGAAGCCTGGCTTCAGTTATATAATATATATATCTCAATGCTTGGTTTCCATGCAAGGTCTCCAAGCCAAAAGTCTAAACACTGTCCAAAACTCGTGTTTGTTACACAGTGGTGGAGGGTACAGTGGTGGAGGGTACAGTAGTGGAGTGTACTCAGTGGTGGAGTGTACACAGTGGTGGAGGGTACAGTGGTGGAGAGTACACAGTGGTGGAGGGTACAGTAGTGGAGGGTACAGTAGTGGAGGGTACAGTGGTGGAGTGTACACAGTGGTGGAGGGTACAATGGTGGAGAGTACACAGTGGTGGAGGGTACACAGTGGTGGAGGGTACAGTGGTGGAGGGTACACAGTGGTGGAGGGTACACAGTGGTGAGGGGTACAGTGGTGGAGGGGTACACAGTGGTGGTGGGGTACACAGTGGAGGGTACAGTGGTGGAGGGTACACAGTAGTGGAGGGTACAGTGGTGGAGGGTACACAGTGGTGGAGGGTATACAGTGGTGGAGGGTACACAGTGGTGGAAAGGGTACAGTGGTGGTGGGTACACAGTGGTGGAGAGGGTACAGTGGTGGAGGGTACACAGTGGTGGAGAGGGTACACAGTGGTGGAGAGGGTATACAGTGGTGGAGGGTACACAGTGATGGATGGTACACAGTGGTGGATGGTATACAGTGGTGGAGGGTACACAGTGAAGGGTACACAGTGGTGGAGGGTACACAGTGGTGGAGAGTACACAGTGGTGGAGGGTACACAGTGGTGGAGGGTACAGTGAAGGTTATGGAACTGCTTAAACATATTAATGGAACAACAAAGGGAAGATCATCTTCACCGAGAGTTTACAAAGTTAGAACAAAAAACAGCTTTAGTATCAGAGGAAGCACAAAGGAAATAAAAAACAAGAAACCCCCAAATATTTCTACACACAAGCAAAAAACCACGTTAAGAACTACCTGTGAAATTGGTTCATTAATCACAGGTGGATCATACGCTGATGACGGAAAAGCAATGAACGAGACGGTGAAAGATCGATATGAATCAATGTTCATCAATCCACTTAATAACAGCGGAGTGGAGAATGAAGAATTTTTGTTCTCATTACAGCAGAGGGTCACATAGACTGGATAACTTAAAAACACTAGTCCCGTGGGCTTTGAATAACAAATGGAAAAGAGTTCCAACTCTTGCAGCACCTGGACCGGATTCATGGAGTTCATTATTTGTAAGTGCAAAATACGACTAGCACGAGCACTCGTTATCATTCGGGGAACGAGCTTAGCTCTAGGTGGAATCCCCAAGAACTTAAAAAGTGCAGACAAAGTTCCTTCGCATAAAGGAGGCAGAAGAGCGCTGGCCAAAAAGTACCAATCAATGTATCACACAAGTCTTTGAAGAGTGATGAGATGCCTAATTACACTCACTATAGGGCAGCATAACCTTCTCAACACAAGCCAACATGGATTTAGAGTGAGAAGATCATGTTTGTCACAACTACTTGTATTGGAAGAAAAATGCAATGTGGTATACACAGATTTTGCAAAGGCATTTAACAAATGGACATAAAATGAGGGCGATAGGTATAACGAGGTAAGCAGGCAAATATATGTTTGAGTAGCGGTAAAACAAAACAAAAAAATCTAGCATTGGCAAAATAAAAACCTCAAAACACCAAGGAATAGCAGAAGACATGGAAAAATTGCAAGACTTCCAGTGGGTAGACGACGATATGAGGTTCAGTGGTGACACGTTCCCACTGCTTAGATATGGCAAGAATGTACTTGAAAGGGGGTACTGCATATAAAGTACACGAGGATCATAACAATTACTCGTAAACGAGAGGAACATGTAAAGGATCTGCACGTAATAATGTCATCTGACCTATATTTTAAAGAACACAATAAGGAAAAATGTCACGATAGCCAGAAAAATGACAGGGGTTGATAAAGAGAACTTTCAAAACAAGGGAAATAAAACCAATAACGACATTTTTCAAATCACTTGCGCTTTCTCATTCAGAGCAATGTTCAGTATTGACGGTTCGGTGAGGGCAGGAGAGAGACTGGAGCGAAGAAAGCATTTAAATTACTGGGAACGCCTCAAAATCCTAAATACGTATTCACTGGAGGGAGCAGAGATATATAACAATTAATACGTGCAAGGGCTTAGTCCCAAGGCTTCTCATTGTCATAAACTGGATTGAGAAAGATGGGAGAAAATGTGAAATGAAAATCAGGGGCGCCACGGGCACAATAAAAGATCACAGTATCAACATCCATGGTCCAGACTACTCAATATTCTATCAACAAGGATGTGTTGGATGTAGTACAACGGGCCGCCAGTGGACTCAAGAACATGGTACACTACCCAGACTTTCTGGCTACAATTCACATCCCACAAACTACGGCCATTTCTAAAGTATTTCGACGACGATGATCATGATGATGCACGAAATAAAATGTTGTTATTTTCTGGTAAGTTGAACACTGTTTCTGGGCATCTGGCAGTTTATTATTAGTTAGGAAACTGTATACATCTGCAGTGTGCTGCTACTCTATAGTGCCTGGTGGATAGTGGTTGATGATGGTGATTAGTTATTAGTGATTGGTGGTTAGTGGTTGATAGTGCTTGGTAGTTTGCTTGGTAATAGTGGTTGGTGGTGGTGGTGATGGAGTCAGTAACTAGTGATGATGGTGTCAGTGACTGGTAGTGGTGATGGTGGTGGTAGTGATATCAGTGACTGGTGATGGTGGTAGTGGTACTGGTGATGGTGGTGGTAGTGGTGGTGGTAATGATGGTGGTAATAGTGGTGGTAATGATGGTGGTGGTGGTAATGGTGGTAATGGTGGTGGTGGTGGTGGTAATGGTGGTAATGGTGGTGGTGGTAATGGTGGTGATGATGATGGTGGTGGTAATGGTGATGATGGTGGTGGTGGTAATGGTGATGATGGTGGTGGTGGTGGTAATGGTGATGATGGTGGTGGTGGTGGTAATGGTGGATGATGGTGGATGGTGGTGGTAATGGTGGTGGTGATGGTGGTAGTAATGGTGGTGGTAATGGTGTGGTGATGGTGGTAATGGTGGTGGTAATGGTGTGGTGGTGGTAATGGTGGTGGTATGGTGGTGGTAATGGTGATGGTGGTGGTAATGGTGATGGTGGTGGTAATGGTGATGGTGGTGGTAATGGTGATGGTAGTGGTGATGGTGGTAGTAGTGGTGGTGATGGTGGTAGTAGTGGTGGTGATGGTGGTAGTAGTGGTGGTGATGGTGGTAGTAGTGGTGGTGATGGTGGTAGTAGTGGTGGTGATGGTGGTGTAGTGGTGGTGATGGTGGTAGTAGTGGTGGTATGGGGTAGTAGTGGTGAGTGATGGTGGTGTATATGGTGGGAGGTGGTGGACCTGAGAAGTGGGGGAATGTGGGGGAGGGAGGGGAGGAACGGCGGTGCTCCCCCCGCTACCACTTCCTCCTAACCCCTCCCCAACCCTCCCAACAGATCCCCCACCCTTCCCCACCACTCCCCACACACGCATGCGTCCCTACAAGCCACTCCCCCTCCCCGCCACGCCTTCTCCTCCAGGCTCCTCCTCCTCCTCCCTCACAAGCCCCTCCCACCTCCGGCTCCTGCCACCTTTCCTCCCTCACCTTCCTCTCATCACTCCCCCAATTCTCCTCCAACTCAGATTTTTTTCCAAACATAGGAAGGTGTGTGTGTGTGTGTGTGTGTGTGTGTGTGTGTGTGTGTGTGTGTGTGTGTGTGTGTGTGTGTGTGTGTGTGTGTGTGTGTATCATCTTATTGCTACTGATAAAAAATTTAATCAATTTCATAAATTTTCACGAAATTATAACAAGTTTTATATTAAAAGCGAGAGCTAAACCCACATGTCTCCTCGTCCTGCTGTATCTCCTCGTCCCGCTGTCATGTCACCTCGTCCCGCTGTCATGTCACCTCGTCCCGCTGTCATGTCACCTCGTCCCGCTGTCATGTCACCTCGTCCCGCTGTCATGTCTCCTCGTCCCGCTGTCATGTCTCCTCGTCCCGCTGTCATGTCACCTCGTCCCGCTGTCACGTCTTCTCGTCCCGCTGTCACGTCTCCTCGTCCCGCTGTCACGTCTCCTCGTCCCGCTGTCATGTCTCCTCGTCCTATCAGCCATCTAAGGAATTTTCAGTCATAACGCATGAGATTTAGTCCGCCCAGCCATTTTGCATCAAAGCTCTGGACCGCAGAGCTTGCAAGCAGCTGCGACAAGTGCGACCACGGGGCAGCTGCGACAAGTGCGACCACGGGGCAGCTGCGACAAGTGCGACCACGGGGCAGCTGCGACAGTGCGACCACGGCAGCTGCGACAAGTGCGACCACGGGGCAGCTGCGACAAGTGCGACCACGGGGCAGCTGCGACAAGTGCGACCACGGGGCAGCTGCGACAAGTGCGACCACGGGCAGCTGCGACAAGGCGACCACGGACAGCTGCGACAAGTGCGACCACGGCAGCTGCGACAAGTGCGACCACGGGGCAGCTGCGACAAGTGCGACCACGGGACAGCTGCGACAAGTGCGACCACGGGGCAGCTGCGACAAGTGCGACCACGGGGCAGCTGCGACAAGTGCGACCACGGGGCAGCTGCGACAAGTGCGACCACGGGGCAGCTGCGACAAGTGCGACCACGGGGCAGCTGCGACAAGTGCGACCACGGGGCAGCTGCGACAAGTGCGACCACAGGGCAGCTGCGACAAGTGCGACCACGGGGCAGCTGTGCGCAAAATGCTTGCAAGAGGAATACCAGGAAAGGTGATCAGATGGATATTTAATTTCCTAAGAAACAGAAACGAGAGAGTATTGTAAACTGAGTAAACTCAGAGGTTGATAAGGTGAAGAGTTGTGTTCCTCAGGGAACGGTACTCGCCCCACTTCTCTTTCTCATCTCCCACACACAGTTATAAACCATGACACTAAATAGTCCTTTTTAGACGATACTCTAGTATCGTCTAAAAAGGACTAGTATATCTATTAGTCAATAGATATACTGTGTATCAATAGTATATCTACTATTGATAAATGAGCGGTATCAATAGTAGATATACCGTATTTTTTCCGGCATATAAGACGCACGAGCCTTTAAGACGATGTTTGCAAGCAGTTGTAACGTAACGTTAGTAAACAACTGCTAAAATGTAACACAGACTACCCTTGACCCTCACCTTCAGCATATAAGGCGCAGGATGATTTTCAAAGATTTTTTTTTGTGTGGGGGAAAAAAAGCTCGCTTTATATGCCGGAAAGTGAGGTAGTGAGTCTTCCAGTGGGCTACTGACAACAATATGATGTTCACTGTAGGCAAATAAATTTCAGTTACTACGTTACCGCGAAACGGAGGCAATAAAAACGAGATCGGAGTTTAAGACAAATTCAATGTGAGAAACATGAGAGTATCAATATTAGAAATTGTAGAACTGGAAAATATACAGAGAACCTTCGAGGGTCGTATAAATTTAGTCAAGAACTTAAATTGCTGAGAGTGCTTGAAATTCCTCGAAATGTACTCCTTAGAACGCAGGCGAGAAAGATGCATCATAATCTACCCTACATATGAACACAATAGGCTTGGCAAACGGAGAAGGATACCTCTAGTTGAAAACAGGGAAGCCATAGATACAATGAGAGTGAACTCAATAAACATAAGGAAACCATAACTCAATACCCTTCCTTTATGCATAACCATCTTCAAGAGGACACTGACGAGTTCTGGGCTGTGGTGGACACGTTGGTCTGCGTGAGGCGATCACCGATCGATCAAGTCAGCAACCAGGAGGCGTGTTCTGCGTCCGGGTCGCGGGGGCGGTGACCTCCGCAAGTGACTACAAGTAACTCATCTACAGTTTTCATGCGTATACGACACTACTGCCGTAGATAATACTAACACATCTTACGTCGTAATTTTCGTTGGGTTATTTCACCCTCTATGTATCAGATATTTTGAAGATCGTCAGTACAAAATAATAGTGTGTGTTCGCTGTACCTGGAAACAGGTGAAGAACTGCCCACTACAACGTTTCGCTGTGTTAAGCTTTTGTAAGACTTTATGAAGCTCTACACAGAAAGAGAAACGTTGTCCCAATGAAAGCTGGTTCTGCCAGGTGTGTTTCCTTCATTCTCTCTGACTTACAGTATGTGACACTCTGCTCACACGGTGTTCATAGTTACTCCCACGCTTTTAATGTATACTTATCACACTCCGTATACTTATCATTCGCACTATTTTCGTTTCCTATTATTTCCATATTTTGACACACATTGTTCCATTATCCATTCGGTCATTCCATTTGTTATTAAATCTGCCAAGCGATAGTCATACAGCGTCAAGGAATGGAAGGTTTTGATCCAATTCCTTAGATCAAGAGCACCTTAATCAGCGTCAAGGCTTGTTGTTGGACTTGGGGGAAGTCCTGGAGGAAGGGGACCCTCCCCGGAGGTCAAACTCTCCGTCCCCGGAGGCCAAGCTGGCCCCCGGCGTGTCACACTCACCACAACCACAGGGGGAGGGTGTGTGTGTGTTGGGGGGGGGGAGTAAGAGGTCTGAATCATCGTCGCCCTTCTGCTGCTGTATCTGCTACAGCTGCTGTTTTCTACCTACTCTGGCCTCTGCTCTAGCAATTACCCTTTTCTGAATGCATGGAGGTTCGTGCGTCCCAATGCATCCTGGTGTGTGTGTTTCACTCACGAACTGTTTTCAAAGTTACACACTAATGTGAGGAACTCAGCAAGCTATTAGCTGGTCTTCAACAGCTCTCCACAAACGGAGATGTGCTACTCGTTTATAAAGTGGGAGATTGGTCTATAATTTGAGGGTAAGGACCTATTAGTGTAACCTCAGTTGTGGGGAGATTTGTTTGAATCAATATTTGCAGAAGAAATTCGAAGTCGCCTTATAAGATATAAACTGATCAAGTCTCGGCACCTTTTTTTCACTAAAGTATTCAAGGCAGATCATGATAGTACGACAGTGTGTACATGGACGTCAGTGAAGCCTCTGATAGAATTCAATACAGGAAACTGTCGAAGTAGCAGCACATGGTATAGAAGGCAAAATTATCCTCTGGATCGAGGCATGGCTGACCAATAGACAACAGAGTTTGCATGGGGAAAAATCAGAATGGGGACCCGTTACAAGTGGCACTCCACAAGTGTTAATATTAGGCCCCGTGTTATTCACAACTTACACAAACAATGACACAAACAAGCCGTCAAATTGTGTTAAGGACACCAGTGTGCTAAAAGATAATCTGCCAAAGATTGATGTGGTCGGAGAAGTTTACTGAGGACAAATGAAAAATTCTATCCATGGGAAAGGAAAATAACCATGATACTTTTCAAATAAATAATGTAGATCTAAATCAAACTGAATGCGAAAAAAAAAAAAATGTTCTAGTTAACAGTAATAAAAAACCAAGACAACAGTGCATTAGTGTTCGAAAATAAAGCTAATAGAATTCTTGGCTTCATGTCAAAATGTATAATAGAATCTTCCTCAGGTTATACTTCAACTGATACAGTCTTGCTCCGTTCTGATCTCTATATAATAAAATGGACATAAATGGGCTGTAAAAAACATGTATCAGAAACCTTCCATTCGAGGCTAGACTGACGGCACTGAATTGTGCCACAACATGGCGCTCACAAACTCTCTCTTCTAAAAAAACATATATTATGGATATTCAAAATTCACGATTTATTGTTCAGCTCTCACAAGCAGAGATACAAAAAATCATGTATGTAATTTTCCAAGCCTGTGGAGAGGCACCAAACTGACTTTGCACTTTACAAGGTATCTTATATATATATATATATATATATATATATATATATATATATATATATATATATATATATATATATATATATTCTATCGATATCGTGTATATGGATTTCAGTTAGACCTTTGATGGAGCCCCAAGCAGGAGACTGTTAAGAAAGTAACAGCTCACAGAATAGAAGTAGTTATCTCCTAGATAGAGACATGGCTGACCGATAGACAACAGAGAATTTGCATAAATAGGGAGAAATCAGAGTGGGGACCCGTTACCAGTGGTGTTCCACAGGGGTCAATGTTGGGACCTTCATTGTTCACAAAACTCAAACAACTTAGATAAGAGAATAAATAACGATATAAGCAAGTCTGCCCATGACTCTTAAAGAAGCCGTCAAATAAATTCTTAATGAAGACATAAGAGAACTACAGAATGACCTAGATAAGTAGACGTTGTGGGCGGAGAAATGGCAGATGCAGTTTAATATAAGGTTCCTTTCCTGGGAAAAGAAAATAACTATGTGGCTCTCACTCTGAATGTGAAAAAAGATTAAGGAGTTGGGGTTAGCAGTAATGTAAAGCCAACAGTGCTCAAGTGTTCGTAATGATGTTAACACAACTCTTGGTTTCATATCAAGACGTATAAAAAGAAATCCTCGGGTTGAATCTTCAACTTTAGGTTAGGTTAGACTATGCTGCGCAGTTCTGGTCACCGTATTACAGAATGGACAAATGAGCTGGAAAATAAAGAAGGATGACTAAGTTGATCCAGTGTTTCAGAAAACCTGACACAAATGCAATACAATGCGATCTTTTGATACCGTTTCGCCCACGTTGCCGATAAAAGATAGCATTGTATTGTATTTGTGTCTAATTCTCCATCGTGTCGATATTTTAAACAATTTATCAACATGATCTTATGTTCTACTCTAAGGACTACTAAGGCTGCAGGTCACCTCTTCAAGTTTACATTAATCCTTAAAATTTTCAGTGTACACACACACGAACAAAATGTTTCAGAGAGGAGACACAGCAACATGGGGTCACAACTGGAAGCTGAAGACTCTTGAGGAGTCACAGGGATGTTAGGAAGTATTTCTTCAGTCACAGAGTTGTCAGGAAGTGGAACAATCTGGAGAGTGAAGTAGCAACAGGATCCATACATAGCTTTAAGAAGAGGTACGATAAAGATATTGGAGCCGGGAGTGACTCCTGCAACCCCACACATATATATATACACACAAACACAGAGCGTACATAAACTGAGACGTACACAGTGTACACTGTGCACAACAGACTGCACATCTCAGTGTATATACAGTGAGTTCCACATGTTAGTGTAGATACAATGAGACATTTCAGTGTAGATACAATGAGACATCTCAGTGAATATACAATGAGAGTTACACATCTCAGTGTATATACAATGAGACCTCAGTGTATATATCTTGGGTCAGACGCTTTTCCAACCAGGAAAATTTAGCAATCAGTAGTCTTAAAAAAAAAAAAATCCACAGCTACATTAATCCAAGTCACCATCACTGAAAATCGTACAAATTTTAACGTTCCTGAGTCACCTGCGGCCACCTCGCTGCCAGACACAACACCCACTTTTTATAATTTGTCCGATATATGGTTAAAACTTTTTCTTAGGTTTTTGTAACCTAACCCAAGCTAACTTAATCTAAGTTAACCTGACTTAGAAGCGTCAACAATCTGACTTTGATAAATTGGAAAGATCGTTCACTAAACCCGCAAGGGCCACACAGCGCCTGGCAGGCAGTCAGCGTCGATCTCAGGGAAAGGAAGGATAGCTCCAATACCTTGGATCAAGAGCCCTTACCCCCTGGTCAAGAAATCTTCCTCGAGGGGACCCCCAGACAGCTGACTGTCAGCCCTCCTAACACTTGTAGCTGACGTGTGGGCGCGTCTGAGGGAGCTGTGTTAGTTACTATTTGTCAAAGACACTTGTCGATAGATACATGGCCTGTTTTGTGTGTGTGTGTACGTAAACTAGCACGTGCGTGTGCATGTATGTGCGTCAGCTTTGGGTGACACCAGCTTTCACTCTGAATGAAAATGGAGGAGGTAGTGGGAGGGGGAGGGGGAATTTGAGATGTGGGAGGGTGGGGAGAGGGAGAGGTGGGTGGGGGACGGGGAGATGAGGTAGGGGGTAATTGTAATGTAGGTAGTGGCGGATGGGAGTAGCGAAGGGAAGGAGTTACGAGGGAAGGAGGGGAAGGAGGGGTAGTTGTGGCGAGTGTAGGAGTGGAGTGATGGTGGAAATAATTATAACTTACATGAAGGTGGGAGTGGAAACTGAGGAGAGGGAGGGTGCTGGGGAGGGAAGGTACTGGGGAGGGAAGGTGCTGGGGGAGGGAAGGTGCTGGGGAGGGAAGGTCTGGGGAGGGAAGGTGCTGGGGAGGGAAGGTACTGGGGAGGGAAGGTGCTGGGGAGGGAAGGTGCTGGGGAGGGAAGGTGCTGGGGAGGGAAGGTACTGGGGAGGGAAGGTGCTGGGGAGGAAGGTCTGGGGAGGGAAGGTGCTGGGGAGGGAAGGTACTGGGGAGGGAAGGTGCTGGGGAGGAAGGTACTGGGGAGGGAAGGTGCTGGGGAGGGAAGGTACTGGGAGGAAGGTGCTGGGAGTGGAAGGTGCTGGGGAGGAAGGTTGCTGGGGAGGGAAGGTGCGGGGGAGGGAAGTACTGGAGGGAAGGTGCTGGGGAGGAAGGTACTGGGGAGGGAAGGTGCTGGGGAGGGAAGGTACTGGGGAGGGAAGGTGCTGGGGAGGGAAGGTACTGGGGAGGGAAGGTGCTGGGGAGGGAAGGTACTGGGGAGGGAAGGTGCTGGGGAGGGAAGGTACTGGGGAGGGAAGGTGCTGGGGAGGGAAGGTGCTGGGAGGGAAGGTGCTGGGGAGGGAAGGTGCTGGGGAGGGAAGGTGCTGGGGAGGGAAGGTGCTGGGGAGGAAGGTGCTGGGGAGGGAAGGTGCTGGGGAGGAAGGTGCTGGGGAGGGAAGATGTTGCGGAGGAAGGGTGCTGGGGTGGAGGGTGATGGGGATGGTATAGGGATTGGTGGGGAGAGGGAAGTTTCAACAGGAGAGGGGGAGGGGGGACAGTAGCCCACTACACCCCAGGAGTGACGCAACAAGTGTTCATGGAAACACCGACAAGGACAACAAACGAAAAACACCAAAAGCAAAAACAAATAGAAACATCAACAGAGAAAGAGGAGGAGGAGGAGGAGGAGGAGGAGGAGGAGGAGGAGGAGGAGGAGGAGGGAGGAGGAGAGGAGGAGGAGGAGGGAGGAGGGAGGAGGAGGAGGAGGAGGAGGAGGAGGAAGGAAAGAAAGGAGGAGGAGAGAGGAGGAAGGAAGGAAGGAGGAGAGGAGGAGGAGGAGGAGGAGGAGGAGGAGGAGGAGGAGGAGGAGAGAGGAGGAGGAGGAGGAGGAGGAGGAGGAGGAGGAGGAGGGAGAGGAGGAGGAGGAGAGGAGGAGAGGAGGGAGAGGAGAGGAGGAGGGAGGAGGAGGAGGAGGAGGAGGAGGGAGGAGGAGGAGGAGGAGGAGGAGGAGGAAGAAGGAGGAGGAGGAGGATCATCATCATCATCATTTCCCTTTATGAGAGTTAAAAGTAACACTGTACTTAATGTACATAAAAGTAGACAGTTCTCAGCAGATAACCTGTATGAACTTTCTAGTCTTCTGTTACCTGCCTATCCCAGGTACAGGAGCTACAGCTCAACATTCAGTGAACAGTAGAACACACATCAAGAGACATTACAAGTGTTCCGTCGTGTACATCCAAGTGAAAACCTTAATGGATACACATCCAACAATTTGCATTCTCCACGAATTGAATGTCTTTTCCTTGAAAACACTATCATGGCAGGAAGACAATGCCGCACGGCTTCAGAACACTGGGAGTTTCATGTGGATTTGATAAATGTGTCATCACAAACAAGAAACTGTGGACAATCCTGCAGACGTATCGAGAAATGTTTGTGTGAGGGAGACGAGCTGGGCTGTGTGGAGGTCTGGCAGCACAGTAGCACAACTCCACTACAGGACACGAGAACAGTTTGGGAGCCTTCCTGGAGAGTGCCACCTACATTCAGGATTTCAGGGACCAGAGAAACTGCTTGAACAGGGTGTTATTCAGGGAGGTACTAAGTCTGAAGCAGCCAATATTTTGGTTGTTAGGAAGATGGATCTATAAGGCTGTGTGTGGCTACAGGAAACTGAATAAGACCACACAGACGGATGTTTTTTCCCGCCGAGGATTGATGAGACTCATCAATGCCTTTGGCAGGAGCTAAAAATCTCTCTACCTTTGACTTTGCAGCAGGATGCAGCCAAGTATAAATGCACCTCTCTGCCATTCACAAGACTGTGTTTTATACCACTTTGCAATGCACAAGGAACCTTCCAGCGTATTATGGGGAAAACTTTTGACAGATATTTTCAAGGCTGTTGGGGTACCTGGATAACCTTATAATATTCTTGAATTCTTTGGAAAGCCGTCTGGAATGATTGCAACATAATTTGAAGTTCAAGCCCTTCAAATGCTACCTGTTCAAACAGAATGTTCTACCTGGGTTACGTAGTCTCTGGAGAAAAAATAAACACGAACCCTTTGAAGATACTGTACAATACTGGAAGGTTCCTTAAACAGTTAGTGGGATGAGGTCCTTCCTGGGATTTGCATCGTGTTATAGGAGGTTCGTACAAAGATACTTGTAAGTATTGCTGCCCCATTAACGTCTGAGGTCTGCTGGACCAACGCAGTCCATAGCTGATGCATGGATGGTGGCACAAGATAATGTTTTCAGCACCCTCAGGAAGGAGCTGGTGACGGCTCCAGTTCTCATGTACATTACATACATACACTGTACATATATAATATATACTATATATAAGGAAAACCACAGGGGGAGTAGAATGATAGCTCTAGGCCTTTCGTGTTGCAATCAACACATCAGGAGCTTTCAAAATTGCAGAAAAGAGGATGTCCAAGCAAGTACGTTCCCAAATGAGTGAAGACGTCCTTTGGGAACGTACTTGCTTGGACATCCTCCTCTTTTCTGCAATTTTGCAAGCTCCTGATGTGTTGATTGCAACACGAAAGGCCTAGAGCTGACATCGGCAGGATGGCAAGAGGTTGACACGCAAGACTTTCCTTCAGAACGTAAATAAACCATTTACAACGCTGTGCATAACGTTGGAACAGTACTCGAGTAAGCAGCACCAGCGTGCAGCTCTCAACTGCCTCATTTGAAGAAATTTACAGATGTAAATATGTTGGCCACCAGAATGGTTCTGGAAATACGCATGATCACCGAGGATGTATGTAAGGTATGAGGAAAGACATGAGGTCTCGACTCCACACCATCCACGGATAGTATAAAACATATGATGCTCAGAATGCTACCCTGCGACATCCCTCCTGCAGGAGGAACTACCAGAGTGGCTGGAACTCTCAACTTCAACGACCTGTTAGTCAGACACACCTGGAGATACCAGAGCACACAAATGCCTTTTGTATCTTGCCAACGTTACGCCTCCCAGCCACCAGGACACAAGCCATCCTTGTCTCTGATAATAATCTGTCCACACTACACCTCCCAACCACGAGGACATACTCTCCTTGCCTCGGGCGTCCTGCCCGCGCTACGCATAACCATACGCACATTGCATTCTTTGTGACGCTATCTCCTCGTGTCGCCACGCATACGTGCCCATAAAATTTGGCCGCAGCACCATCACCTACCACTGGTTTACATCCTGGTGCAGGTGACCCAGAACGTACCCTTCCTGAAAGCGCCCGTGCGGGTGCACCACTGTGTCCCCGGTACCCATAATTATTTCCAGCATGGGCTGTGCCGGTCACTTAGCCGCCTCATGGGGCGTCATATGGCAGCTTCCGCACTCCCATGCTGATCACCTACCATAGCCGATTGGCCGTGATTACCGCCCCCAGGGCAGGCAGAGGATGAGAAGGATGCTGTTCATCTGTGGCTCATCACGAAGGACAGCAGCAGTAGTGAGGGAAGTGCTGTCAGCTGTCACCTTGTTCACAGCTGCCAGCGAGTGGGAGGGGCTGGGTTTGATTGGTGTCGTGGGTGCAGGAGTGAATTCTTAGGTAGTTGTGGTTTTGATAAGGACCTGCCTTGTATGGGCCAGTAGGCCTTCTGCAGTGTTCCTCCATTCTTATGTTCTTATGTTCTTAACTTCCGTAGCTGTGTGTGTGTGTTGGAGGCTCCACCAGGATACGAAGAAAAAGACTTCTTGCCATACAACTGTCCCTAGATGTCTCAGAACCAGTGGTCGTCACATCCTCTAGACGTCCCAAGAACTACATGTCAGCAGAGAGCTGCAAGTACATGTACTTGCAGCTCTCTGTCAGTCATGTTGGAGAGGTCTTGTAGGTGCTCGGCTGATTTCACCAGTGATCTTCACTGTAGTGTTAGAAACAACACTCATTCCTTTCTAAAGTTATCACACACTCCTTAAGCATTAACAAACTAGAGTCATCTCCTAAGTACTGTAGGTTCAGTTCTAAAGTTATCTTCCTCTCACTGAACCTTTCTCGGGAAGCTCTTGCTGAGGATGTTTGTCTTGTTAGAAACGCTGTTGTCGTGGATGCTTGCCCCTCTCAGCGCGTTGTTACTGAGGACGCTTGTCTCAGAACCTTGTAGATGAGGACACTTGTCTCTCCAAGTTGTTGCTGAGAATGTTTACCTCTCAGAACACTGTTGCTGTGAAACCTTGTTTCAGCACGTTGCTAAGAATGCAACTCTTGTCTCAGAACATTGCTGCTGAGGACGCTTTCCTCTCAGCTCGTATGGAAAACCTTTTCAAGTGACCTAGTACAAATTCGATCAAAGATTTAGTATTATCATTTTTATGATTAAAATGACGAAGGACCTTGTAGGTAGCAGGTGCATACTGTTTAATAACGTGAATTGTGTGATTTGTCTGATTTTCTCACCCACCAGGAGTCCCCCCACCAATGAGTCATCCATTCATCCGGGGTCCCCCTCTCCACTGACTCACTATGCTTAGTTCACTCAGCTCTCACAACCATAAAAAAAAACAATAACACAATAAAAACAAGGATAAAAATTAACAAACATTACAAACCACGAACATAAACATTCAACAAAAATACTGTTATACCACGTTAAAATTACCAGCATGAGTTAAAAACTCCAATACGATTTAAGTTTGCCGTGGGAGGCATGACATGGTTTCCTCTCAACCAGTACCTTAAAGCCAGGTTGTGTTATGGACACTTGCCTCTCGTATATAGTCTCCGTTTAACTGTTGTTCTTTATATGTAAGAGGTTGGAAATGATACTAGCATAAATTTTTGCAGAAAATGACGAAAGAACTTTTAGTGCAATACTGCTAACTTCTGGATACGAGCGATACGTTGAATATCAGAATATAGACCACGGCTTTTCGCGACAGAGATCTTTAGCTGCAGAATCGTTCTTGAGATCAATTTTTTTTTTAACTTATCGAGAATAATTGCAGCATTAAGAGTACTAGAGAATGAATTTCTCGTTAATTTCATTTCTTCCTTCTCAAGTTCTGGGAAATATATTTTGATCTCATTTATAAAGTGTAACATATCCTGACAGATGTCAATTTTGAGAGCTGGATCAAGCAGACCTTCAGTCTTACTGACACCAGTTGAAATATTCATGAACGTTGCAACATTTCATTTACTGACTTTTGACAATTTTCCAGCTTGTCATGAAACGCATGAAGACAGTCCATGAAGCAAAACATGCTTGTACCCTACCTGGAACCTGCCTGGAGGGAGTTCTGGGTGGTCAACGCCCCCGTGGAACCTGCCTGGATGGAGTTCCAGGTGGTCAACGCCCCCCTGGAACCTGCCTGGAGGGAGTTCCGGGTGGTCAACGCCCCCGCGGTCAGTTCTATGACCAGGCCTCACAGAGCTTCAGGTTATTCAGTCGTTCAAATACATTTCGACGTGGATCACACATTAAATCACTGACGTTATTTACAAGATCGTCATTATCCGGCATTTCTAGGAACGAGTTGTGATCGACCTTCAAACGCTCGCTTCATATTACCCGTGGAAACTAAACGAATTAGGAGAGAGAAATGTACTGTTTTTACAGAGTTGCTTGAAAAGGCACGAGTTTTGAGCTTCTGCTTTCACGAAGTTGACGCGCGTGACCACGGCTTCCAGGACCTTTTACGGGGTCAATTAAAAAGGGTTTTTAATGCATTCTGAATTCAATCTTTAATACGCTTCTGTATACAGCAGACTCCGCAACAACTTCCCAAAGCGATACCGGTAACTGCGATGGAAGACGATAATGCTCCCATCACATCTACGGTCCTCGTGGTGGTGTCTTGTACAAAACTTGTATTCTTCGTTGATGTCACGTGAGAAAACATACCTCATAAAACACCAGCAGCGTGAAGCATCAGCAGATTAGGCTTCACCTTACGAGGCTTCGTGGAACAGTTCCCCAGCGCCTTGTAACACAACACCTTGTAACACAAGTAACAGCACCTTGTACACACCACCTTGTAACGCAACAAACTGTAATACACCTTGTGACACACCTTGCAACAAGTTGTTACTAACAACGCCCTGTAACACAGGATACATTGTGCTTTCTCAATGTTGTCACCAAGAATGGCTGTCAGTCAGCAGACAGCCCATAATACCCCACTGAAAAACAGGGATGCTATGAATACACAACACAATAAGTATAAGGGGACCAAGACTTTGCAACACCCTCCCATCATACATACGAGGGATTACCAACAGACCCTTAGCTGTCCTGATAAATTCCCCAGGTCAGCTCCTGATCACCCAGATTGTGTTTCGTACATTGGACTACCTGCGGCCAGCAATAATAGCCTTGTTAATAAGGTCTTGAGCCAAAAGGAGGTCTGGTCTGGGGCCGGGATTTGGGGAAGTTGATCCTCGAAAACATTCTTCAGATGTCCTTCAGATGTGTCAATGTACTTCCGGTGTTTAATAACACTGGTTGACACCACGCACGTGTCATTGTTGTGGCGTACACAAAGTACGTCATTATATTCGACATACATCACACGCAACCACAATCCTGCATGCTACCAACAACCAGCTTAAAGCATGGCAGCTTGACGCTTGTGTGAATGAGGGCGCCCATTCCCATAGTGGGTAATTACCAATTATGCTGGAGATTAATAATAATATCTTTATTTCTACAAGTACATGTACAAGGTATACAGTCCTAGCTGACATCAATGACATACTACTATACAGAAAGCCGCTTGTTATGCAGAACATTTCGGACAAATTTTATAAATTTTGCCACAGAATGCGACCCACACCAGTCGACTAACACCCAGGTACCCATTTTACTGATGGGTGAACATGGACAGCAGGTGTCTTACGGAAACATGTCCTAATGTTTTCCAGCCACACCGTGGGATCGAGCCCCGGACCTCAGTGTGCGAGCTGAGTGCGCTAGCGATCGAGCTAGAGTGAGACGGGGAAAGGGGCCTCAGGGTAGGCTACCTTGTAACTAAGGGTTACCCAGAAGCCTCACTGAAATTTTCACCAGCTTCCAGCCGGTGAACAGCCTACAAGAGTTCTCTCCTCACACTTACGTTAACTTACTCTCTCAAACCAACTCATGTGGTGACCAGACCCTGATCCACCACGAGGCCTGGTCTCAGACTGGGCCGCGGGGGCGTTCACCCCCGAAACTTTCTCCAGGTAATATGCTACCAGTCAAATCTAAATATTAATCTATTTATATATATATATATATATATATATATGTATTTATATATATATATATATATATAATATAATATAATTTTTAATATTATATATATGTAAAAATCCCTAGAAAAGGTTGAAAAAAGTAATCTGAACATACCTTAAATTGTTTTAATTTCTTCCACTGACTTTAAACAAAACACGTTGCATTTGTATTTGCTTAAAAAAACTGCTGTTAGGCGAAACGTCTCTCCAATAAGGATATGCATGTGTTGCACAGGTGTTTTATTCGTCAGCTTGCTGGTGTTGTACAGCACTGATAATCTGATACCTGTAGTGCTGTGCATGGTATCTGTGGCAGCGCCGTGCATGGTACCTGGCAGCGCCGTGCATGGTACCTGTGGCAGCGCCGTGCATGAGGCGACATATAATGGCGCTGTGACCGCAAAAAGTTCTCCACTGGAGAAGGCGCAGCGGAAGCTCATGACGGCGCCATTTTGTGCTCCAGCGCTCGCAGACATCTTGCTGTCAGCGTGTGTGCCGGAGTGGACCATCGTGGACCATCGTGGTCCGGTAAGAGCACATCTTACGGGAACTTCAGTCACACCACGACCATCTATTATGCGAAGTTATCCAAGAGTCAAACTAGAAGTGGTGTCGCCTGAGGTACCACGACAGACTTAATGGTCTTACGGGATGGTAGAATTGATGGTAGGGGAGGATAGGAAGAGGGGGGAGTGTGAGGGTGTGTGTGTGTGAGGGGAGGGGGTGTGAGGAAAGGGGGTTTTAAAGGGAGGGGAGGGAAGGAGCTACCGAAGCCGGCGGTCAACAACCTGTATGTCACTAAATCTGAGTGGGAGATGGAAACTGGAGAGGGGGGGGGTGACTGAATTGAAGGGATGGGGGTAAGAGTGGGTGATAAAAATGGGAGGGGGCTGAAGGGTAAGTAATGGAAGACGGGTGGGTGATGTGGAAGGTGATAAAAGAACTCCATAAAACACAACCAAGAAGTCAAGTGTTCCCACGAGGGACATTTCTTACCCTCACAATGTTTACAAGTGCCGCTCACACCACCCGCTCCGCCGCTCATCACAAAACACATGTTCTCTTGGGTAAAAATTAGTTTTGTAGATTCGTGTATAGAAATCGGAGGTAAAAAAGCACACGAATGAAATAAGATCAATTTAAGAACTTGCTTTCATCTGGTGGATAACTCGGAACAATTGTCAATACAAACACAGGCAAACAAAGTTGGAAACCACAAAAATCACAACACAAAACACACCACTACAACACAAAACACGCCACGCCACACACAACACAACAAACAAAACAACACACCACAACACACACCAAAACACAACATACAACACAATACAATGCAATAAGGTCACAGTTAACAGGTGATATCACAATATGCAGAACAACCACTGTGAAAAAATAGTGAAATTCCAAGCTTTCAGTCCTCCACCATCGTGGTGCTGAAGCCACACTTCAGTCTTCCACCATCGTGGTGCTGAAGCACACTTCAGTCTTCCACCATCGTGGTGCTGAAGCCACACTTCAGTCTTCCACCATCGTGGTGCTGAAGCTACACTTCAGTCTTCCACCATCGTGGTGCTGAAGCTACACTTCAGTCTTCCACCATCGTGGTGCTGAAGCTACACTTCAGTCTTCCACCATCGTGGTGCTGAAGCTACACTTCAGTCTTCCACCATCGTGGTGCTGAAGCCACACTTCAGTCTTCCACCATCGTGGTGCTGAAGCTACACTTCAGTCTTCCACCATCGTGGTGCTGAAGCTACACTTCAGTCCTCCACCATCGTGGTGCTGAAGCTACACTTCAGTCTTCCACCATCGTGGTGCTGAAGCTACACTTCAGTCTTCCACCATCGTGGTGCTGAAGCCACACTTCAGTCCTCCACCATCGTGGTGCTGAAGCCACACTTCAGTCTTCCACCATCGTGGTGCTGAAGCTACACTTCAGTCTTCCACCATCGTGGTGCTGAAGCCAAACTTCAGTCCTCCACCATCGTGGTGCTGAAGCCACACTTCAGTCTTCCACCATCGTGGTGCTGAAGCTACACTTCAGTCTTCCACCATCGTGGTGCTGAAGCTACACTTCAGTCTTCCACCATCGTGGTGCTGAAGCCAAACTTCAGTCCTCCACCATCGTGGTGCTGAAGCCACACTTCAGTCTTCCACCATCGTGGTGCTGAAGCACACTTCAGTCTTCCACCATCGTGGTGCTGAAGCACACTTCAGTCTTCCACCATCGTGGTGCTGAAGCTACACTTCAGTCTTCCACCATCGTGGTGCTGAAGCCAAACTTCAGTACTCCACCATCGTGGTGCTGAAGCTACACTTCAGTCTTCCACCATCGTGGTGCTGAAGCTACACTTCAGTCTTCCACCATCGTGGTGCTGAAGCCACACTTCAGTCTTCCACCATCGTGGTGCTGAAGCTACACTTCAGTCTTCCACCATCGTGGTGCTGAAGCTACACTTCAGTACTCCACCATCGTGGTGCTGAAGCTACACTTCAGTACTCCACCATCGTGGTGCTGAAGCTACACTTCAGTCTTCCACCATCGTGGTGCTGAAGCTACACTTCAGTCTTCCACCATCGTGGTGCTGAAGCCAAACTTCAGTACTCCACCATCGTGGTGCTGAAGCTACACTTCAGTCTTCCACCATCGTGGTGCTGAAGCTACACTTCAGTCTTCCACCATCGTGGTGCTGAAGCTACACTTCAGTACTCCACCATCGTGGTGCTGAAGCCACACTTCAGTCTTCCACCATCGTGGTGCTGAAGCTACACTTCAGTCTTCCACCATCGTGGTGCTGAAGCTACACTTCAGTCTTCCACCATCGTGGTGCTGAAGCTACACTTCAGTACTCCACCATCGTGGTGCTGAAGCTACACTTCAGTACTCCACCATCGTGGTGCTGAAGCTACACTTCAGTACTCCACCATCGTGGTGCTGAAGCCACACTTCAGTACTCCACCATCGTGGTGCTGAAGCCACACTTCAGTACTCCACCATCGTGGTGCTGAAGCCACACTTCAGTATTCCACCATCGTGGTGCTGAAGCTACACTTCAGTACTCCATCGTGGTGCTGAAGCTACACTTCAGTACTCCACCATCGTGGTGCTGAAGCTACACTTCAGTACTCCACCAGCGTGGTGCTGAAGCCACACTTCAGTACTCCACCATCGTGGTGCTGAAGCTACACTTCAGTACTCCACCATCGTGGTGCTGAAGCCACACTTCAGTCATCCACCATCGTGGTGCTGAAGCTACACTTCAGTCCTGCACCATCGTGGTGCTGAAGCTACACTTCAGTCCTCCACCAGCGTGGTGCTGAAGCCACACTTCAGTCCTCCACCAACGTGGTGCTGAAGCCACACTTCAGTACTCCACCAACGTGGTGCTGAAGCCACACTTCAGTCCTCCACCAACGTGGTGCTGAAGCCACACTTCAGTCCTCCACCAACGTGGTGCTGAAGCTATACTTCAGTACTCCACCATCGTGGTGCTGAAGCCACACTTCAGTCCTCCACCAACGTGGTGCTGAAGCCACACTTCAGTCCTCCACCATCGTGGTGCTGAAGCCACACTTCAGTACTCCACCAACGTGGTGCTGAAGCCACACTTCAGTACTCCACCAACGTGGTGCTGAAGCTATACTTCAGTACTCCACCAGCGTGGTGCTGAAGCCACACTTCAGTACTCCACCATCGTGGTGCTGAAGCCACACTTCAGTCTTCTGATGCTGAAGCTTCAGAGTCATAAATTGAAAAAGGAAACTGCCCCTCTTTCCTAAAAAAAAAAAAAAAAAAAGACGAGTCAAGGGAGACGAAGTGGGTGCTGGGGGAGAAAAAATGGGAGAGGGAGGGAATAGGGGATGGGAAAGGGGGGAGGGGAAGATGGGGAGGGGAATAGAGGGAGGGGGAATAGAGGGAGGGGGAATAGAGGGAGGGGGAAGAGGGGGGGGAATAGAGGGAGGGAGAAGAGGGGTGTCCATGAGCGTATTACACGAGGTTACTGGGGGTGGGTTACTGGGGGTAGGTGACAGGGGGGTGGGGGTTAAACCGGAACTCGTGCCTTTAAAAATGACCAATTAAACTAGGCAATTAGGTTCTCTTGTGCATTTTATAACGCACAAAGGTAATGATTAACCAAGAAAATAACCTCTACGAGCGCCCGGCGTAAGGGTCACATTAGTCTGCCAGGGGAGATGACGTGGAAGAGAAATCAGAGAGCAGGGGGAGGGAGGGAGGGAGGGAGGGAGGGAAGGAGGTAAGAAGGGAGGGAAGGAGGATGGAAGGGGAGAGATGGAGGAAAGGAGAGAGGGAGGGAGAGATGGAAGTGGAGTGTACAGTAGTAGTAAACAAAGCTACGTTATCTTAAAAGGTAAACCACTCTCTCTCTCTCTCTCGTGTATGTGTATACTCATTTACACACACACACTTGTGCACATGTATAGTGCGTGTACACAGTGTAGGGGAGTCAGGTACAGTTATACCCAACATTACTCACATTACAGAGGGCGTGGAGGCTGTAACAGGTGTAATAACCTCGCTGAACACAGTGTCATACATAATTCTGGCAGTGTTGTCAGCCAGAGTGAATCATAGGGAACGCTGGCGTGAGTAACTGGTGGGGAATGAGGGAGGTCACACTCACACCAGGTGTTATCTTGTGATAACAAGTCACACTCACACCAGGTGTTATCTTGTGATAACAAGTCACACTCGCACCAGATGTTATCTTGTGATAAGTCACACTCACACCAGGTGTTATCTTGTGATAACAAGTCACACTCACACCAGGTGTTATCTTGTGATAACAAGTCACACTCACACCAGGTGTTATCTTGTGATAACAAGTCACACTCACACCAGGTGTTATCTTGTGATAACAAGTCACTCACACCAGGTGTTATCTTGTGATAACAAGTCACACTCACACCAGGTGTTATCTTGTGATAACAAGTCACACTCACACCAGATGTTATCTTGTGATAAGTCACACTCACACCTGGTGTTATCTTGTGATAAGTCACACTCACACCTGGTGTTATCTTGTGATAAGTCACACTCACACCAGGTGTTATCTTGTGATAAGTCACACTCACACCAGGTGTTATCTTGTGATAAGTCACACTCACACCAGGTGTTATCTTGTGATAAGTCACACTCACACCAGGTGTTATCTTGTGATAACAAGTCACACTCACACCAGGTGTTATCTTGTGATAACAAGTCACACTCACACCAGGTGTTATCTTGTAAAAGTCACACTCACACCTGGTGAATATATCAATTGTTAGATAACAAGTCACACTCACACCAAGTGTTATCTTGTGATAAGTCACACTCACACCAGGTGTTATCTTGTGATAACAAGTCACACTCACACCAGGTGTTATCTTGTGATAACAAGTCACACTCACACCAGGTGTTATCTTGTAATAAGTCACACTCACACCTGGTGTTATCTTGTGATAACAAGTCACACTCACACCAGGTGTTATCTTGTGATAAGTCACACTCACACCAAGTGTTATCTTGTGATAAGTCACACTCACACCTGGTGTTATCTTGAGAACAAGTTACACCCCTTAACCCAACAACTTATCATGGCACTATCATTCTCATCCTCGAGTGATACTTAATATTCTCATACTCGAGTGACACATGACAATATCACTAATCCTAGAGTGACACATGAAGACACACAGCAGTTTCCGGAGGACGAAATGTTTCCTACATTTTCCCCTGTGAGAATTCACACTTCAAGAAAAAAATCTTAGCTACATCGCCATCGTCATTTTAAAGAATAATTCACAGTTGACGAAATAATTTTTTTTTCCTATACTTTCCCCTGGAAATTTTGAAAGTTTGAAATTTAGAAGTCATTAACTTCATCTGAGAGTTTCAACAGAAGCTGAAGTCTTGACCAAGCTCCATCAACACAGCTTGCACGCGTGTCATGCAACACCTCACGTTGTCAGTGATGTCAGATAAGAAAAACAAAGGAAAACAAATTTTTTAGGTTATCCTCGGCTAAGCAGTTATGCTAATTCGACTTAGTTGTTGCTACTGGCAGGAAGTTGTGAGCGACTCCTGAACAACTTAAGTACCAAGGCAAGAGCATGAAACGCCTCCTTAAGACGTTAACCAGATTAACTTACGTTTAAACTAGTTGGTTAACGCTCAATTACACTAAGTGGAAGAAAGTAGCGAGTGTGGCACACGCTGAGCACGCCCTCTGGACTCTACCCACACCACCGTGAAGACAAACAAGCGTTTAATTGAGACAACGTTTTCCACGCTGTGTAGAGCTTTATCCAGGCTTGATAAAGGTCTACGCAGAGCGAAACGTCGTCTCTATAAAGGCTTGTTCGCACACCAAGACATTTCACCCACCCACGCACCGCACATCTCTGACAGCAAGGCTCCTTTTCAAATGCACGCACGTGCGTGCCTTGTTTTTTAACGCATGTGCGTCAGTTCCCGCACGATCTATGCTATGAGAATTACATATTAGTTATTCAGGGTTACTTTAACCTTAACTAGATGTATTGTGGTCTCTATGCGATCCGAGAAAGGTTTCCCCCATATTACATAACCCCAGCCCCCTCTACCTCAGTGAGCGCGACAGGAACAACACAGAGAACATCCTAAGCGTCTCCTACAGTCAAATATTAGCAATAATGATTTTAAACGAATCAGAAGAGGGACCCACAAGTTATCACATATAAACTAACATCCCAATGTCAATAAGACTGGCAGATGAGGACATGCACAGGCTAAAACTAATTCGAACCTTCCACTAAGAGAGACCGGGTTAGAAGCCAAACTGAAGAGGCACTCTTCTTATGTCAGATAGACCAATATCCTAAAATACACAGGCACATCAAGCTTGAAGCCGCTCAGAAGTCGCATCATCAAGTTATCAGCGTTGAAGGGCTAAAGCTAATTGGATGAGAAACTTAAGAAATTATCGCATGAAAAAATTTCTTCCATCAAAAAAACAAAATCTGGAACCTAAACAGGCCAAAAACAAATCCAAACTTTGCTCTATGATTGAACAACGTTTAAGGTGTGACATGCTGAATGTGACACGATGTGTGTGTGACATGCTGGGTTTGTGACACGTTGGGTGTGACACGATAGGTGTGTGACATGCTGGGTGTGTGACATGCTGGGTGTGTGACATGATGGGTGTGTGACATGCTGGGTATGTGACACGATAGGTGTGTAACACGCTTGTTAGCCAGGTTTAACAACTGTTTGGTAGTTCATCTTGGCGTGTGGCGTGAAATGGTTAAAGTTTGTAAGGTTTAAAAACCCTGTCGACTGCACGAGAGTTTTTAAAGTTACCCACCACTTGTACACTGACAGACAAGAGCACTTAAAACCTTTAAAACAGTTAAGGCAAACTCTCAAGTGTATATACACAGAGATACACCTCTGTGCATATACCTTATCAGCAGATATATTTACGTCTTAGTCACCCGGGTGTTGTTAGATTCGTCAGTACCTACGAGCGAGTATCAGGGATCCTGAAGCCTATTTTCTATGCTTCCTCCTCGTTAATAAATCGCACTTTATAACAGATCTGTTGTTACATGATTGTCAGTAAAGGCTGCTACAAGCTATTGTTGTTTTCTGAGTGAGCTAGGAGGCTAGGAGTGTGTGAAGGTGATTAGTGGGAGAGTCGAGTACTACAGCACTCCACAGATGGCGTCCTCTCGTCCGTCTGTCGGAGAGTCGTCTCTCCAACGACACAAACACATGGCGTCCGTTGGTCCATTATGTGGGAGTGTCGTCTTTGCTACGACACGCAGCACACAAGACACACATTAATGGTATACAATACCGACATCTTAACAAGACAAGCGCAGCAGGTTTCCTCAGTGGAATACAGAGGTAATTACAAGACTGGAGACAGTAGAAGCTGAGATGTAGTTTGAGGTTATCAGTCCCTCAGCCTTGAAGATGATCAGTATCGTAGCCTAAAGCAGAAGTGCGAGGTCAGAAACTATATAGTGGAAGTGAAGTGCAGCAGCTGGAGGTAAGATCACAGGTAAGCTAGGCCCACTAATAGAAGTCAGTCAGGCAACAGAGTTGTTTAGTAATAGAGCTGTGGAAGACGTCAGGATACCTGAAACCTTTTTGACTCCCTACATACTGTGGTAGCAGCTCAGAGTAAACAGCGAAAGCAGCTCCTAAGAGTGATCCTGTGTTCTCTGGTTCACACACACACATATATATAATATATATATATATATATATATATATATATGTCGTGCCGAATAGGTAAAACTGGTCAATTAGCAAGAACTGATCTAAAATTAAGTCCTTTCTAAAACTTTCGCTTATACATTTAAAGATATATTTTTTTCATTTATGTTAATGTAAAAATTACAATTTTGTACCAAAAGAGCCTTAGAAAACTTACCTAACCTTATTATAACAAGCTCAATTTAATTTGGCCTAATGCAACTAAATATATTTTAGATAAGTTTACAAAATTTAATAATAAACAGAGTTAAATATATATTTTTCGTTAGGTTCAGAATGATTTTTTGCGAAATTATTGCATACACAAATTTTCGCTTGCCTTATTCGGCAAGAAGAGCGTTGCTATTTAAGCCCCCCGCGGGAGCCATGCAGCGCCTGCGGAATTGGAGGTAATCAAGTTTGATCCAAGAAAGGGGAAAGTAGAGCACCAGCAATAACGGAAATTATACACAAATTAAATATTTTTATATACAGAATTAAACTGATACAACAAACTATATGATATACAATTAGTGATAATTAGTTATTTTTACTATTGACGAGAACCTAAAATCATCTATGTCAAATAACTTAGTCGAAGTCAAAGTTATCACTAAAATAATTTAGATGCAAAGTTATTTATCAGCTGGACAGGCGTAAGAAAGTCTCGGGAATGAATCAGCCACATTTCACAATTGCAGGCGGGCCAGGTGTGCAGGTGGGCCAGGTGTGCAGGTGAGCCAGGTGTGCAGGTGTACCCTCATCTACATCAAGGGCATGTACCTTGACGTCAAATTATTCACCTTCAGAAAATGAGGGGAATAAGTTGTTGACCTCTTAATTATAATTAGAACTGAGGTAGACAGAAGCTCACCAGACACCACAGCTACTCTCCACTCAAGCACCAGACACCACAGCTACTCTCCACTCAAGCACCAGACACCACAGCCACTCTCCACTCAAGCACCAGACACCACAGCTACTCTCCACTCAAGCACCAGACACCACAGATACTCTCCACTCAAGCACCAGACACCACAGATACTCTCCACTCAAGCACCAGACACAACAGCTACTCTCCACTCAAGCACCAGACACTACAGCTACTCTCCACTCAAGCACCAGACACCACAGATACTCTCCACTCAAGCACCAGACACCACAGATACTCTCCACTCAAGCACCAGACACCACAGATACTCTCCACTCAAGCACCAGACACCACAGCTACTCTCCACTCAAGCACCAGACACCACAGCTACTCTCCACTCAAGCACCAGACACCACAGCTACTCTCCACTCAAGCACCAGACACCACAGCTACTCTCCACTCAAGCACCAGACACCACAGCTACTCTCCACTCAAGCACCAGACACCACAGCTACTCTCCACTCAAGCACCAGACACCACAGCTACTCTCCACTCAAGCACCAGACACCACAGCTACTCTCACTCAAGCACCAGACACCACAGCTACTCTCCACTCAAGCACCAGACACCACAGCTACTCCCTCCACCAACACACGCTACTCCCAGCACCACACCACAGCTACTCCACTCAAGCACCAGACACCACAGCTACTCTCCACTCAAGCATTAGACACCACAGATACTCTCCACTCAAGCACCAGACACCACAGCTACTCTCCACTCAAGCACCAGACACCACAGATACTCTCCACTCAAGCACCAGACACCACAGCTACTCTCCACTCAAGCACCAGACACCACAGCTACTCTCCACTCAAGCACCAGACACCACAGCTACTCTCCACTCAAGCTAAAACCCAGATTTTAAACAGCTAAGTTAGCTGTGAAGTGAAATATATTTTAAATTCCCCAACACTTACAGCGTCACTGTAACCTTGCAGTGCAACACGGCCAACTTACAGCGCTACAGTGCCACTGTCAACTACAAGTGCCACCTGGCTAGTCAACGCTGCCAACTGACCTTGTCGTGAGAAGTAAAAAAATTGACTTTTCCAAATGGTGTTCCAGTAGCACACAGGCTGACCTTGTTGCTGCTGCTGACCTTGTTGCTGCTGCTGACCTTGTTGCTGCTGCTGAACTTGTTGCTGCTACTGACCTTGTTGCTGCTGCTGCGTGCAGCACTCAGCACACTGCTGGAGCAGTGACAGCACTTTAAGCATCTACAGAGGAATCACTGTACTCCTGCTCAGCCAGTAATAAACACAGCAGTATAAAAGCTACTGCCAATCACTAACATCCATCATCAGAAACATCCATCGACGTCAGAAACATCCATCACCGTCAGAAACATCCATCACCGTCAGAAACACATCACCGTCAGAAACATCCATCACCGTCAGAAACACATCACCGTCAGAAACACATCACCGTCAGTAACATCCATCACCGTCAGAAACATCTATCACCGTCAGAAACACATCACCGTCAGAAACACATCACCGTCAGTAACATCCATCACCGTCAGTAACATCCATCACCGTCAGTAACATCCATCACCGTCAGAAACACATCACCGTCAGAAACATCCATCACCGTCAGAAACACATCACCGTCAGAAACATCCATCACCGTGAGAAACACATCACCGTCAGAAACACATCACCGTCAGAAACATCATCACGTCGAAACACATCACCGTCAGAAACATCCATCACCGTAGAAACACATCACCGTCAGAAACACATCACCGTCAGAAACATCCATCACCGTCAGAAACATCCATCACCGTCAGAAACACATCACCATCAGAAACACATCACCGTCAGAAACATCCATCACCGTCAGAAACACATCACCGTCAGAAACACATCACCGTCAGAAACACATCACCGTCAGAAACACATCACCGTCAGAAACACATCACCGTCAGAAACATCCATCACCGTCAGAAACATCCATCACCGTCAGAAACACATCACCATCAGAAACACATCACCGTCAGAAACACATCACCGTCAGAAACATCCATCACCGTCAGAAACATCCCTCACCGTCAGAAACATCCCTCACCGTCAGAGGGTCGTCACCTGTGGGAACTACTCTTGAGAGGTCATCTCCCCTTACCTGGATACCCTTCCCATGAGGGGTGCCGAGGAGGGAGGGGGAGGAGGGGAAACATGAGGGAACTAGTAGTAGTAGTAGTAGCAGCAGCAGCAGCAGCAGCAGTAGTAGTAGTAGTAGTAGTAGTAGTAGTAGTAGTAGTAGCAGCAGCAGTAGTAGTAGCAGCAGAGAGTAGTAGCAGCTAGTAGGTAGTGAGTAGCCAGTAGTAGCAGCAGCAGCAGTAGTAGGCAGCTAGAGCAGCAGCAGAGCAGTAGAGCAGCAGCATAGCAGCAGGCAGCAGCAGCAGGCAGTAGTAGCAGCAGTAGTCAGCAGCAGTAGTGTAGATAGCTAGTAGCAGAGCAGCAGTTGTAGCAGTAGCAGCAGTAGTAGTAGTAGTAGCAGCAGCAGCAGTAGCAGCAGTGCAGCTAGCAGCAGCATTAGTAGTACAGCAGTAGCAGTATTAGTAGAGCAGTAGCAGCAGCATGCTAGTAGCAGCAGTATTAGTAGTAGCAGCAGCAGCAGATTAGTAGTAAGAGCAGATTAGAGTAGCAGTAGCAGCAGTTATGTAGTAGCTAGCGAGCAGCAGCAGTATAGTATAGCTAGCAGCAGTAGTAGTAGCAGTATTAGTAGTAGGACAGCAGTATTAGTAGTAGCAGCAGCAGCAGTATTAGTAGTAGCAGCAGCAGCAGTATTAGTAGTAGCAGTAGTAAGCAGTATTAGTAGTAGCAGTAGCAGCAGTATTAGTAGTAGCAGTAGCAGCAGTATTAGTAGTAGCAGCAGCAGTATTAGTAGTAGCAGTTAAGAGCAGTAAGCAGTATTAGTAGTAGCAGAGCCGTATAGTATTGCATGTAGTACAGCAGCAGCAGTATTAGTAGCAGCAGCAGCTATAGTAGTAGCAGTAGCAGCAGTATTAGTAGTAGCAGTAGCAGCAGTATTAAGTAGCAGAGCAGCTAGTAGTTAGCAGCAGTTAGCAGTCAGCAGCGTATAGTAGTAGCAGTAGCAGCAGTATTAGTAGTAGCAGTAGCAGCAGTATTAGTAGTAGCAGCAGTATTAGTAGTAGCAGCAGCAGCAGTATTAGTAGTAGCAGCAGCAGCAGTATTAGTAGTAGCAGCAGCAGCAGTATTAGTAGTAGCAGCAGTATTAGTAGTAGCAGTAGCAGCAGTATTAATAGTAGCAGCAGTAGCAGTAGCAGTAGCAGCAGTATTAGCTAGTAGCAGAGCAGCAGTTAGTAGTAGCAGTATTAGTAGTAGCAGCAGAGCGTATTAGTAGTAGCAGACAGCAGTATTAGTAGCTAGCAGGTCAGCAGCAGTATTAGTAGTAGCAGAGCAGCAGTAGTAAGTAGTACAGCAGTATTAGTAGTAGCAGCAGCAGCAGTATTAGTAGTAAGCAGCAGTATTAGTAGAGCAGCTAGCAGTAGTTTGCAGTGATAGCAGCAGTATTAGTAGCAGAGCAGTATTAGTAGTAGCAGTAGCAGCAGATTAGTAGTCAGCAGCTAAGCAGCGTATTAGTAGTAGCAGTAGCAGCAGTTATAGAGAGCAGACAGTATAGTCAGCAGCAGCAGTATTAGTAGTAGCAGCAGCAGCAGTATAGTGTAGCAGCTAGTATGAGCATAGAGCAGCTAGTAGCAGCAGTATTAGTAGTAGCAGCAGCAGCAGTATTAGTAGTAGCAGCAGCAGCAGTATTAGTAGTAGCAGCAGCAGCAGTATTAGTAGTAGCAGCAGTATTAGTAGTAGCAGCAGCAGCAGCACCAGTAATTACTATGATATCACCAATAACGTCAACATTATTCCTGTACATGACAGGTAACTAGATGGATTGCTTACCCTAAACAGCCTTGGAACAGAAAAAATAATATTGAATACTCAAATGTATACCAGTTATCCCTCTTGTAGCCTAGTTCCCAGACCCCCGCGTGTATCCATATGATCTTATGTATTCCCTTCAGCTTGTGTATCCACGTGATCATACGTGTACACAAGATCATGTATATGTCAAGATCATGTGATCTTGACATATACCGAGGGAATATGAAGGTAAATTTTCCTTATTTGTAACCCTCGTAATATTTCTAAGCGCCATCTTTGGCGTACAAGACAACCATCCGATTCGGTCTCAAAATCAAAATCCTGTCTCTCGAGGAAGTTTGACGGATGGAGAGGGTTAGGATGGAGAGGTTTAGGATGGAGAGGTTTAGGATGGAGAGGGTTAGGATGGAGAGGGTTAGGATGGAGAGGGTTAGGATGGAGAGGGTAAGGATGGAAAGATTGAGATGGGGGGGGGACGTAAGGTGGAGAGGGAACTAGAAGGGGGGTGGGGGATGTTTAACAGAGTGCAAGTAGACATGTTAATGATAGAGTAATTAGGGAAATAGGTGACAATGATTATCGTTTAACTGCGTCCCTCACCTTGACACCAGAACCCGGAGAGGAGAGATGCGAGGGAGGGAGAGAGGAATGGAGGGTAGAAGGATGGGGAAGGCAGAAAAGATAAATAAGCAAGGCAGGCAGGGCAAGGCAAAACGGGCAAAACAGGCAAGTAGGCAAGCAGGCAGGCCAAGACAAAGCAGGCAAGCAGGCAGGGCAAGGCAAAACAAGCAGGCAGGCAGGTAGGTCGCAGCGGACAGGATCTTCGCGTGGCGGTGTTCTCACGGTGGCCGCGTGCGGTGCCTCCTTGCGGTTCTTTATGAGACAACGCCCAACATTTTTCCATACAGCGGAACCAGACACATGACGCCACCCATTTATCTGCATGAAAGCCAGTAATCTGCTGGTAATGCACATACTTTCTGTATTATCTCAGCTGTACTGAGTGGGAGAGAATTACAACACAGATGAGAGAAAACGAGTGGAACATGGGAGACCAGAACGAAAAGATGAATTGGGGAGAACAAACGAGAGTAAAAGTAGGGAGTAGAGAGGATTGGAGAGGTTAAGAGGAATGAAGGGGACGAGGAAATAAAGTTTGTTTATACACATAAATGAAAGTCAGAACCTAACTTGTTATTGAAGTTTATGTGAAGTAAATTTAATGTAAAAGACGAATAAAGTCTCACAATAAGATTCTCACATCAGAAAAAGAAATGTACGAAAAACTAAATAAGGAATTTCAGTGTGTATATATGCACAGGAAGCCTTCAGTGAAGTGGATCTGAACCTCCTCCTCCCTCCCTTCTTCCCCACCAGTCTTGCATGGTGAAACTCACCCAAGTAACGAAAAGAGAGAACACTGGACAGTAAAATAGGGAGAGAGAACACCGGACATTTAAGCAACGAGAGAGAAACATTGGATATTAATGTCCAATGTTCTCCTTCATTATTTTAACGTAAAGACAAAAAAACATCGGAAACTAAAATAACGAGAAAGAAAACTGGACATTAAATTAACGTGAGAGAACACTGGGAAGTGAAGTAACGAGAGAGAACACTGGGAAGTGAAGTAACGAGAGAGAACACTGGGAAGTGAAGTAACGAGAGAGAACACTGGGAAGTGAAGTAACGAGAGAGAACACTGGGAAGTGAAGTAACGAGAGAGAACACTGGGAAGTGAAGTAACGAGAGAGAACACGGGACACAGATAAGATAGCAGAAGTGCCATACGAGATATCACATTAGGTTGTGATGTGGACACTAAAATATCTACGCTGGGTAAAATTTACGGCTTCATTACAATAAGTCAAACTAGTATAGAAATGGATATGACAAACGTGTGTAACCCCTCCCCCCCCTCATCCCCTCTTTTACACACTGAGTTGATAATAACTGACAGTAACTCCAGCTACGCTGGAAGGAAGTCTTTGAAGGTGTCGGAGGGGATGAACCCTTCAAGGAATACGTGACGATGTTCTTATTGCTCTGCTTAAGTTTGCCAGCTCAGCCTGACACATTTCAACATAATGTATGTGATCTATCCTGTGTGTTGGGACTATGATATTAAAATATAGCTACACAGTGGAAACGAAAACTATTATACAGAGCACAGGAAGAGCATACTGCTATATCCAGGTTTGCTAAATAAATAATATAAACTTACACCTCTCATACACTCAAGAGCGAGGACGTCGAGAGGGTCAATCCCGTCTAACGAATCTTGAGTTTTATGATAGTAACATCAATTAAGACACTGGTAAAAGGCAGATTCTTAAAGTGTAAGAAGACTTTTGATGCACAAGCTGATACAAAGCCAGAGCAGCAGCCAGGAATACACAAAGGCATTACAGAGGATTAAGGCTTCATATGACACTACTAGGTGTTGATCCTGTTTTTCTAGTATGAAACCCTGCTGGGGCAGGCTAGTGAAGGCTTGACCTGTCAACAGATCATCATTTGGGTAAGACCCTTGTCATGAGGCACTTGTTTCCTTACAAACAAACCACGACGACTGCCATCAAAGAATTCCTAGGGCCCCTTTGTTTACAAGCCTTGTTACCGTACCATCCTTCAGACCTTTTTTAATGCCCCTGTATTTTCTGTGGGTGACATTTCGCCACACAGTGGCTTCATCAGTCCAATACAAAGCAGGAAGGTATAAGGAGAGGAGGAGTTTGAGGTAATGAGTCCCTCAGCCTGGAATCGATGTGTTCAGTCCATCACTCTTGTAGGAAGTACAGCATAGGGCCCCACTTATACAGCAGGTTAGTTTCCTGACTACTATAGGACTCGACTTGTACAGCAGGTTAGTTTCCTGGTTACTGTAGGGCCCCACTTATACAGCAGGTTAGTTTCCTGGTTACTGTAGGGCACCACTTATACAGCAGGTTAGTTTCCTGGTTACTGTAGGGCCCCACTTATACAGCAGGTTAGTTTCCTGGCTAGTTTATTGTGCACCTCATATCCATCATGTGGATGGTAGTAGCTAGTTTATTGTGCACCTCATCCATCCTGTGGATGGTAGAACAAGAGCATATGGATGCACAAATGGGTTAACAGGAATACATCTGGATTTATATCTACAGTTGACTTACATGTTACAAGCCAATTTAGGAAATTTGCGGGATTACCAAAACTATTATCCAGAGGGCTGAGGAGGGGTTGTTGAGGTGGTTCAGACATGTAGAGAGGATGTAAATGTAGAGAGGATGGAATAAAATAGAATAACTTCAAGAGTGTATAAATCTGTAATGGTCAGAGAAATGGAGGGGACACCCAAGTGCCAGAAGGTTATACAAGGATCGCTACTGTCACCACGGTTGTTTCCGGTAAGATATACTTGATATGACAGAGACTGATGGATCCCTGTTAACAGATGCGAAACTAATGGAAATGACCACGGACGAGGCCTGAGCAAGGACACAAACGAACTTGGATTAACTGTAAGAGTTGTCAGACAAGCGACTACTGTAATTCACCCCCAACCCCGTGTATGGTAAGACGACTGGAAACACTATAGATTCAACAGAGGCTCTAAAATTCTCTCTCATTCACACACACACACACACACACACACACACACACACACACACACACACACACACACACACACACACTCACACTCACACTCACACTCACACTCACACGTAACTAACGTACCTGGCGAAGGTCGTATTGCTCAACACTGCTGTAATCATAGAAGTTCTGGTTGTTGATGGGAGGCCAGGCGGTGGAGGCTGGTTTTATACACGAGGTCATCCTACTTCTGCTGTTCTACTCTGCTTTTCCTCAAAATATCATGAGATCGAAAACACACACACACACGACTAGTCCCGGAGCTAAGGGGTATGTCCTACGAGGAGAGGTTAAGGGAAATCGACCTGACGACATTGGAGGACAGGAGAGTAAGGGGGTACATGATAACGACATATAAAATACTGAGAGGAATTGACAAGGTGGACAGAGACAGAATGTTCCAGAGATGGGACACAGCAACAAGGGGGCACAGCTGGAAGTTGAAGACTCAAATGAATCACAGGGATGTTAGGAAGTATTTCTTCAGTCACAGAGTGGTCGGGAAGTGGAATAGCTTGGGAAGCGATGTAGTGGAGGCAGGATCCATTCATAGCTTTAAGAAGAGGTATGATAAGGCTCATGGCGAGAGACCCAGTAGCGGCCAGTGAAGAGGCGGGGCCAGGAGCTATGACTCGACCCTGCAACCATAACTAGGTGAGTACACACACACACACACACACACACACACACACACACACACACAATTCCCGGTGGGGCAGAAACATTTCGAAGTGTTTCCTTACATACACATACACACACACATATATACAACAGGCCTAGTGTCTAATTGACATGTGCCTAGGACAAAATGGTAACTAACACACACGCACGGAGGGCCCGGGTTCAATTCCCGGCGGGGAGGAAATATTTCGAAGTGTTTCCTTACACACACACATACATACAACAGGCCTAGTGTCTAATCGACATGTGCCTAGGACAAAATGGTAACTAACACACACACGGCAAAACAACAACTGTGAACAAATAGAGAACTTCGCGCGCGCGTGCAGGCGTGTACATAACACAATAGGTGGTGATGACTCGCTCTGAAATATTAAATTCAGGAACTGAATTGGGGAGTAATTTCGCGTTATTTTTTCAACTTCCGTTGAAGATCCTGATTAAGTTTTCTTTTTATGACAGTTAAACTTGATCTCACTCTTTCCTCCCTCTTCTGTCCTCATCATAAGATGATGAAAGTGAGTATTTATATTTTAAGCCAGTAGTGACAACCCACTGATGTTTTACCACTGGTAAGCCAGTGGTACACTGTACTGGTAAGCCAGTGGTGCACTGTACTGGTAAGCCAGTGGTGCACTGTACTGGTAAGCCAGTGGTGCACTGTACTGGTAAGCCAGTGGTGCACTGTACTGGTAAGCCAGTGGTGCACTGTACTGGTAAGCCAGTGGTGCACTGTACTGGTAAGCCAGTGGTGCACTGTACTGGTAAGCCAGTGGTGCACTGTACTGGTAAGCCAGTGGTGCACTGTACTGGTAAGCCAGTGGTGCACTGTACTGAGCAGGGTCTGCGGTAAGCCAGTGGTGCACTGTACTGGTAAGCCAGTGGTGCACTGTACTGGTAAGCCAGTGGTGCACTGTACTGGTAAGCCAGTGGTGCACTGTACTGGTAAGCCAGTGGTGCACTGTACTGGTAAGCCAGTGGTGCACTGTACTGGTAAGCCAGTGGTGCACTGTACTGGTAAGCCAGTGGTGCACTGTACTGGTAAGCCAGTGGTGCACTGTACTGGTAAGCCAGTGGTGCACTGTACTGGTAAGCCAGTGGTGCACTGTACTGGTAAGCCAGTGGTGCACTGTACTGGTAAGCCAGTGGTGCACTGTACTGGTAAGCCAGTGGTGCACTGTACTGGTAAGCCAGTGGTGCACTGTACTGGTAAGCCAGTGGTGCACTGTACTGGTAAGCCAGTGGTGCACTGTACTGGTAAGCCAGTGGTGCACTGTACTGGTAAGCCAGTGGTGCACTGTACTGGTAAGCCAGTGGTGCACTGTACTGGTAAGCCAGTGGTGCACTGTACTGGTAAGCCAGTGGTGCACTGTACTGGTAAGCCAGTGGTGCACTGTACTGGTAAGCCAGTGGTGCACTGTACTGGTAAGCCAGTGGTACCCCGGGTACTGGTACGGAAGCCAGTGGTACACTGTACTGGTAAGCCAGTGGTACACTGTACTGGTAAGCCAGTGGTACACTGTACTGGTAAGCCAGTGGTACACTGTACTGGTAAGCCAGTGGTACACTGTACTGGTAAGCCAGTGGTACACTGTACTGGTAAGCCAGTGGTACACTGTACTGGTAAGCCAGTGGTACACTGTACTGGTAAGCCAGTGGTACACTGTACTGGTAAGCCAGTGGTACACTGTACTGGTAAGCCAGTGGTACACTGTACTGGTAAGCCAGTGGTACACTGTACTGGTAAGCCAGTGGTACACTGTACTGGTAAGCCAGTGGTACACTGTACTGGTAAGCCAGTGGTACACTGTACTGGTAAGCCAGTGGTACACTGTACTGGTAAGCCAGTGGTACACTGTACTGGTAAGCCAGTGGTACACTGTACTGGTAAGCCAGTGGTACACTGTACTGGTAAGCCAGTGGTACACTGTACTGGTAAGCCAGTGGTACACTGTACTGGTAAGCCAGTGGTACACTGTACTGGTAAGCCAGTGGTACACTGTACTGGTAAGCCAGTGGTACACTGTACTGGTAAGCCAGTGGTACACTGTACTGGTAAGCCAGTGGTACACTGTACTGGTAAGCCAGTGGTACACTGTACTGGTAAGCCAGTGGTACACTGTACTGGTAAGCCAGTGGTACACTGTACTGGTAAGCCAGTGGTACACTGTACTGGTAAGCCAGTGGTACACTGTACTGGTAAGCCAGTGGTACACTGTACTGGTAAGCCAGTGGTACACTGTACTGGTAAGCCAGTGGTACACTGTACTGGTAAGCCAGTGGTACACTGTACTGGTAAGCCAGTGGTACACTGTACTGGTAAGCCAGTGGTACACTGTACTGGTAAGCCAGTGGTACACTGTACTGGTAAGCCAGTGGTACACTGTACTGGTAAGCCAGTGGTACACTGTACTGGTAAGCCAGTGGTACACTGTACTGGTAAGCCAGTGGTACACTGTACTGGTAAGCCAGTGGTACACTGTACTGGTAAGCCAGTGGTACACTGTACTGGTAAGCCAGTGGTACACTTGTACTGGTAAGCCAGTGGTACACTGTACTGGTAAGCCAGTGGTACACTGTACTGGTAAGCCAGTGGTACACTGTACTGGTAAGTCAGTGGTACACTGTACTGGTAAGCCAGTGGTACACTGTACTGGTAAGTCAGTGATACAAAGTACTGTTGTAAGTCAGCGAGAGACTGGTACTTCTTCGTTCTCTCCTATGCTTCCCTCTCATTCTCTTTCGTTCCTCCCTTTTCTTCACCTTCTTTCTTGTCTTCTTCCTCCATCCTTGTGTGTGTCTCCCTCTCCCTGGCAGGTGACAGTCGTCGCGCTGTGATGGAGCTGCACCTGCCTCTTGTGGTTAACTCTCCCTCCCTCCCTTCCTTTTCTTTCCCCTCCTCGACCCTTCCTTCTGATTTTGCCTGTAGTTACCTGCAGTCGCTTCCGGGGGTCACTGCCCCCGTGGCCCGATCCCAGACCATGCCTCCTGTGGGCTGGCCTGTTCGACCAGGCTGTTAGTGGCCGCCGCCTGCACTCCACCGTATGCACCAGAGCCCGGCACGTCAGGTACTGACTTTTTCAAGGTCCCTCTTGAAAACATATCAAGGTTTGAGGGTAATTCCTCTTGTGCAAGAAAGGAGGGTGTTGAGCCTTGGTCCTCTAGGAGGGTGTTGAGCCTTGGTCCCCTTACACGTATTGAGTTTTATCTTAGTGAGCTCATGGTATCCCTACATGTCACTGAAGTTTTCCTGTATCATCTTCCAGACAGCTTTCGAGTGTAGTAATCTCAGTGTGTAGATCTGGGAACAATCCCTCCAGTGGTACATAGCACTGGAGGGAACAATTCCTCCAGTGGATATAAAGCACTGGAGGAAACAATCCCTCCAGTGAGTACACAGTACTGGAGGGAACAATCCCTCCAGTGGGTACACAGCATTGGAGGGAACATCTTTCTCGCCTACGTTCTGAAAAGTACAGTTCGAGGGACTTCAAGCACTCCCAATAGTTTAGGTGCTTGGCTGAGTCTGTACGATCTGTGAAGGTCTCCGTAGACTCCTCATTTCTGCAAATTTCACCTGCCTTGAAATGGGCCGTTCGTATCCAGCAATAGTCCAGTATAGAATGAACGAGTGACCTGAAGTGTATCATTGGTTTGGCAGCTCTTATTTTGAAAGTTCTAGTTATCCAGCCTATTATTTTCCTCGTGACTGTGATAATAACACCATTGTGCTCCTTGAATGCGAAATCTTCTGACATTTTCCTTCCAGGTTTCTCCCATTAAATTTCCGCTCTACTGAGTGATTCGAATTTGTCTTGTACTCCGATCTCTCAGTTTATTTCCTTTTTTTTTTTTTTAAATGACAGTGTTAGATATTATCTTCACTGAACATCATATTGTTATTAGTGGTTCTCTGGAAGACTTACTTAATATCACCTTGGAGGCTCGTTGTGTCTTCTAAGAATGCCATTCATATGCATTCTATTTTTTTTAGTGCTATGGTTTATTTCCCTATGTCGGATATAAGAATGAGAAAGAGACTTGGGACAAGTACTGTGTCTTGGGAAACAGAACTCTTCACTGTGGCAGCCCTTGATTTCTCTCTGTTTACTATATGTCAGGCAAGTACATAACCATCTCCCCACCTTCCCAGTTATTCCCTTTTCACGCATTTTGTACGCAATTACCCCATGGTCGCACTTGTCGAAGACTCTTCCAAAGTTTAGTGCACCTTTATAAATGTTTATTCCTTCTCCTGTGGGAAGGACAAGGTATCCTGAGAGATGGTAATTCCCGAGTAACAGCGACTTCAGCTGTGCTGGAACTAAACCTCTTAAGTTCCCATAGCTATTAAACAGGAGTTTTAAGGGGCACGTAACATGTTCATTTTTTCCACTATAATCAACTTTGTCCATAATTAGTACTATCGCATTTGCTTTGTTTCGTAAGGTGAAGTCCAGGATCTTTCCTTAATTCATGGTATAACTTAACAAATCTTTGAGGACAATTGTGTTAAAGAGGTGTGAGCACAGCTTAGGTAGGTATTGAACCCATGGTGTAACTTTTGAGGGTAGCCTTATCACCCTACTTAGACTAGGTAAGGTTTGTCAGGAAACAGGACGTGAGTTTCCTGACTCGGGTCTTAGTCATATGATGACCCTTTAAGTCTCCTAGCTCAGACTTACACTTCCTCACCTCATCCTGTGTGATAAAATATGACAGGGAAAACATTGCTAGTTATTGATGATTCACTGCAACTAATACATTACAGGGTGGCAACGCACGGTGGCTATCCCCACCTTGCAACTATCATGCAGAATGGGGCACTCGCACAGATTAGGGAAGCTGCACACGGTGAGTGTCCTAACAATGTTGTACAAACAATGCAACTGTCATACAGATTAAAATATCTTCTGACTGGCTGTAAATCATCCACTTAACGTCTGATGGGTCGCACCCAGCCCAAAGTATACCCCCTTCACTCCATCGGGGCCACCCCTCACACACACACACACACACACACACACACACACACACACACACACACACACACACACACACACACACACACACACACACACACACACACACACACACACGCACGCACGCGCACACGCACACACACAAGGACATTTAATCACCCATTTAAAGCACCCACCAAACACCCTTTAAAACCCTTGGCTTCCTGCTCTTACCTCTCCCCTTCCCGACCTGCCCAGCATCAACTCCCCCGCCTACCATCACTCCCTCCCCTTCCACAACCATTATCATCACCCCATTCCACGGCCCCCCCCCCCATCCCTTACCGCCAGTACCATCACCAATACATTCTCCCTTTCCTACCTGTTCCTCCACCCCTTTCTCAGCAATATATACTTCCTCTCTCCACCCCTCCCTATTCCCTCACCCCCTTTCACCGACACTACCTCTCTGCCTCAACAGGACAGAGCGGGACTTAGTAAAAACTTGATTAAGCTCTACACTCACAGAAATCTGATGAAGCTCTATACAGAGCGAAACATGGCTTGATAAAACGTCTGGAAGCTGGGAAGGCTTTCAGATGCACTTCCAGGTGCACACTAGGCTTCCAGACATACATGAGACTTCCAACCACACATGAGGGTTCCAGACACACGAGGCTTCCAGAGCTGTTTTTAAACCACCTCAAGCGCCGAGTTTTTCACTCACACGATGAGTGAGTGACGAGTCGCACCACTGTCACTCATGACTGACTCACTCTGCTCGTAACTCACACTCTCCCACACTCATGTGTAAGATGAATACCTGCTTATACCCGCCAGCAGAGCTAACTTACACTCATTAGCAGATCTAACAGCCTGAGTAGATCTATAACCCACTATGATAACATGAACGTAGATAAATATGTTTATGGAGCAACTTACAACGTGAACAGACTGACTGATGTTGTAGTGGCCAGCCTAAGGCTTGGTTACAAATACTGCTGGCAGTTTGGCAGGCAATGTGGCCAGCCCTATGGTCACTATCTTGAACACTTTTTACTTAACTGTCCACTTAATGATGAACATAGACATAGATTGTATAATAACCTAACTGGAGTAAACCTGGAGAGGATTTCGGGGGTCAACGCCCCCGCGACCCGGTCTGAAACCTATGTGGCCAATGTGACATGTCAAGATTTATTTCTTATTAATGAAATAAGATACTAGATATATTTAGCAAATTTCCTAAATTTGCTTGTAACAGATAAGTGAACTGTAGATATAAATCCAGAAGTACTCTTGTTAACCCTTTTGGAGCCTAGTTCCTAGGCCTTGTGTGTATCCATATGCTCTTGCGCTACCGTCCACAGGATGAATATGGGGTGCACAATAAACTAGCCACTTCGGTGGAAAAATCTAAAATCTAATCACTAGCAGAGCTAACTTACACCATCTAGCAGAGCTAACTGACACCATCTAGCAGAGCTAACCTACACCTTCTAGCAGAGCTAACCTACACCAGCTAGCAGAACTAACTCATACTTGCATCCATCTCAGTCAAATTTCAGGCCAATAAGTAGGAAACAACTGAAAAGACATACGAGTATAAAGTAACCATAAGACAGTAGTAATGGTAGTAGTGGCAGTAGTAGTAGTAGTAATAGTGGTGGTAGTAGTATTAATAGTGGTGGTAGTAGTAATAGAGGTGGTAGTAGTAATAGTAGTGGTAGTAGTAATAGTAGTGGTAGTAGTAATAGTGGTAGTAGTAATAGTAGTGGTAGTAGTAATGGTAGTGGTAGTAGTAATGGTAGTGGTAGTAGTAATGGTAGTGGTAGTAGTAATGCTGGTGGTAGTAGTAATGGTGGTAGTAGTAGTAGTAGTAATGGTAGTAGTAATGGTAGTAGTGGTAATGGTAGTAGTAGTGGTAATGGTAGTAATAGTAGTAGTAATGATAGTAGTAATAGTAGTAATGGTAATGGTAGCAGTATTAGTAATAGTAGTTGTAGAAATAGTAAAGAGTACTGGTAATACAAGTGGTGGTGGTCCATCTTAGAAGACGTACTGTTGGTAACTAAGGCTGTGTGCTGTTAAGAAGGTTGTTTGCTGTTAACAGCAAGTCAATATATTCTCCGTACCAAGATTCCATGATGTTGTTGTGTCTGATAAAGCTTCTGATGGGTGAAACATCTCTGAAAGATATACTCAGTACCGCACGTCTCTCTTATTCATCAACCTTGATATGCTTATAACTAATGTTGAGAGAGTTGTCTAGAGGGGCTCTTGTAAACCCTTTTGGGGCCTAATTCCTAGGCCTTTTGTGTGTCCATATGCTTTTGCGTTACCCTCCACGGAATGGACATAGGGTGCACAATAAACTAGGCCCATTACCCTCGATCGCAAAGTGCGCTTGAAAGGTTCTATCGAACCATTAAAAATTATTTAAGGACCACATGGCTTTGGTGGGCATGTAAATTGATGTGGCTTGAAAGCTTCTGGAACTGTGGGATGAGACAGTCTGGTCACAGTTGGTGCCACTGATGCAAACACGTCACAGTTGTGTTTTTTTTTGTATAAAGCGTCCTACTGCAAGCTTCATGCCCAGTGCTACAGCGATGGTCCTGCTACTAGAAGAATTAGACACATGTGTAACATCTGGGAATCTTTACTGTAGACGTTAGATTCTGTTTAATCAAACTGATTCTATTTAATCGTTGACAGTCGCGCATTACGACTGTCTTTCCCAACCTATAAACAGACTCAGAAGAGAACATTTAAAATCAAAGGCGGAAGAGACGAGGATGAAGGCGGAACTGTCAATAAAGGGAAGAGGAAGTAAAATGAAAGAGAGGCTACGGAAATCAAACAAAGGCAGATCTCTCACATGAACACTTGGTAAAAAATCTAACAGACGGGAAGAGACGATGGAGGTGGAAAGAAGAGGATAATGAGAGGGCTGATGATGACGGTGTTGTGGGTCGGGGGAGGAAGCAGTCCCAGCATCGCCGCCGCTGTGTCTTCCGGCGCCACGAACCCACCGGAACCTATTACAGTGGGTGGAGTACACACTGCTGTGAACTCTTGCTTGCTATTATACCCCCACCACCATCACTGCCACCCCAGCCTCAACCACTACCCCCACCTCATAAACCACAACCACAACCCTACTAACAGCAATGTACACTCACATATACGAGGGATGTTACAGACACCAATGACAAATGATGAAGTAAATCTTAAAAAAGCTCATCTATATAATGCTTTTATTTTTTTATTTGGCAAATGCGACAATCGCAAAAAATCGTACATTAAGCAACAGCTTTATAAAAGTGCAAATACGTCACGGACTATGCAAGGTGCTTTTGTTGCACGGAACTGGCGAACTGATCGAATGTCGCTCAGGTATTACAGTGAACAAGAACCTGTGTAGATACATGGTTCAGAGAACCGATAGGATGATGATTTAGACTTGGGTATCTTTATTGTGGTAACGTTTCACCAACCAGTGGCTTCCTCAGTCCAATACAGAGAAGAATGGTTGAAGATCCGAAGGAGTTTGAGGTAATCAGTCCCTCAGCCTGAAGTCGATGTGATCAGTCCATCAGTCTTGATAAACCTTGATAAACCACCATTATCGGCTGCGGACTTCAGGGAACAGGTAATGAAGATATAGATAGCTGCCTTGAAAACACTGCGCCAAATATCCCCATCCCCGGAGATGAGCAAGATATTTGTGCAGCAGTTGGGTATCTTTATTACTGAAACGTCTCGTCTACACCATTAGACTTCTTCAGTTAAATACAGAGGAAACTAAATATGGAAGCAGCAGTAGTCATGTGATCACATCTTCACAGGAAGTTCATAAAGTCATGACTAAAGTGAGCGAAATTTTGTAAGGCCATTACGAATCATCGTTCAGCAATCATGTGAGGTGGAGGTTCTAGGTAGTTTTTCATTATTTCTTCTCGCCCAACACATAATATACAAGATATAAGAACAACTCCATGGGGAAGTGGAGAAGAATCCTTCCTACGTAAGCCATGCGTGTCATAAGAGGCTATTAAAATGCCGGGAGCAAGGGGCTAGTAACACCTGTATAAATTACTAAATGTAAAAGGAAGGAAAACTTTCGTCTCTTCTTTTTCGGGTCACCCTTCCTGGGTGGCAGACAGCCGGCGTGTTAAAATAAACATAAGCACAAATCCTTCCTAACATGAAAAATAAATAGAAAACACGCCAGCATCACCTGGGAGGGAGATTCAAGAAGACATCTGGCAAATGCTCTCATGGACTAACAACCCTAAAAATCTGGTCAAGGGACGGGAAAAATAGGTAAAAGCCTTTTTAATTTTCTGACTCATAGAACACAAAGTATTAGTTAATAGTACAAAGTCTAGCCTTAGCAAATTAAAAAGCTCGGTATCCCAAGGCACTGTCCTGGCTTTTTTTGTTTTGTCCTCACATCAGATAGAGATTAAAACACTAGCCACAGCTTCGTGTCATTCCTTGTGGATTATAACAAAATAAGCATGAAAATCACCTCTGTAGAAGACACGGAAATACCTAAAGAGGATCTAAACAAAACCTTGCAGTGAGCGGTAGACAACATGATGTTCAGTGGTGACAGGTATCAACTGATCAGATCTGGAAGAATGAAGAAAGCCAGAGAGGCACAGTATGAGAAACACAGGAAGAATGAATAAAGTCAGAGAGGCACAGTATGAGAAACACAGGAAGAATGAAGAAAGTCAGAGAGGCACAGTATGAGAAACACAGGAAGAATGAAGAAAGCCAGAGAGGCACAGTATGAGAAACACAGGAAGAATGAAGAAAGCCAGAGAGGCACAGTATGAGAAACACAGGAAGAATGAAGAAAGCCAGAGAGGCACAGTATGAGAAACACAGGAAGAATGAAGAAAGCCAGAGAGGCACAGTATGAGAAACACAGGAAGAATGAAGAAAGCCAGAAAGGCATAGTATGAGAAACACAGGAAGAATGAAGAAAGCCAGAGAGGCACAGTATGAGAAACACAGGAAGAATGAAGAAAGCCAGAGAGGCACAGTATGAGAAACACAGGAAGAATGAAGAAAGCCAGAGAGCCACAGTATGAGAAACACAGGAAGAATGAAGAAAGCCAGAGAGGCACAGTATGAGACACACAGGAAGAATGAAGAAAGCCAGAGAGCCACAGTATGAGACACACAGGAAGAATGAAGAAAGCCAGAGAGCCACAGTATGAGAAACACAGGAGATCCACCTAACAGGAAGACTTGGGTGAAGTATTGTCAAGTGACTCATCATTTAGAGAATACAGTAGGGCAAGTGTTACGAAAGCCACAATAACGGCAGGGTGAATAAAGAGAACTTTCAAAATGACAGAAATAATACCCACCTTGACACTGTTTAAATTACTTGTGCTCCCTCGCTTAGTGCGCTGTTCATTGTTCAGGGCGGGAGAGGTGGAGTGGTGGTTGTGGTGAGTGGTGGTTGTGGTGAGTAGTGGTTGTGGTGAGTAGTGGTTGTGGTGAGTAGTGATTGTGGTGAGTAGTGATTGTGGTGAGTGGTGGTTGTGGTGAGTGGTGGTTGTTGTGAGTGGTGGTTGTTGTGAGTGGTGGTTGTGAGTAGTTGTGGTTAGTAGTGATTGTGGTGAGTGGTGGTTGTGGTGAGTAGTGATTGTGGTGAGTGGTGGTTGTGGTGAGTGGTGATTGTGGTGAGTGGTGGTTGTGGTGAGTAGTGATTGTGGTGAGTAGTGATTGTGGTGAGTAGTGATTGTGGTGAGTAGTGGTTGTGGTGAGTAGTGGTTGTGGTGAGTAGTGGTTGTGGTGAGTAGTGATTGTGGTGAGTAGTGATTGTGGTGAGTAGTGATTGTGGTGAGTGGTGGTTGTGGTGAGTGGTGGTTGTGGTGAGTGGTGGTTGTGGTGAGTGGTGGTTGTGAGTAGTTGTGGTGAGTGGTTGTTGTGGTGAGTGGTTGTTGTGGTGAGTGGTTGTTGTGGTGAGTGGTTGTTGTGGTGAGTGGTTGTTGTGGTGAGTGGTTGTTGTGGTGAGTGGTTGTTGTGGTGAGTGGTTGTTGTGGTGAGTGGTTGTTGTGGTGAGTGGTTGTTGTGGTGAGTGGTGTGTAGTGGTTGTGGTGTGTAGTGGTTGTGGTGAGTGGTGGTTGTGGTGAGTAGTGATTGTGGTGAGTGGTGATTGTGGTGAGTGGTGGTTGTGGTGAGTGGTGTGTAGTGGTTGTGGTGAGTGGTGGTTGTGATGTGTAGTGGTAAGTGGTGGTGAGTGATGTGTAGTGGTTCTGGTGGTAGGTGTGTAGTGGTTATGGCGAGTGCTGAGTGCATAGTAGTAGTTGTGGTAGTGAGTAGTGGTTGTAAGTGGAGAGCAAGTTGTAAGTGGTTAGTTGTAATTGTGGGTGGTTATAGTGACGGTTGTGGGTGGTTATAGTGACGGTTGTGGGTGGTTTTGGTAGCGGCAGTGGGTGGTTATACTGACGGTTGTGGGTGGTAGTGGCGGGTGTGGGTGGTGGTATGAGATAGTAGTTTGTGGTGGTGGTGGTAGTGATACTGGTGCCAGTACAGGTCGTGGTAGTGGTACCACTGGTGTTAATAGTGGTTAAGGTGGTACTAGTACCAGCAGTGGTGGTTGAAATTCCTGTGGTGTCAGTCTAGTGCTGGTTGCTCTGACTCACCAAGCTCAGGTAATTAGAGCTTAATTAAGCTTTTTCTTCATTACCTGCTCTCCGGAAGGTGCAGTGAGGGCAAGAAGGGCTCATGGCACCTCCTAGTTCTTTGTTCATAACTGTACTAGCCGAGGGGTACTAGCTCACTCCTATTATATATATATAATGTCGTGCCGAATAAGTACAACTTGCGATTTTCGCTTAAATAGCAACGCTCTTCTTGCCGAATAAGGCAAGCAAAAATTTGTGCATGCAATAATTTCGCAAAAATCATTCTGAACCTAACGAAAAAAATATATTTCATTGTGTTTGTTTATTAAATTATTGCAAACGTATCTAAAATATATTTAGTTGGATTAGGCTAAATTAAATTACTCGTTATAATAAGGTTAGGTAAGTTTTCTAAGGTTCCTTTGGTACAAAATTATTACATTAACATAAATGAAAAAATGTCTTTAAATGTATAAGAGAAAATTTTAGAAAGGACTTAATTTTTAACGAGTTCTTGCTAAGTGACCAATTTTACCTATTCGGTTAAGGGAAATCGGCCTGACGACACTGAAGGACAGGAGGGTTAGGGGGAGACATGATAACGACATAAAAAATACTGCGAAGGATTGACAAGGTGGACAGAGACAGGATGTTCCAGAGATGGGACACAGAAACAAGGGGTCACAATTGGAAGTTGAAGACTCCGATGAGTCAGAGAGATGTTAGTATTTCTTTAGTCATAGAGTTGTCAGGAAGTGGAAAAGTCTGGCAAGTGACGCAGTGGAGGCAGAAACCATACATAGTTTTAAGAAGAGGTATGATAAAGCTCATGGAACAAGGAGAGGACCTAGTAGCGATCAGTGAAGAGGCGGGGCCAGGAGCTGTGAATTGACCCCTGCAACCACAATTAGGTGAGTACACACACAGTTGACCCTTGAACAACGCGGGGGTTAGGGGCGCCGACCCCTCGCGCTGTCGAAAATCCGCGTATAAATTTTGACTCCCCAAAAACTTCACTAACAGCCTACTGTTGACCGCAAGTCTTACTGATAACATAAACAGTCTATTAACATACATTTTGTATATGTATTATATACTGTATTCTTACAATAAAGTAAGCTAGAGAAAAGAAAATGTTATTAAGAAAATCACAAGGAAGAGAAAATACATTATCAGTACTGTATCGTATCGACACCGTAAGTTTACGTCGTCTGTTTACAAGATGATTCATCTGTGTGTCAGTACCTACATCAATATTGTCTTCCATTACACAAAGAATCGTCTGTGTTAGTACCTACATCAATACTGTCTTCCATGACACAAAGAATCGTCTGTGTCAGTACCTACATCAATATTGTCTTCCATTACACAAAGAATAGTCTGTGTTAGTACCTACATCAATACTGTCTTCCATGACACAAAGAATCGTCTGTGTCAGTACCTACATCAATATTGTCTTCCATGACACAAAAATCGTCTGTGTCAGTACCTACATCAATACTGTCTTCCATTACACAAAGAATCGTCTGTGTCAGTACCTACATCAATACTGTCTTCCATTACACAAAGAATCGTCTGTGTCAGTACCTACATCAATACTGTCTTCCATTACACAAAGAATCGTCTGTGTCAGTACCTACATCAATACTGTCTTCCATTACACAAAGAATCGTCTGTGTTAGTACCTACATCAATACTGTCTTCCATGACACAAAGAATCGTCTGTGTCAGTACCTACATCAATATTGTCTTCCATGACACAAGAATCGTCTGTGTCAGTACCTACATCAATACTGTCTTCCATTACACAAAGAATCGTCTGTGTCAGTACCTACATCAATATTGTCTTCCATGACACAAGAATCGTCTGTGTTAGTACCTACATCAATATTGTCTTCCATGACACAAGAATCGTCTGTGTCAGTACCTACATCAATACTGTCTTCCATTACACAAAGAATCGTCTGTGTCAGTACCTACATCAATATTGTCTTCCATGACACAAGAATCGTCTGTGTTAGTACATACATCAATATTGTCTTCCATGACACAAGAATCGTCTGTGTCAGTACCTACATCAATACTGTCTTCCATTACACAAAGAATCGTCTGTGTTAGTACCTACATCAATACTGTCTTTCATGCCACAAGAATCGTCTGTGTTAGTACCTACATCAATTATGACGTCACAAGTTGTTGTCCTCTCAAAACATACAGTCATGACATTGCATGCAATAGTGACGCCACATGATTCAGGTCTCACATTAATCTCACACAAGTGACGTCACCTTCAGTCCTCTCACACTGATCTGGATCCCGTGACGTCACATCAAAATACTGAAATCCTTCCGGAACTGCTCAAGGCAATACTTACTGACAGCGCGGAGACGCTCCAGCATATACCTTTCCGTCCTAAACATGGCGAAACATCTTGCCGGAAATTAAGCTGGGGCGACGACGACATCGCTAGGCTGACGACAGCGTCGATAGACTGATGACAGCGTCACTGGGCTGACGACAGCGTCGACAGGGTCAAAAGGGGTCGCATCACTCACGTGGCATCTTAAGCTACCAAAACACACGCAGGTCAGGATACCGACGACAGCATAACCTTGACTAAGAAAGTCTCCTGGGGGAGGGTGCTGGTCTCCAGAAACCTCCAGTAGCAGAAGCAGCAGCAAGGCTTGTGTCCTCGAGCGAGCATATTAAGAGACTTACCCCGCCCTCAACATAGCGCCCAACACAGCTACCTAAGCCCGGATCTACGCTACAAGCTTGAAGGAACAAGTCCAGACAACATACGGACTAGTGGCTGACCAACCATACAAACTCTTCTCAGCTCCGCACCGTGAAAAAGTACCTTTTCTTCGGGGAGGTAAGATTATGTTCCTCTGGGTCTTTGTACGAAAGGTGCAAAGACAAAGACCACAGGAAAAGCGAAGTTGTTGACAAATGATTGTAAAGATGTCTCCTACACTGGGGTCACAATCCCTGAATGGGAAGACATCAGCAGACATCTGCGTAAGAGAATAAGACATCAGCAATCAGCGTAACAGAATAGGCCATCAGGAGCCATCTGCATGAGAGAATTAGACGTCAGCAGACATGTGCATGACAGAAGAATTAAGGCTCATGTGTAAGTGTTGACGCTTATCAAGCTCACATAAGCTTAATCATCTTCACCAGCAGTGTGACTGGAGGAAGTGGATGATTGTGACTGAAGGAAGTGGATGATTGTGACAGAAGGAAGTGGATGATTGTGACGTGAGGGTTAGTGGTAGTAGTAAAGAGAGAGAGAGAGAGAGAGAGGGTGCTATCAGTGTTTGCACCATCCATTACCTTACGAATCATTATCTGACTTCTGAGAGCGATTTCGTATCGCTCTTGGGTGTGCGTGTTTCGAGTGCGTGCGTGTGCGTCAGGGTCGGGAAGTGGGACTGACCACGAGCAGGTGTGGGACACCACACCATTCATACCATCATCCTGTAACCAATAATCACACTGTCACCTTACACAGTAAACACTCAACCGCCATAATAACCGGACTGTCAGCCCACACAGTAACTACACTGTCAGCTCCATAATAACCAGACTGTCATACAGTAATCAGACTGTAAGCCCACACAGTAAACAGTGTTTGCCCACACAGTAAACGGACTATCAGCCCACAGTAGCCACCGTCAGCTGTTATCAGCATCACCACTTGTTTCCAGGCTGACCCCAGGACCCGCGACCCCGTTACAGTGACTAGCACCACCTTGGGGACCATATCCCCTCATAACACATCTCTCCCAAGGGCGAAACGTCTTCCCCCCTGCAGCAGCATAGCTGTCTCAGGAGGCCATACGCCCAAAAGAACCCCCGCTGACGGTGCTGAAAGCAGTGTCAGCGGGGGTTCCTCCAGGGAAAGCCTTCTATGAATGAATTCGCGCCACCACAGATCTGACAATTTCTCCAGTTCATTTCGCTATCTTCCACTTTGATTAATTCCCTACTCAAGCTTCCACAGAGGTCTTTTTCTTTCCTCGTACCAATATAACGCTTAAATAACATGGCCGTTGAAGTATTAGCCTTGGCTCGTGGGATTAGCGAGGTACTGAGAAACCAGGACAAAGTTAAATGGACGTGTGTTGTTTGCGGGAAGTATCGTTCAAGAATGTAGTAGAGAGCGGCATCGTACCACTACTAGTGTTTACGTTAGTCAGCTGATCCTGCCTCTGGCGACACCTGGAACAGGTACCTGGCAAAACTAGTATTTTATGCCCCGTGCCCCCTTCATGGCAGGGTGCCATGATGCCAAGCCAAGGGATCGTGATCCACGCAACTGGTGCTGCCCTACGGGCTTAGCACTTGTCGATGTCTCCTAGCTGATATCAATGATATACTAAATAGAAAGCCCTTGGTTATTAAGAACATTTCGGGTAACTTAGGTCAATTTTGTCCCCCGGGATGCGACCCACATCAGTCGGCAACACCCGGGTACCTACTTACTGCTAGGTGAACAGGGACAGCAGGTGTCTTAAAGAAACACGTCCTAATGTTACCACCCGTACCGGGGATCGAACCACGGGCCTCAATGTGTGAGTTGAGTTCGCTACCAACCGAGTTACACAAGAACATAAGAAAGAAATAACACTGCAGCAGGCCTACTGGCCCATGCGAGGCAGGTCCAAATCTCATACCGGCTTAAGCCAATGCCCCAACCTAGTCAGGTCAAGTCAGATATTAATTACAAAGAACCCAATGGAAATAAATCACTGACTTTTCTGGGGGTTATCCTAAGTAATTTACACTATGATAATTGTACGTATGTGTACCTGTGCCTAAATAAACTTACTTAATCCAACTGTGTTCATGGTGGAAGCGCTTAACCCGTGGGGGATCACATAATGCCTGGAGAAGTGATCAGGTTTGATCCGAGGAAAAGGGAGTTGTGGTTGCGAGCAGAGGGGGTGATGATCCCTGGGACCATTAATTAACAACATAGCAGAATATGACATACAAGGTTAAATACATTATATATGTCAGATATATAACAGATTAAACAAATATTAAAAAATATATATTATTGTAATTGAAGATTTTAACTATAAGCAAAAATGGTGGGTGAATTTCGGAGGGCATATAGAAGGAAATTTGAAGTGACCAACACGGGATTTCAGAGTGGAGGGAGGTGGAGGCAGTGAATGTGTTCAGATATCTGGAAGTGAACCTGTCGGAATATACTTCTGTAAAAGACGAGTGTAAAACGTGGACGATGCGTTGAGAATCTGTGGAGACAAAAGAACTTGATCCATAGAGGCAAGAAGGGGATTGTGAAGCATGGGTGTGAAGTATGGGTTTTAAACACTGCAGTGCGGAGGAGGCTGGAGACAGTAAGATGTCGTGTTTGAGGGCAATGTGTGGTGTGAATATTATGCAGAGAATTCGGAGCTTAAAGATTAGGTATGGAGTTACCAAAATTATTATCCAGAGGGTTGATGAAGAGTAAAGATGGTTTGGACATTTAGAGAGAATGAAACAAATACGACGACCAGGAGCGTAAACCTTTCTGTTTATTCAGTGACAGTCGTTTATTACGACCGAGTTCACTAGAGCCAGTGTTTACTAGAACAAAAGAAGACATTTTCTACCAACTAAAGCCACTTAGAAAGAGTAATCATGTAATAACCCACACGGGGACAGTGACTCAGAAGATTAATTGGTCTGTATATTTCGGTCCCCTTCTGGGATCCTCTTCAGCAGATATACAAGTGAAAGGAGAACATGAATATACAGGGAAGGTTACACCTCACCCAGTACAAGTTAGTGGCACGTGGGGGGGGATGTGTCAATCAGTGAGTGGGTAAAGAAGACAGGATCGAAATATACAGATCAATTAATCGTCCGAGTTTCCGTCTCCCTGAGGATTATTATTGATCACTGACAAGTGTGCATTACACTTAAGTTATCGAGTAATTATGTTATACTGTAAAGTGGTCGTGTTTTATTACAAAATATACGCTCTTAAATGTGACTTAAAATATCAAAACAATTCAAACAGAAACGAACAGATTATAAGACAAAAAATAAAATGTTTTAAAGATTATTTTAGAGCGAAATTAAATAATACAGATTATTACAAGAGATAGACATAACTTTTACAGAGTTCTGTAACATACGTGAAGAATTACACACATAAGCGACATCTGGGTATCTTCATTTGTAGACGTTTCGCCATCCAGTGGCTTTATCAGTACAAGGACATAATGTGAAGACCGTGGAACTATATACAAAAGATGAGGTAATCAGTCCCTCAGACCCTGGAATTGAAGAGCACCGTAGTCTTCAAGACTACGGTGCTCTTTACCAGTCATGTTATGTTCTTGTATTGTACTGATAAAGCCAATGGTTGACGACGCGTCTACAAATAAGATACCCAGATGTCGCTTGTGTGTCTAATTCTTGATTTTGTCGGTAATGTATGCCATTCATTTACAACATACATCAAATAGGAATTAACCAATTTATTAAATAAAAAGAATGTAGGAAGAACTAATAAGTAATTGCGTATTGGGAGGAGCTGGAGACCTATGAAAACAAACATGGAATCAATATAGGAAGTGAACCAAAAAACAGATGGAATGTGTGTGTGTGAGAGAGAGAGAGAGAGAGAGAGAGAGAGAGAGAGAGAGAGAGAGAGAGAGAGAGAGAGAGAGAGAGAGAGAGAGAGAGAGAGAGAGAGAGAGAGAGAGAGAGAGAGAGAGAAGAGAGAGAAAAGAGAGAGAAGAGAGAGAGAGAGAGAGAGAGAGAGAGAGAGAGAGAGAGAGAGAGAGAGGGGAGGGGGAAGGAGAAACTGTGAAAAGAAAATAGTGGACAACATCCACTATTTTCATTCACGTCTGTGAAAAGTAAATTAAAATTTTAAAGTCAAAAAAGTCAGCGAGGGAGGCAGCAAGTGAGGCATTAAACAGAAAGTTTCAGCTTTTGTTAACAGAAAAAAAGGACTTTTTTTTTTTTAATCCCAGACAGTTGAGATGGAGGATACTGTAAAAAAAAAAGGGACGCATTAAAAACATTACTGCTGGATGCTGACAGGTAAGAAAAAGTAATGGGATCAGATGGGTTATCACCATGGGTTTTACATTAAAGAAGTGGAGAAGAATTATGCTAACCACTTCACAAAATTATTACACAATAAAACAAATTAACAAATGGAAGACGGTACACAAGTGTCGTACAAAAATATATTAAAATAAATTTTCAAAAAGTGCCTTAAACACTTAAGAGAGAAAATCTAATAATTGGAAAACGAATCAGTTATCGATATTCAAACATATATTGATATATCTATTAAATTACTATGGCAGAAACACGGAAAGTTTTCAAGGAAAAAAAATGGATACTGCAGCTTACAGGAGGAATAAATGGCAAATTACAATAGACGAGACTTTTGTTTGATAGGAAACTGCGAACATTGATGGGAGGGAAAATGTCACCAGTGGGGTTCCACAAGGATCTGTACTTACTCAAATATTTGAATTTATATAAATGACTTTTAGGAAGAATTAAACATTATATTAATATGTTTACGGATGATGAAAAAAATGTTAGGTAAACATATATATATATATATATATATATTTCTTCTTTCGACAGATCGGCCATTTCCCACCAAGACGGGGTAGCCCAAAGAGAAAAACAAAAGTTTCTCTTTTTAACTTTAGTAATATATACAGGAGAAGGGGTTACTAGCCCCTTGCTCCCGGCATTTTAGTCGCTTCTTACGACACGCATGGCTTACGGAGGAAGAATTCTGTTCCACTTCCCTATGGAGATAAGAGGAAATAAGAACAAAAACTAGTAAGAAAATAGAAGAAAACCCAGAGGGGTGTGTATATATATGCTTGTACATGAATGTGTAGTGTGACCTAAGTGTAAGTATAAGTAGCAAGATGTACCTGAAATCTTGCATGTTTATGAGACCGAAAAAAGACACCAGCAATCCTACCATCATGTAAAACAATTATAGGATTTGGTTTTACACTCACTTGGCAGGACGGTAGTACCTCCCTGGGTGGTTGCTGTCTACCAACCTACTACCACAGGATATATATATATATATATATATGAAATCTCTCTCTCTCTCTCACACACAAGCGCGCGCGCACGCACATACACAAAAAATGGTGCATAGCCCCCTCTAATTTTCCACTTGAGAAGCACTGGCCATTTGGTAGTCAGTGACACACAGTTCATATTGCAGCAGCCATCAAAAACACCATCACACTGTTAACGGCCTCAATTAAATCCGTTTATCGTGTAGCTAACAGAGCTTTGATGTTTCTAGTTAATAGTAGTGAGGCAGGGGAGAGAGGCATGAGTCATTGTGTAGTTGTTGAGTGCCTCTTGTTTGTGTTGAGGGAGGTGGGGTGGTGAGGGAGGTGGGGTGGTGAGGATGGTGTGGGAGGTTGGGTGGTGAGGATGGTGTGGGAGGTTGGGTGGTTAGGGTGGTGAGGTGGTGAGGGAGGTGGGGTGGTGAGGGAGGTGGGTGGTAGGGAGGTGGGGTGGTGGTAATTGGTGAGGATGGTGAGGGAGGTGGGGTGGTGGTAATTGGTGAGGATGGTGAGGGAGGTGGGGTGGTGATGGTGAGGAGGTGGGGTGGTGATGGTGAGGGAGGTGGGTGGATGGTGAGGGAGGTGGGGTGGTGAGGGAGGTGGGGTGGTGAGGGAGGTGGGGTGGTGAGGGAGGTGGGGTGGTGAGGGAGGTGGGGTGGTGAGGGAGGTGGGGTGGTGAGGGAGGTGGGGTGGTGAGGGAGGTGGGGTGGTGAGGGAGGTGGGTGGTGAGGATGGTGTTGGAGGTTGGGTGGTTAGGGTGGTGAGGGAGGTGGGTTGGTGATGGAGGTGTATTGGTAGAGGGGGTTGGGATGTAGACGGGGTAGAGGTGCTCGTGGTGGGGAAGGTATGAGTGTTGCGTGAGGTAGGGGTGCTCGTGGTGGGGAAAGTATGAGTGTTGCGTGAGGTAGGGGTGCTCGTGGTGGGGAAGGTATGAGTGTTGCGTGAGGTAGGGGGTGGATGAAGAGACGTACGTAAGCCTATGAGAGTTTGTTTGTTAGTGACAATGAGTTTGTGTGAGTGTTTGTGTGAGTGAGTGTGTGAGTGTTTGTGTGAGTGAGTGTGTGTGTGTGTTTGTGAGTGAGTGTTTGTGTGAGTGAGTGTTTGTGTGAGTGAGTGTCATTGTGTGTAAAAAGACACTGACGTACAGTTCTGAACATTATTAAAGTGAACGTTTCACCCATAGTGACTTATTCAGCCTTAATACAGACACAACTAAGAACGGGTATATATACATACAATACCAGAAGTCAGGTGGTCGTGGCTTGGTTGGCAGCGTCCGCAGCTCACACACTGAGGTTGCGGGATCGATCCCCGGCACAGATGAAACGATGAGCATGTTTCCTTACACCTACTGCCCGTGTTCACCTAGCAGTAAATAGGTACCAGGGTGGTAGCCGACTGTTGTGGGTCGCATCCTGGGGGGGGGCAAGATTAACCTAAGTTACTCGAAACGCTTTACATTTCTATGTAATAATTCAATGATGTCAGTTAGAGCTGTGTCAGTTTAGTATCTGTATTATGCATACCATACCCATGGTGTGGGCGGTGACCACAAGATTACAGTGGTACATAATGGACAAGGGACTGGGCCGCAAAGTTTTGATAGCTTAACAAGTTACAGTGGTACTGAACTATATACATGTTTATATCTCGTAATGTTTTATTTACACTGAGAAAAGTCAATGTATTTTTCCAGAATGGTATTCAACATACTGTGGATAAAATACTTTGACATATCTTTAACATTTCTGAGCGAGTCAGTTGCATCTTGTATTTGTAGAATTAGAGATTAAAGTATTACGATGATTATTATTAATTATTATATACGAGAGAGTGGTAGTAGCAGTGTTGTAGGAGGTGTGGGTGTCGTGGAAGGTGCAGTAGATGGTGGGTAAGGTGTAGATGTAGGTGGTGTAGGTGTAGGTGTCGTGGAAGGTGCAGTAGATGTCAACTTTAAAACTACACCACCCAAGAGGTGTATGATAGACTGAACACTATCTCCAGGCTAAGGGACTGATTACCTCAAACTCCTCCACATCTTCCACCGTTCGTCTCAGTATTAGACTGAAGAAGGCACTGGCTGGCGGAAAATTTCCACAATAAAAATACCTGAATGTTGCACAAGTGTCTTCTTCAACTACACCTCCATTAATCCTGATACTCAAAAATATATCGAGCCTCGTCGACAATGACTGTTTACTCAAGTCCCAATCTTAGAATACCCGTCATTCTACCAGTGTGTTTATCATAACCTTCCCTTCATTTCTCTCAAGTTGTCATTCGTCCTGCAACACTGAGGGTGATTACTGCAGTTGAGACCCCCAGCCCCTCATCTTACCACCATCATTGCCTCATACAAACATACGTAGCCACCCTCCAAGTCGCTGGTCTGTGCTGCTGTTAATATATTATCAGTGGGGCCAATAATTTAATAATAAACAAACACAATGAAATATATTTTTTCCTTTAGATTCAGAATGATTTTTGCAAAATTATTACATACACGAATTTTCGCTTGCCCTATTCGGCAAGAGGTGCGTTGTTATTTAATCCAAAATCGCAAGTTTTACTTATTCAGCACGACATATATATGTTCCAGACTATGAAGTTGAACTCTTCTCCAGGCTGAGAGACTGACCACCTCAAAGCTACTTCCTCGTGGGTGATCCACTGATTGCATCATCGTTTTATTTTACACACAAAATTGGGAAAGATACACCTTAATACTCCAATTTCACTCTCCAACGTCGTCGAAAAGGGTTACACCATGAGTTTTAAGTTTGAAGCCAAGCAGATGAGGCTTTTGAAAGTTATCAGACCCAATCCTAGAATCTTCAGTGGGTATTTAATAAAGTATTTCCTTCGAGGATACCTACTGATGCTCTACATACAGAAAAATATACAACAGTTGCACAGTTACCTACCTGCCATCTCTATCTCCCTTCCCCTTTTATAACTATCATCTTCCCCTGTCTCTCTTCCCTCCCATCATCTTCCTCTCCCCCCTTCTCAATCTCTCCCTCACTCCCCCGTTTCCGGGAAACATTTAAACTTTCCATTCACTCCTCTTGTCCCTCACGCTCCACTCACTCACTACCTTCATTCATATTACAGTCATTCATGCAAGATCTCCATTCACTCCTCTGGCCCCTCAATCCTCCACACTCATTCATTAAAATTTTCACTTGTACCAGATTTCCAAATTCATTTTTTTTCCATTCTATCCTAGTGTTCACCTAATGAAATTTCTAAATAAATCTTAGTTATCTAAAATGTTTTGACCATAAATAAGTAAATAAATAAATAAATAAATAAATAATATATATATATATATATATATATATATATATATATATATATATATATATATATATATATATATATATATATATATATATGTCGTGCCGATTAGGTAAAACTGGTCAATTAGCAAGAACTCATCTAAAATTAAGTCCTTTCTAAAATTTTATCTTATACGTTTAAAGATATATTTTTTTTTATTTATGTTAATGTAAAAATTCATAATTTTGTACCAAGAGAAACTTTGAAAACCTACCTAACCTTATTACAACAAACGCAATTTAATTTAGCCTAACTAAACTAAATATATTTTAGATACGTTAACATTAATTTAATAATAAACAAACACAATGAAATATATTTTTTCGTTATGTTCAGAATGATTTTGGCGAAATTATTGCATACACAAATTTTCACTTGTCTTATATGGCAAGGTGAGCGTTGCTATTTAAGCCAAAATTGCAAGTTTTACCTAATCGGCACGACATATATATATATATATAATCTCACTAGTTGACTCAAGGACAGTCTAGTCATTTTGAGTTGCTAGATACACAGGGTGCGACTATCATTTAGAATACTCGCCTAGTTGTGATTGTAGGGGTCGAGTCACGGCTCCTGGTCTCTTAGTGTTGATGGTTGGATGGATCTAACACGAGGGTGTGTCGAAGAGGTTCCGGTGACACACTCGTCGACATCTACAGCAAGGTTAATAACGTCTACAACAAGGGTATTTAGCTACAAACACGTCTACAGGAGGTATTTAGCTACAGACAAAGCATCAGACGTGCATCTAGCTACAGAGAATCATAAGTTTGTGACTAGAACTATCAAGAGCATCTGAAGTGTCATGTCAGCACTTCCAGAGCTGCATTAGCAAGAAGGAGGGAGGAGGAGGAATTGGGAGGGATGAGATGAAAATGATGAGGAAGGTGAGAAGGGTGAGGGAGGCGGGACGTAGATGTGGGATTAATGAGGAGAGAATATATTAAGAAGTAAAGATCTTGATAATGAAAGAAAGACCTTCATCTCATCACAGAATCCCATGGATATGCAGACGACTGTACTCTTGACATTTACTTATCCACGAGAGCAAAGGAAATGCCAGCTGCTCTATGTTGCATCAATCACCAGCTTACAGCTGTATCAGCCTGGGGTAAACGATGGCAGGTCACATTTGCTCCTGAGAAAGCACAAATGATGATGATATCTAGGCACCATGATGGTGATGCTGTAGCAGTGGTAAGAATGAATGGGATAGTGTTGGTACCCGGGGACGAAGTTGATATCCTTGGGGTGAACTTAAGACTCCATGTTGACCATGAAGGATCACGTTGTAATGTTGCAAAGGTTGCGGCTAGGAAGCTTATAGCACTTCGACGTATCTCGCATCTGCTCGATAGTAGAGGCTGCAAGATTCTGTACGAGGCACAAGTACGCTCACACCTTGAGTATGCTCCAATTTTTTGGACTGCCTGCCCTCCGTCTCAGCTGCAACTCGACAGAATAGAACACAGAGCAAGACGATTCATCTTTCGCCTGGATAGATCTGTCATTTCAGCAGACCCTTCAACACCGGAGGGATGTTGGTGGCCTTACTGTTATGTACAAGGCCAATGTTGTCAAAGTACCACACTTGGCTCCACTCCGAGAACAGCGAGAAGTGAGCTTCTACACCACAAGACGGGCAGCAAGCAGCAACTTCACTCTAACTGGACCCTTCCACAGAACATCGCTACATCAAAGATCATTTATTCCCAGGATAACTCGAGTCTGTAACATGTTCGTAAAACATAATGATATCAACGAAATAAAATCAACTGATCAAATGAAATTGCTGACCCACAGATGGCTCCAACTTCGTCCTGTTCCATATATGTATGTTTCATAACAATAAAAAGGCTTTCAAATGAGCTGATGTAGGTAACAGCTCTTAGCTTGTCAATAAAGTTAGAGAGTCCTTACCCAAACCTTGTAAAACCATATATAAAAAATAAAAAGAGAAAGACCTTCACTAAACTAGGTGTTAAGGTGAGTAGGTCTTGCATGTCCTCTTGCTTGGCATCACCTATTTGTAGCTACAGGAACAGAGCTACGCTCGTGGCGTCCCATCTTCACTAATTTAGAATAGTTGTAACACCTGCTACCTCCTCTTGAAGATTGATTCCACTGATCTTCCACTCTGCCAAGCATAATGTTTCTAGTATACCTTCAGTTCTTCTCCCACTTCCTCTAACCTTCCCTCTCTAATTCTTATATTTTCCTAAATTCCTCTACCCTCCTCCAATTATTCTACTTTTTTTCGATTCCTCTAACCTCCTCCAGTTTATCTATTTTCTTACAATTTCTCTATTTTCCTCCAATTTCTCTATTTTCCTCCAATTTCTCTATTTTCATCCAATTTCTCTATTTTCATCCAATTTCTCTATTTTCATCCAATTCCGCTATCTTCCCCCAATTCCGCTATCTTCCTCCATTTCCGCTATCCTCCTCCAAATCCGCCATCTTCCTCCAATTCCGCTATCTTCCTCCAATTCCTCTACCCTTCTCCTCCAATTCATCCACACTCCTCCAGTTCCTCTATCCTCAAGTCTTATCTCCCGTGTTTATCTCCTATCCTCTTGCTAGCCTCCTGGCCTTCCCCCAATCCACTATCTGCCAGAGGTGTCCCCCGCCCGGCCGCAGGCGGTGCCTGAGGGCTGGGTGGAGGACACCAGCCATGATTGCTCAGATTTTACGCTTCCGCCTTCAGCATCCGGTTAAGATGGGGCAGCCGGGGTGGCACGGATTTATGGGGGCGAATATCCGGTCGAATCCAAAAAAAAAATGATGAGAGGATGAGGGTGGTGAGCAAGAAGCATTTGACGTGGATTAGATCGACCTAAACGTCGACGTGGGTTAGATCGACCTAAACGTCGACGTGGGTTAGATTGACCTAAACGTCGACGTAGATTAGACTGACCAAGGTGTCGACAAAGTAAGACACCTGCGTCGCTGGGATGTCCTGAGTGAGGGAGCAGGAGCAGGCAGCTCCCTGCTGCATGGTGTGGCAGGCAACATGCAACAGCAGGTAGTGAGAGGTTATCACACTGAAGAACAAGACGCATATGTTCAACACTTGGTTATATTGTGTTGCAGAGGTCTGAGCTTTGCTCAGACCTCTGCAACACAATTGTCCTCTTCACACCAATTCCAAGGCTGAGGGGCTGATTACTTCATCTTGTGTATATAGTTCTACTGTCTTCAAATTATGTCCTAGAATTTGTATTGATAAAGTCACTGGATGGCGAAACGTCTACATTAAAGATACCCAGATGTTTCGCAATAAAGATGCCCAAGTGTTGCCCATGTGTCTTTTTCTTGAACTTGTCTGTACTGCATACCGACCTACCTCATCCTACGACCTTTACGAAAGTGCTGCCAAGACACTGCCGTGATGCGTACCCGATGCTCCTTGGGACACACATTAATTCAAAATAAACGGCAGGATCCCCCTCCCCCCACTAATAAACAAACAGGTGTCACGGCAGTATCCACCTGTAGACTGGAAGAAATACTGCACTGTTGGCAACGGTGAAGAACAGATGTTTCATAGCAAGCTTTTATTGAGTCAACTTTTCGCTCTGTGTAGAGTTCTATCAAGACTCGATGAAGCTCCACACACGAGCGAAATGTCCCAATGAGAGTTTGCTCTGTAACCTCGTTCTTCACTTGTACAAGACCAGGTTACAGCCACCTTCCCTAAGAAGACTATGTAAAGCGTAGCAGTCATATCTTGGGAGACTAGGGCAGTCCTCGCGTCAGTAATTAAGGGAGACCCAGGGCAGTCCTCGCATCAGTATTAAGGGAAACCAGGGCAGTCCTCGCATCAGTATTAAGGGAAACCAGGGCAGTCCTCGCATCAGTAATTAAGGGAGACCAGGGCAGTCCTCGCGTCAGTAATTAGGGGAGACTAGAGCAGTCCTTGGGTCAGTAATCAGGGGAGACCAGGGAAAACCAGGGCAGTCCTCGCGTCAATTATCAGGGGAGACGTCAGTAATCAGGGGAGACCAGAACAGTCAGTGTCAGTAAGCAGCGTGCGTCAAGGTGGACCTAAAACAATGGACTAACAACAAACCACAAACATGTTTCGTGTACACAGCAGCAGCAGCAGAGCCTCAGTGATCCTGGCTGAAGAAAATTAAAACCTACGTGGCCTTGTTGGTGTAAACAGTGTGTGTGTCCACGTAGCTTTACCTGACCTATACAGCCCACGTGGCCTTGCTGACTTAAATATCCCACGTGGGCTACCCTGACGTAAACAGCGGAAAGTCCCTCGTGGAATGTCCTAACCTAAACATACATCTGGTGCCGGAGGATATGAATGTGGCGACGATGACTGACACTGGGACGCGCCATCAGGAATTTCCTGCTATCAGTTCTCGTGTGTTCAAGTGCGCATTCCCGGAGATCCACAACAATAGTCTTTATCGGAATTCTCCTTCGGTACGCAGCACAGAATAGCATCCCTCCCCCCTACAAACCCCCACCCTCCCTCCCCAACACCCCCTCCCCAGCGCAAGATGGTGTTCGTGGCAACAACAAACTGACTTCCTGTTCCTTTCTGGGAAATTCTTACAATTTTCTTGCCTTCCAGTCACTGGCTTCCGCACTACAGCGGCACCGCCCTTCCTCCAGGGGCAAAAATCTTTATATCGGTAGCACCCTAAGTAGCACCCTCAGTAGCACCCGGGGCTGGCAAAATTGCCAGCCCCGGGTGCTATTGTGAGTTTTGCTACTTTAAGATTAAAACAATCTTAAAGTAGTAAAACTGTGAAGAATATTCTTTCTGTAAGATGTTACTACAAAGCAATAGGCTACTACCTAATGTTACCTATTTTCATATCTAACAGACTAGTAACAACACAGGTTGATGAAAAATATTTAAAAGGATACATACACCACTCTGTGTATGTATCCCGTGTTCAATACAGGTAACTGACACATTTTCCAGCAAATTTTGTTTCTGATAAAGATAACGTCACATTTTCATGTTTAAAAACGTAAATTTTAATGGCTATTGAGAAGAATTTTAATGACCTACGTAAATTAGTAATTAGAAATATAATAAAAATTATAACATTTTCCCACAGAGATACAGTCAAATATTTAAAAAATAACAGCTTATTAAAAAATCCAGTTGGATGGGTAATTTGGTGCGGTGTTTTGAAGAGAGTGTTTTGAAGAGGGTGTTTTGAAGTAAGGTTTTCTGAAGCGAGGTTTTTATATTTTTTTGAAGTGGGTCTACTTTTCAAACCAGATGAGTAAAAGTGAGTTATCCACTTGTGTCCCAGATAAGGTCAGACTTAATTACAAAACGTTTTTAGCTGATGTGTAAACGAAACATTGATGAAAAAAACTATCACATAACAGGGGTCGAGTCATAGCTCCTGGCCCCGCCTCTTCACTGATCGCTACTAGGTCCCCTCTCTCTCCCTGCTCCATGAGCTTTATCATACCTTGTCTTAAAGCTATGTATGGTTCCCTGCCTCCACTACATCACTTGCCAGACTATTCCACGTCCTGACAACTCTACGACTAAAGAAATACTTCCTAACATACCTTTGACTCATCGGAGTCTTCAACTTCCAATTGTGACCCCTTGTTTCTGTGTCCCATCTCTGGAACATCCTGTCTCTGTCGACCTTATCAATTCCTAGCAGTATTTTGTATGTCGTTATCATGTCTCCCCTAACCCTCCTGTCCTTCAGTGTCGTCAGTGTCCCTTAACCTTTCTTCGTAGTACATTCCCCTTAGCTCTGGGACTAGTCTTGTTGCAAACCTTTCAACTTTCTCTTAATTTCTTGACGTGCTTGACCAGGTGTGGGTTCCAAACTGGTGCTGCAGACTCCAGTATGGGCCTGACGTACAAGGTGTACACTCTTGAACGATTCCTTACTGAGGTATTGGAACGCTATTCTTAGGTTTGCAAAGCGCCCAGATGCTGCAGCATTTATTTAGTTTACGTGTACCTCAGGAGATGTGTTCGGTATTATACTCACCCCAAGATCCTTTTCTTGAGTGAGGTTTGCAGACTTTGGCCACCTAGCCTATACCCTGTCTGCGGTCTTCTTTGACCTTCCCTGATCTTCATTACTTTGCATTTGGCTTAAATTCGAGGAGCCAGTTGTTGGACCAGGCTTGTAGCCTGTCCAGGTCGCTTTGTAGTCCTGCCTGATCCTCTTATTTAATTCTCCTCATTAATTTCACATCATCTGCAAACAGGGACACTTCTCGAGTCTATCCCTTCCGTTACGTCATTCACATATACCAAAAATAGCACTGGTTCTAGGATTGACCCCTGTGGAACCCCGCTCGTCAAAAGCGCCCACTCTGACACTGTCACGTACCATGACTCGTTGTTGCCTCCCTGTCAGGTATTCTCTGATCCATTGCAGTGACCTTCCTGTTATGTGTGCCTGATCCTCTAGGTTTTGCACTAATCTCTTGTGAGGAACTGTGTCGAAGGCCTACTTGCAGTCCAAGAAAATGCAATCTACCCACCCCACTCTCTCTCTCGTATCTTACTTCCGTTACCTTGTCATAAAACTCCAGTAGGTTTGTGACAGGATTTTCCTTCCCTGAATCCGTGCTGGTTGTCGTTTATAAGCTTGTTCCGTTCTAGGTGCTCCACCACTCTCCTCCTGATAATCTTCTCCATGACTTTGCACACTATACACGTCAGTGACACTGGTCTGTAGTTGAGTGCCTCGTGTCTGTCTCCTTTCTTAAAAATGGGGACTACATTTGCCGTCTTCCATACCTCAGGTAGTTGCCCAATTTCAATGGATGTGTTGAAAATTGTCTGCTCCCTCTCTAAGAACCCACGGAGAGATGTCCGGTCCCACCGCCTTTGAGGTATCAAGTTCACTTAGCAGCTTCTTCACCTCCTCCTCGGTTGTGTATTTCATCCAGCACTTGTTGGTATACCTCCCTAATCTGACTTCCCGTAAATACTTCCTTAAATCTCATGTCGAGCTCCTTACATACTTCTTGGTCATTTCTTGTGAGCTCCCCACCTTTCCTCAGCGCGCGCGCGCGTGCATATATGTGTATGTACTCACCTAATTGTGGTTGCAGGGGTCGAGACTCAGCTCCTGGCCCCGCCTCTTCGCTGTCCGCTACTGGGTCTCTGCTCTCCCTGCTCCATGAGCTTTATCATACCTCGTCTTAAAACTATGTATGGTTCCTGCCTCCACTATATTTTTCTCTAGACTATTCCACTTCCTGACTACTCTGTGGCTGAAGAAATGCTTCCTAACATCCCTTTGACTCATCTGAGTCTTCAGCTTTCAGTTGTGTCCCCTTGTTTCTGTGTTCCCTCTCTGAAACATCCTGTCACTGTCTACCTTGTCGATTCCCCGCAGTATTTTGTATGTCGTTATCATGTCTCCTCTGACCCTTCTTTCCTCCAGTGTTGTTAGTCCTATTTCCCTCAATCTTTCTTCATAGGACAGACCCCTGAGTTGTGGAATTAACCTTGTCGCAAACCTTTGCACTTTCTCTAGTTTCTTTATGTGCTTGACCAGGTGTGGGTTCCAGACTGGTGCTGCATATTCTAGTATGGGCCTGACGTACACGGTGTACAGTGTCTTGAACGATTCCTTGTTAAGGTAACGGAACGCTAATCTTAGGTTTGCCAGTCGCCCATATGCTGCCGCCGTTATCTGGTTGATGTGTGCCTCCGGAGACGTGCTTGGCGTTATACTCACCCCAAGGTCTTTCTTCTTTGGCGAGGTTTGTAGCCTTTGTCCGCCTAGCCTGTACTCTGTCAGCGGTCTTCTTTGCCCTTCTCCGATCTTCATGACTTTGCATTTGGTGGGATTGAATTCGAGAAGCCAGTTGCTAGACCAGATATCAAGCTTGTCCAGGTCTGTTTGAAGTCCTGCTTGGTCCTCTTCCGACGTGATTCTCCTCATTAATTTCACATCATCTGCGAACAGACACACTTCTGAGTCTATCCCATCCGTCATGTCATTTACATATACCAAGAATAACACTGGTCCTAGGACTGACCCCTGCGGTACGCCGCTCGTCACAGGCGCCCACTGTGATACCTCTATCACGCACCATGACCCGTTGTTGCCTCCCTGTGAGGTATTCCTTGATCCATTCCAGTGCCCTTCCTGTTATACATGCTTGTGTGTGTGTGTGTGTGTGTGTGTGTGTGTGTGTGTGTGTGTATAGACTAGAGTAGCAGCTACTTCTACATTTATAAAAGACTGTTCGATAGAGGAAATTGAATATTTAAACGGCCTCAGGAAGATATCTAAATATTTTTCCAGAAGTCTTTTTTATTTACTTCTCCGAGGCCGTGTGGCTCCCCAACAATTTCCACTAGAGGTGCACCTCAATTTTTTTATATATATCAAAATAAAAAATGGTTAAGAGGATAGCGTAATTAGGCCAATAATGGCTCTGCGGAGTTATCTACTAATGCGTTTATATACGTCATTCCAATTCGTGTTCCATAAAATTCGTTTATGTTGTGTATGGGAGAGGTCATGTTGAGAGATGGTAAGTCTCGGGTGATAGTAACTCCAGTTCTGCTGGAAGGAAACCTTTGAATCTGCCCTAGCTCGTCAACCCTTACTGGAATACTTGACGATATCCTCATTACCTTACTGAAGTCTGCCAGCTTAGGCTGACATTGCTGAAGTCTCGTAGCTAAAGCTGACACTACTAAAGTCTCGCAGCTAAAGCTGACACTACTAAAGTCTCGCAGCTAAAGCTGACACTACTAAAGTCTCGCAGCTAAAGCTGACACTACTAAAGTCTCGCAGCTAAAGCTGACACTACTAAAGTCTCGCAGCAAAGCTGACACTACTAAAGTCTCGCAGCTAAAGCCGACACTACTAAAGTCTCGGCTAAAGCGACACTACTAAAGTCTCGAGCAAAGCGACACTACTAAAGTCTCGAGCAAAGCTGACACTACTAAAGTCTCGCAGCAAAGCTGACACTACTAAAGTCTCGCAGCTAAAGCTGACACTACTAAAGTCTCGCAGCAGCGACACTTAAGTCGCAGCTAAAGCTGACACTACTAAAGTCTCGCAGCTAAAGCTGACACTACTAAAGTCTCGCAGCTAAAGCTGACACTACTAAAGTCTCGCAGCTAAAGCTGACACTACTAAAGTCTCGCAGCTAAAGCTGACACTACTAAAGTCTCGCAGCTAAAGCTGACACTACTAAAGTCTCGCAGCTAAAGCTGACACTACTAAAGTCTCGCAGCTAAAGCTGACACTACTAAAGTCTCGTAGTCTCTCACTACAGAAGTCTCGCAGCACAGGCTGGGGAAACATAGCTAGCTTTGATTCCCACTGTGTAATTATAGAGAATAGTATAGCAACACACTGCTGATGTATTTAATTTTGTTTAAAAGAACATTGGAAAAATATGAGCAAGATGGAGGTGATCAGAGCTGGATGGAGGTGATCAGAACTGGATGGAGGTGATCAGAGCTGGATGGAGGTGATCAGAACTGGATGGAGGTGATCAGAACTGGATGGAGGTGATCAGAACTGGATGGAGGTGATCAGAGCTGGATGGAGGTGATCAGAGCTGGATGGAGGTGATCAGAGCTGGATGAAGGTGATCAGAGCTGGATGGAGGTGATCAGAGCTGGATGGAGGTGATCAGAGCTGGATGGAGGTGATCAGAGCTGGATGGAGGTGATCAGAGCTGGATGGAGGTGATCAGAGCAGGATGGAGGTGATCAGAGCAGGATGGAGGTGATCAGAGCTGGATGGAGGTGATCAGAACTGGATGGAGGTGATCAGAGCTGGATGGAGGTGATCAGAACTGATGGAGGTGACAGAACTGGATGGAGTGATCAGAACTGGATGGAGGTGATCAGAGCTGGATGGAGGTGATCAGAACTGGATGGAGGTGATCAGAGCTGGATGGAGGTGATCAGAGCTGGATGGAGGTGATCAGAGCTGGATGGAGGTGATCAGAGCTGGATGGAGGTGATCAGAGCTGGATGGAGGTGATCAGAACTGGATGGAGGTGATCAGAACTGGATGGAGGTGATCAGAACTGGATGGAGGTGATCAGAACTGGATGGAGGTGATCAGAGCTGGATGGAGGTGATCAGAGCTGGATGGAGGTGATCAGAGCTGGATGGAGGTGATCAGAGCTGGATGGAGGTGATCAGAGCTGGCAGGGAGCACACACCCTTCCTCTGGTTAACCTTAATTACACGTGTAATGGTTCCTCAGACGCCAGCGAGAGCACTGACACCCACACGCCCACGACACCCACCGCTGCTGGTGGTGCTGCTGCTGGTGGTGGTGGTGGTGGTGCTGCTGCTGCTGGTGGTGGTGGTGGTGGTGGTGCTGCTGCTGGTGGTGGTGCTGCTGCTGCTGCTGGTGCTGCTATGAGAGTAATGGCGTGGAGGACAAAAATTATGCTCATCATTATCCATTTCCCTACATGGAAATAAGCAATAGGGAGGAGGGAGGAAAATGGGCGAGTGGTGAGAGAGAGATATGGTTAGGGAGGGGGTTAAGGGGTTGAGGATAGGGAGATAATTAGAGGGTAAGGGTAATGAAGAGGGAGATGGTGCGCTGTGGCCCTAACTTATTAACATGATGGACGTAAGTGAGGCCTGGTCAAGATGACTGACACACACACACGTAAACCATACCACGGGTGGGGTTAGAACCCGCGATCAAAGAATCTCAAAACTCCAGACCGTCGCTTTAGCCACGTGGTATGGTTTGTTTGCAATCGTGTCATTACGATTTCGTGACACACGCGTAGTGGGTCAGAATATGAAAGCAGGAAGAGAGTAGAGACAAGATATCAGAAAGAGTAACGACTGGGTCCCACAAGAATCAGTATTAGAACTGCTACTGTTACAAATATGTCATCCAAAAAGGGCTGAGTCTCGCGTCACGATCTGCTGCTGTAAAACTAATGGGAAGTAGTGGGAAGGTGAGGCCGACTTAGCCGAGTACAACATGGGTGGTGAGAAGCTACAATCACTGTGTGAGGGAGAGAACCTGAGGGTAAATATAGCACAAACCATACTGCCAGAAATACACAATCATATAACGTCAGCGGGATATGCAAGATTAGCACACCTCAGGACAGCATTCATAGATTTCTATCCGTTAGCTGAAAGTGCTACAGCCTGGATGATCAAGAACAGACTTCAGGAACTTATCAAGTTCCCTTTTGAAGACACCTAGGGGTTTGTTTGAAATTCCCATTACACAAGAAGTGTGATGAACAGTCTTGGTACTCTGACACTTGAGTTCTCTCGGTGTACTCATCGAGCCCCTGATTTTTTACTGAGTATTTTGCACCGTCTGTCAAGCCTCGTGTTTTCGCATGGAGTGATTTCATTATTCAGGTTTTAGAACAATTCCTCCATAATTTTCCAGGTGTAGATTATGATGCATCTTTCTAGTCTATATTATAAGAAGTACAGTTCGAAGGACAGTAGTTCAGATGCTTAACTAAATTTATCCGAATAATGAAGGTTATCAGTACGTTTTCTAGTTCGTCAATTTCGCCAGCCTTGAAGGAGGCCGTTAGTGTACAACAATATTCCTGCCTAGAGAGAACAAGTGACGAAGAAAATAATTGGTTTCCCATCACATTTTCAATGTTCTAGTTATCAAACCTATCATTTCGAATGTTCTAGTTATCCAGCCTATCATTTTACTTTGGTGTATGGTAAAAATTGTGATCCTTGAATGTGAGATTATCTGACATTGTCACTTCTAAGTCTCTCACATTAAACTTGCGCTCTATGAATGATTCAATATATCTTGCATTCAGTCTTCAGCCTTTAACTTTAAACAAAAAAAATCCTTTAGAACCTTGAACATGTGGACCCAGCGCTTAGCCCACACCTGGTCAAGCACGTGCAGAAGCTTGGAAGGATCCAAAAGTTTGCAACCAGACTAGTACTGCAACTGAAAGGAATGCACAGTTAGGAGTGTTGAAAATACTGGGTATGGCGACAGAGGGGAGACATGATTACGACATTCAAAATCCTTAGAGGAATCAACAGGCCAGATAATGACAGACTGTTTGAATGAGGACCGGAATTAAGTGGGGACAGATACAAGCTGAAGACACACAAGTCATAGGGATGAAAAAAAGTATTTCTTTGGTCTCAAGGCGGTTGAAACTTGGAATGATGTGAATGAGGCAGTGGTAGAGGCAAACTCGATACACAGCTTCAAGAATAGATATGATAAGGGTCAAGAGGCCCTTATCAAAGTGGTTTAGGAGGCAGGAATTCCTTGAGGCCTACAGCACGAACTACACACACACACGAGAAACAAAATACACGGAGAACAACGCTGCAGGAACTTCACGAGTGTGTATGTTAGAAACACAACTTGTGATGATAACCAGCGAGGCTGGACCTTGTGTTCACCCTATACGACTCTAATCTAGGAGACACTGAATGAGAGAAGCTCCTCGTGAAGAGAAACGCAGAGCATGAAGGCACAAACCTGACTTTTAAAAGAGACCATACAGGCATGAGGCAACTCCTAAGCAGAGTGCCACTGGAAAGGGCGCTAGATGAGAAGACAGTGAACGAAATGAAGTATTAAGGAGGAAAGTACTGGGAGGCAGAAACAGCACAGACAAGAACTGAGTGAGCCCGTGGTTCACCCAGAGGTGCAGGGAAGCAAAGGTTAAAAGGGCAAGAGTATGGAAGAAATGTAGAAAGTTACTAACGCCAGAGAATAGAGACGCGAGCAGAGGAGCCAGAAATGAATATGCATGTGTAAGAAGAGAGACTTAACGCTAATTTAAGAATGACACAGCATCGAAAGCAAAATATCAGCCACAGTTACTATACAGCCATATCAGAAAGACGAAAACTGTGAGGGATCAAATAATAAGGTTGAAGGAAAGACTACAAATGGATCTGGACAAGCTGCAGGATTGGTTATTAGAGTTTAACCCCCAGTAAATGCAATGTTATGAAAATGGCGAAGGGCAAAGAAGACCGGCTTGGGAGACAAAGGCTACAAAGTACCCTTGGGGTGAGCATAATTCCAAGCACTTTACCGGAGGCATACATCAACCTGATGACAGTTGCAGCAAACGCAAGTCTGGCAAATTTAAGAGTAGCTTTCAGGAACTTCAACAAGGAGGTATTACCCTATGGACGGGGGTACGCCATGTGGGAGTATACAACGCTAGTGTGGATCCCTCATTTTATAAAGCATGACCAAGAGCTGAAAAAAATGCAAAGGTTTGCAACGAGACTAGTCTCAGAGCTGAGAGGTATGAGCTATGAGAAGCAGCTAGAGGTAAACCTGAAGACACTAAAGGAGAGAAGGACTGGGGGTGACATAATTACAATGTACAATATACTTTGCGAATAGACAAGGTGAACAGGGAAAGTCTGGATAGGCAGCTCTCAGGTACACGAGGTCACAGCTGGAAATTACAATTACAGATGAGCAACAGAGATGTCAGGAAAATAATTCTTAAGCCTTAGAGTTTATGTGTAAAACACATGTGCAACAATAAAGATACCCAACTGTTGCACATGCATCTTACTCATCTACTTGTCGGTTTTTATACAATTTTCAACATGAGCCTTAGAGTGGGCAGGAAGTGGAACGACCTAGACAGAGAAGTGGTTGAGGCAGAATCCATACATACCTTTATGAATAGGTATGATAGGGCTCACGTAGTCAGGCGAAGGTGAACCCAGTAGCAGCCAGAGAGGCGGGGCCAGGAGCAGAGACTCGACCCCCAACACACACAACAGTCATTCCCTCAAGGCTATGTGTACACACCGTCAATAACATAACAAGAGCCACAAAAAACACAATGATATAGGAGACATCAATGTCCTCACAAACCCTCCAGTTTAGACGGATGCTGAGTGCCCTGATGACGGCCATGCCTGGGTATTATACTAGAGGTGACGCGTAAGGCCACATATTTCAACATTGCTGGCTGCCCGTAGGTGTTCCCAGCATACTGATGCCCACGCCAACCTGTGTGGGAATGTTGGGGAGGCATACACGGCAAGGTTAAGTGTTATTGATGATAAAACACAAGTGAATGAGAACACCTGGAGTAATAGTGTACTCATGGGGAAGCGCTAAATCACTTGGGGGTCAAAGCCTGGGGTCATACAGAGCCTGAGGTTATACAAAGCCTGGGGTCATACAGAGCCTGAGGTTATACAAAGCCTGGGGTCATACAGAGCATGAGGGTATACAAACCTTGGGGTCATACAGAGCCTGAGGTTATACAAAGCCTGGGGTCATACAGAGCCTGAGGGTATACAAAGCCTGGGGTCATACAGAGCCTGATGGTATACAAAGCCTGGGGTCATAGAGCCTGAGGTTATACAAAGCCTGGGGTCATACAGAGATTGAGGTTATACAAAGCCTGGGGTCATACAGAGCCTGAGGTTATACAAAGCCTGGGGTCATACAGAGCCTGAGGTTATACAAAGCCTGGGGTCATACAGAGCCTGAAGTTATACAAAGCCTGGGGTCATACAGAGCCTGGGGTCATACAGAGCCTGAGGTTATACAAAGCCTGGGGTCATACAGAGCCTGAGGTAATACAAAGCCTGGGGTCATACAGAGCCTGAAGTTATACAAAGCCTGGGGTCATACAGAGCCTGAAGTTATACAAAGCCTGGGGTCATACAGAGCCTGAAGTTATACAAAGCCTGGGGTCATACAGAGCCTGAAGTTATACAAAGCCTGGGGTCATACAGAGCCTGAAGTTATACAAAGCCTGGGGTCATACAGAGCCTGAAGTTATACAAAGCCTGGGGTCATACAGAGCCTGAAGTTATACAAAGCCTGGGGTCATACAGAGCCTGAAGTTATACAAAGCCTGGGGTCATACAGAGCCCAGTCAAGCTCAAAGTGTTTTCAGACGAATTCGTGAAACACTTCATAAGTCAACAGCAGAATTTACTAGAGTAACTAATACTAAAGCCAAACCGACTAAAGTTCAAGTAGGGTCCAGAGTCATGTTGTTTAACTTTAACAAAACTTCAGCAATGACAAAACTCGATCAAAAGTTCGTTGGTCCTTATAGAGTAGTCGAACATATTAATGGCAACAAGTATAAAGTTAGAGAAATTAGTACGGGCCAGTTTAAAGAATCGCATTTAGATCATATGAAGTTAGTATGCGATGTTGATGACGAAGTCCCTGTCACCCCTAATAATCAGACAAGTGAGACAGGATCTGATAATTCTCCTGTTGCTGTTCCCTCTACCTCTAATGATCAGTCAGATCAACCTGAATGTCGTTATTCCCTACGTACACGACAAGTGTTAAGAAATCCTCAAGTATCATTTGTAGATACAAGTGTAGATCCTCCTCAATTAGAAGTTGAGTTACCTATTGTAACAGAGTTTGATCCACCCAGAGATGATAATTATACAGCCTATATCAATCTCACCCTAGCAGAGTTGGGGTTAAATGTAAATAACCTGTATAGATAAATATGTAGTAAGCGTTTAACTGTGTGTTATAATATCTACTTAGTACTACTCAAATTTTTTTTTGTGTTCACGTTCTCTCCGAGTTCTGAGAATTAACAGTATAGATTTGAGTGCACCAGATCTACCTTGTCTGTTAATCACTATCTTCTTGTAATTATATTTCCTCAGAATTCGTAGATCACATGAAGACAGTTCGATCGAACAAATTATTTTTTTTTATCTCTTTTATCATGAATTTTCTTGAATGAGCTCATTTAGATAATTCCTGTGTATCATGATGCATCATATAGTAATGTAGATTGTTCTATCAAGATAACATCCATGTGAAGTATAATGTTCAACTGTTGTGTACTTTGACATTGTATAGAATCAGCTGAGAGTTGTTGCCTGTTGTCCTTAGTTTGTATAGTTGTATGTCGAGACGCCATACGTAGCATGCCCGAGCTGTACGGTTCGTATTTCTAACGGCTGCACCACGGCTGTTCACGTGATTTCCAACCTCTGCCCATGTGATCTGGCATTAGCCAATCATAGGCCTGCCTTTTGAATGCCCCTGTGCCGTGCGGCCTAGTAGGCAGTACCATCCGAGTAGCCATACGAGACGGACACAGGCATAGGCTCTCAGCTCCCATATATCCAACGCCTCATTAAACGCTACCAAAACCCAAGCTCATCGTCTGTTAATATTACCAAATCTATGAAAAGAACCCCACAACACACTGGGGTCATACAGAGCCTGAAGTTATACAAAGCCTGGGGTCATACAGAGCCTGAAGTTATACAAAGCCTGGGGTCATACAGAGCCTGAAGTTATACAAAGCCTGGGGTCATACAGAGCCTGAAGTTATACAAAGCCTGGGGTCATACAGAGCCTGAAGTTATACAAAGCCTGGGGTCATACAGAGCCTGAAGTTATACAAAGCCTGGGGTCATACAGAGCCTGAAGTTATACAAAGCCTGGGGTCATACAGAGCCTGAAGTTATACAAAGCCTGGGGTCATACAGAGCCTGAAGTTATACAAAGCCTGGGGTCATACAGAGCGTGAGGTAATACAAAGCCTTGGGTCATACAGAGCCTGAAGTTATACAAAGCCTGGGGTCATACAGAGCCTGAAGTTATACAAAGCCTGGGGTCATACAGAGCCTGAATTTATACAAAGCCTGGGGTCATACAGAGCCTGGAGTTATACAAAGCCTGGGGTCATACAGAGCCTGAAGTTATACAAAGCCTGGGGTCATACAGAGCCTGAAGTTATACAAAGCCTGGGGTCATACAGAGCCTGAAGTTATACAAAGCCTTGGGTCATACAGAGCCTGAAGTTATACAAAGCCTGGGGTCATACAGAGCCTGAAGTTATACAAAGCCTGGGGTCATACAGAGCCTGAAGTTATACAAAGCCTGGGGTCATACAGAGCCTGAAGTTATACAAAGCCTGGGGTCATACAGAGCCTGAAGTTATACAAAGCCTGGGGTCATACAGAGCCTGGGGTCATACAGAGCCTGTGAAATGGTAGATAATCAGGTATGATTTAAGAAAAACAAGATTAGCTTCGATTCTTTGGTACGGAAGAAGAATGGAAGAGCACTGCAGTGTGCCTACTGTACTGGTCGCTTAAAGAGACGCTATAAAATACTGACAGCCGTGAAATAAGTCACGATATTTTATTGAGAAAACGTTTCGACAAAGGACTAAAGAATCCATGTGTGGATAAATGTTTCCTTCCGTCCTGGTCCATAAGGAAGGAGCACGGCAGCAGACCTGTGGCCCATGCTAGGTAGGTCCATCTAACACCCACTCCTGTACCCATCCAACCTATTAAATCTTTCCAAAGTTAGGTTAAGCTGGGTAAAAATCTTTCAGGAAGTAGGACAATTGTTTCATGAAACTGGTCTTTGTTATATGATGACCCGCCGCTGCAGCATGCGTCTTATTCACTTTACTAATGATATATAAAGTTGAAGATTCAATCTGAGGACTTTTATTATTAATACATCTTGATATAAAGCCAAGAAGTCTATTAGCTTTATTGCGAACACTATGTACCGTTGCCTGGGCTTTAGATCACTGCCAACTAGAACGCCTAAATCTTTGAAGCAGTCATTCTGAGATCTAGTGACTGCTTCTTTCAGGACGGATCCAACAGTCGTCTAAAGACGACCATTTAAAGTAAGTGTTACTGAATGTCAGAGTCTACCATTGTTTCACTAGACGCTGTAACATTATTATATGTTAAGTAGAAGGACACAAGTTGCACTTTGTGTCCTTTTACTTAACATATTGTCGGTAATTCTACCAACATTAATGCAGATTATCATAGACGGTGGGTCACTGTGGCGTGGGTGGCAGTGAGGAGGTGGTCACCCACAACACTCACCAGACGGTGGGTCACTGTGGCGTGGGTGGCAGTGAGGAGAGGTGGTCACCCACAACACTCACCAGACGGTGGGTCACTGTGGCGTGGGTGGCAGTGAGGAGAGGTGGTCACCCACAACACTCACCAGACGGTGGGTCACTGTGGCGTGGGTGGCAGTGAGGAGAGGTGGTCACCCACAACACTCACCAGACGGTGGGTCACTGTGGCGTGGGTGGCAGTGAGGAGAGGTGACCACCCACAACACTCACCAGACGGTGGGTCACTGTGGCGTGGGTGGCAGTGAGGAGAGGTGACCACCCACAACACTCGCCAGACGGTGGGTCACTGTGGCGTGGGTGGCAGTGAGGAGAGGTGACCACCCACAACACTCACCACAGAACCTGTGTCAAGTAGGTCACTACGCTTGACACCTTAAGTTTATAACTGCACAAATGAGACTTACCACTTAAATAAACTTAAGTTAGAAGGCAAGTGACTGCCGACAACTTGAGGGAACTTGACACTAACGCATTCACTTAGGCCACTTAAGATGTAATTACAGCGTTGAAGGTCCAAGGACAAATGTTTTCATTAAAAATGTCCCAAGTGAATGTATTATTGTCCATTTCCCTCAATCTGCACAAACAATGCGTCTTGGGAATCGAACCCTGGTTAGTGTGATGGCTGTACCCGTGCACCACGAAGGAACAGGTTATGAAAAGATCCGATTTCTGGGTCGGGATAGGTTTCAACTCTTGCCACAGTTTACATTTTACTCAATGCCAAGTGATGCCTGGGCTACATACGTTTTCATTCTCAGACGCATATTGTATCCTGGAAATTTACGGACAATACTTACCCACATAAACAGACCTACCCTCACACAGACACACCTACCTCTCATAGAGAAAGATACCTACCTCTCATACAGAAAGATACCTACCTCTCATACAGAAAGATACCTACCTCTCATACAGAAAGATACCTACCTCTCATACAGAGACACCTTACTTCTCATACAGACACACCTTACTTCTCATACAGACACACCTTACTTCTCATACAGACACACCTTACTTCTCATACAGACACACCTTACTTCTCATACAGACACACCTTACTTCTCATACAGAGACACCTTATCTCTCATACAGAGACACCTTATCTCTCATACAGAGACACCTTATCTCTCATACAGACACCTTACCCCTCATACACACACACACACACACCTACCTCTCACACAGACACACATGCCTCTTAAATACACCAACCCTCACAGAGAGAGCTCAGCTGGTTTGTGTATGGCTGACCAGTAATACCGAGATAGCTATTACAACGGGATGGTGAACTCGACGTGTGACGAATAACTATCAGTTGAAAGAACACAGTGATTGATATTATTTCAAGCATGGAAGAAATGTAGTGGATATGAGAGACGAAGTATGGGTGAGAGAAGACGATGAGGGTGTACGAGCAGGCAATAGATACAGATTCTCCCGTAACAACGACACTTGTTGCTTTTGTTAACTCCCCTTCTCCATCTGTATCGCTAGTTCAGCCTAAGAGTTTATCGGGGCTAAGAGTTTATTTACAAACTCTTAGCCCCGATTATTTTCGTATGTATTGGCAGTTTGAGAAACCACGAGGGGTGAGGAGAGGTGTTAGTGCGTGGATTGACAAGGTGTGTTGTGGTGTGTAGCGGTAGAGAGCAACGTGCTCGGTGTGACGCTCGGGTCCTCCTAAACTAGCCAACGCCCAGGTAATTGTCCGGGGGGTCACATTTTCCGTGTGAAATCTCCAAATTTTAGGAAGTGCGAGATGGAATTCTTGTATATTGGTTGTGAAGATTTTCGGATTTTCATCGTTGGACGCGGACACATGTCACTTTGGCAGCTCTTGCCGGCGTCTGGTATATCATTAGAGGGCTTTGACTGACACGCAAGGCTTGACACAGGCGTGTGAGCCTATACGTGGCCAGTGGTGAGAGCCGCTGTGTGAGGGGCCGCAACCCACGACACTGAACATTGCAACGCTACACGGAGACACACATCATGTACGGGACGGAGATGGGAACCCACAGTGACGGACTTACCCAGGAGACACTGATGGTCACTCCAGAGAAGACAACGCTTTTTTTTTCTTTTTACATACAGTATGGATAAATACACGAGTGAGACGGGTTGGATTTGAGTTTGACTTGCACTTGAGTTAATATGGTCAGCAAAGATTATTCCTTGGGTGGCAATGAAAATGGACTTGGTAAATAATTTTGTTAGAGGGTTTGGGGTTGAAAAAGACCTGCCTAGTATGGGCCTAGTAGGCCTGCTGCAGTGTTCCTTCATTCTTATTACGATATCTTATAGTGAGATTGATTGTAAATGTGACTGAAAAAGAACATTAAAAATTAAAAGCATGTGAAACGGCGTTCTTAGTAACGTGATATTTAAATACAGATGCAATTTTTCAACCGCATTTAAAAAAAAATTACACTATACAGGAGAACTTAAGAAGGGTGGCTACTGTAGTTAACTTAACAAGCTAAGAGTTGTTATGTTATCTCAGCTCATTTTTAAAGACCAGCTTAATGTATGGTATACTACCACCCCCCAGGATGCCACCCACAACCTTCGACTAACACCCAGGAACTTACTTACTGCTAGGTGGACAAGAGTAATGACTCACGAAATCGTAATGACACGATTGCAAACAAGTCATACCACGGGTGGGGTTAGAACCCGCGATCAGAGTGTCTCAGAGTAATATATGTAAGAAAAAGACACTTATGTATAGTTCAGGACGTTTATTAAATGAAACGTTTCGCCACGAGTGACTTCTTCAGTCCACTAGTCCTTCTCCACACCTTATCGGTATCACCAAAACATTTCTCAATAGGTGTAAGGAAACATGCTCAACGTTTCCCCCCGTACCGGGGATCAAACCACGATCACTTATTATGTTATTCAACCAGACAAAGCATCACCTGCCTAACACAGGAATCACATGACCTCGTTAGGCAGGTGATGCTTTATATTTATATATATATTTATATATATATATATATATACGAACCTTGTGGATCAACGTCTAGCGTGAGCTGGATGCCAAGGTATTGGTCCAGTGTGGTACGGTCGGTAAAGCACTGCGTTCCTGTCACAAGGTTCGTAGGGTCGAGTCTCCGTCGGCCAGAGATCAGTGTTTGTGAATATTTCGCCTGCTCTTGCGAATTCCTAGCATAAATATATATATATATATATATATATATATATATATAAATATATATATATATATAAATATATATATATATATAAATATATATATATATATAAATATATATATATATATAAATATATATATATATATAAATATATATATATATATATAAAATATATATATATATATATATATATATATATATATATATATATATATATAATATATATATATATATATATATATATATATATATATAACACACACACACACACACCGTTATTTTATTGTCTGTGTTAGAAGTGATGAAGGTCGTAGTGTTTGCTCACGCGTCTTTCTAAAGCAATTTGTGGGCATCAACTACCAAGGTTTATACACTATTAATGTGATTCATCCTGTGTTGTACCTCTTTGACTAGGTGTCACTGAAGCTAGCACCTCATGAAGATAAATACACGAGCGAAAAAGACTGAATCTGAGAAGGACATGCCTAGCATGGGCAGGTCCAACGTACCACCTCTCCACGTCTTCCACTGTCTCCACTTTAAATGCCGCTTCTGAATTCAACTGAATAAGACTGCTGTGAAGGAGAAGGGTTTCGGCAATAAAAATACCCAAGTGTTCTACATGTGTTTTATTCATTAACATGGATCAGTAGGCCAACTGCAGTGCTCCTCCATTCTTGTGTTCTAATGATCAGTCTACAGGGGCAGGGGACCGCGCTGGGTCCTGGTGAGGGCGGAGACGCTGGGAATGTTCTTTACACCTGTCGTGGACGCTAGCATACCTTACACCTGTCGTGGACGCTAGCATACCTTACACCTGTCGTGGACGCTAGCATACCTTACACCTGTCGTGGACGCTAGCATACCTTACACCTGTCGTGGACGCTAGCATACCTTACAACTGTCGTGGACGCTAGCATACCTTACACCTGTCGTGGACGCTAGCATACCTTACACCTGTTGTGGATGCTAGCATACCTTACACCTGTTGTGGATGCTAGCATACCTTACACCTGTTGTGGACGCTAGCATACCTTACACCTGTCGTGGACGCTAGCATACCTTGCACCTGTCGTGGACGCTAGCATACCTTGCACCTGTCGTGGACGCTAGCATACCTTGCACCTGTCGTGGACGCTAGCATACCTTGCACCTGTCGTGGACGCTAGCATACCTTGCACCTGTCGTGGAGGCTACACATCTTAGTCAGGTGCAGGCTACAGATAAAGTTGATGTGCACCTGATGGGCTCTCCACCATCATTAATCACCTCCACATCCACTCTTCCGCCGATCAGGTACACCTTAGATATAAACCATACCACGGGTGGGGATAGAACCCACGATCAGAGTGTCATAAAATTCCAGACCGACACTCTGACCGTGGGTTCTATCCCCACACGTGGTATGGTTTGTTTGTAATCGTGTCATTACGATTTCGTGAGTCACCTTAGATATATTCTAAGCATACTAATGAATCCACGAGCGCGGAAGGCTATACCAGGTATGCTGGTAGCGAGGTACTTTAATACACCTTAATACACAGTGTCAACGGTACTTATTACGTATTTGTGCGTCACAAGAAACCCTTGTACTCACAGGGTAAATCTAAGGTGTATATCTCAGTGTATATACACTGAGGTCTCAGTATATACGCCGAGCTCTCTCACTGTATATACACCGAGCTCTCTCACTGTATATACACCGAGCTCTCTCACTGTATATACACCGAGGTCTCTCACTGTATATACAAAAAGGTCTCACTGTATATACACCGAGGTCTCTCACTGTATATACGCCGAGGTATCTCACTGTATATACGCCAAGGTCTCACTGTATATACACCGAGGTCTCTTACTGTATATACACCGAGGTCTCTTACTGTATATACACCGAGGTCTCTTACTGTATATACGCCCAGGTCTCTCACTGTATATACGCCCAGGTCTCTCACTGTATATACGCCCAGGTTTCTCACTGTATATACGCCGAGGTCTCTCACTGTATATACACCAAGGTATCTCACTGTATATACACCGTCTCTCACTGTATATACACCGTCTCTCACTATATACACCGTCTCTCACTGTATATACACCGTCTCACTGCATATACACAGTCTCTCACTGTATATACACCGTCTCTCACTGTATATACACCGTCTCTCACTGTATATACACCGTCTCTCACTGTATATACACCGTCTCTCACTGTATATACACCGTCTCACTGTATATACGCTGAGTTCTCACTGTATATACGCCGAGGTCTCACTGTATACACATACAGAACCATGTATACAAAGCAGGTGTATCCCTCTCAGGGTATACACACAGTTGTATGCATCTCTCACTGTACATACCCTGAGAGTATACTTTCATCCCTCACGTATTAAAACCTTTCTGATACCAGTGATCAACAAGGCTGTGATGGATGCGTATATACAACCAGGTGTATTTGTCTCTGCGTTAGATCAGCCAGGCTGTGGAGGCTGCCAGATAGCCACTAGCAGCAACAGCCTGGTTGACCAAGAGCGCCTTGTTAGGCTAGATATACCCTGGAAACCAGTTACAGGTTCACCACAGCTAAAACACGGGAGAAAATCTATGGACAGCGTACGCCATATTTCGAAATGATAAATATTTATGCTAGTGAAAGGTTCTTGATCCAAGGAATTGGAGTTATAATAAATAAAATGGGCAATCGACAAGTTTTTCATTTCGAAAGATGTCAGCCTGAGTGGATGTCAGCCTGCGTGGATGTCAGCCTGAGTGGACGTCAGCCTAAGTGGATGTCAGCCTGAGTGGATGTCAGCCTAAGTGGACGTCAGCCTGAGTGGACGTCAGCCTGAGTGGACGTCAGTCTGAGCAGACATCAGCGTGAGTGGACGTCAGCGTGAGTGAATGTCAGCTATGCTGATATCCCATGCTAGGTGACCTGACAGCCCAGAGTGAAGGTGACCTGACACTCAGCCCAGAGTGAAGGTGACCTGACACTCAGCCCAGAGTGAAGGTGACCTGACACTCAGCCCAGAGTGAAGGTGACCTGACACTCAGCCCAGAGTGAAGGTGACCTGACACTCAGCCCAGAGTGAAGGTGACCTGACACTCAGCCCAGAGTGAAGGTGACCTGACACTCAGCCCAGAGTGAAGGTGACCTGACACTCAGCCCAGAGTGAAGGTGACCTGACACTCAGCCCAGAGTGAAGGTGACCTGACACTCAGCCCAGAGTGAAGGTGACCTGACACTCAGCCCAGAGTGAAGGTGACCTGACACTCAGCCCAGAGTGAAGGTGACCTGACACTCAGCCCAGAGTGAAGGTGACCTGACACTCAGCCCAGAGTGAAGGTGACCTGACACTCAGCCCAGAGTGAAGGTGACCTGACACTCAGCCCAGAGTGAAGGTGACCTGACACTCAGCCCAGAGTGAAGGTGACCTGACACTCAGCCCAGAGTGAAGGTGACCTGACACTCAGCCCAGAGTGAAGGTGACCTGACACTCAGCCCAGAGTGAAGGTGACCTGACACTCAGCCCAGAGTGAAGGTGACCTGACACTCAGCCCAGAGTGAAGGTGACCTGACACTCAGCCCAGAGTGAAGGTGACCTGACACTCAGCCCAGAGTGAAGGTGACCTGACACACAGCCCAGAGTGAAGGTGACCTGACACTCAGCCCAGAGTGAAGGTGACCTGACACTCAGCCCAGAGTGAAGGTAACCTGACACTCAGCCCAGAGTGAAAGTGACCTGACACACTAGGTGACACACAACCAGGTTTTATTGATTCATTCACTCTGTTTCGAGGCCGAAATATCCTGAGCATGACCTGAGGTACGTCTTGGCCTATGATGTCCTGACCCACGACACCTGTGATGTCCTGACCCACGACACCAGTGATGTCCTGACCCACGACACCAGTGATGTCCTGACCCACGACACCAGTGATGTCCTGACCCACGACACCAGTGATGTCCTGACCCACGACACCAGTGATGTCCTGACCCACGACACCAGTGATGTCCTGACCCACGACACCAGTGATGTCCTGACCCACGACACCAGTGATGTCCTGACCCACGACACCAGTGATGTCCTGACCCACGACACCAGTGATGTCCTGACCCACGACACCAGTGATGTCCTGACCCACGACACCAGTGACGTCCTGACCCACGACACCAGTGATGTCCTGACCCCGACACCAGTGATGTCCTGACCCCGACACCAGTGATGTCCTGACCCACGACACCAGTGATGTCCTGACCCACGACACCAGTGATGTCCTGACCCACGACACCAGTGATGTCCTGACCCACGACACCAGTGATGTCCTGACCCACGACACCAGTGACGTCCTGACCCACGACACCAGTGACGTCCTGACCCACGACACCAGTGATGTCCTGACCCACGACACCAGTGACGTCCTGACCCACGACACCAGTGATGTCCTGACCCACGACACCAGTGATGTCCTGACCCACGACACCAGTGATGTCCTGACCCACGACACCAGTGATGTCCTGACCCACGACACCAGTGATGTCCTGACCCACGACACCAGTGATGTCCTGACCCACGACACCAGTGACGTCCTGACCCACGACACCAGTGACGTCCTGACCCACGACACCAGTGACGTCCTGACCCACGACACCAGTGACGTCCTGACCCACGACACCAGTGATGTCCTGACCCACGACACCAGTGGTGTCCTGACCCACGACACCAGTGGTGTCCTGACCCACGACACCAGTGGTGTCCTGACCCACGACACCAGTGGTGTCCTGACCCATGACACCGGCGAAAACGTCACAACCCACCGTGATGACATAATGCACAAACACAGCACTGAGCCACCATGTAGAAGCTGAAATTAATGCCGAGCCCAGCGCAGCCGGGTGTCTCTTCCTTCTCTCCCCACACACACACACACACGACACACACACACACACACACACACACACACACACACACACACACACACAGCACACACACACACACACACACACAACACACAACACACACACACACACACACACACACACACCAAATTCTCGACAGGGCGGAAACA
>WNWK01000544.1:337500-449905 GCA_009830355.1 Cherax destructor
ACAACAGCATCATCGTCCCCAGCCTGTGTCTGCATTACAACAGCATCATCGTCCCCAGCCTGTGTCTGCATTACAACAGCATCATCGTCCCTAGCCTGTCTCTGCATTACAACAGCATCATCGTCCCCAGCCTGTCTCTGCATTACAACAGCATCATCGTCCCCAGCCTGTCTCTGAATTACAACAGCATCATCGTCCTCAGCCTGTCTCTGCATCACAACACAGCATCATCGTCCCCAGCCTGTCTCTGCATCACAACACAGCATCATCGTTCCCAGCCTGTCTCTGCATCACAACACAGCATCATCGTCCCCAGCCTGTCTCTGCATCACAACACAGCATCATCGTCCCCATCCTGTCTCTGCATCACAACACAACATCATTGTCCATAGCCTGTCTCTGCAGCACAACACAGCATCATCGTTCCCAGCCTGTCTCTGCATCACACCACAGCATCATCGTCCCCAGCCTGTCTCTGCATCACAACACAGCATCATCGTTCCCAGCCTGTCTCTGCATCACACCACAGCATCATTGTCCCCAGCCTGTCTCTGCATCACAACACAGCATCATCGTCCCCATCCTGTCTCTGCATCACAACACAACATCATTGTCCCTAGCCTGTCTCTGCATCACAACACAGCATCATCGTTCCCAGCCTGTCTCTGCATCACACCACAGCATCATCGTCCCCAGCCTGTCTCTGCATCACAACACTGCATCACAACACAGCATCATCGTCCTCAGCCTGTCTCTGCATCACAACACAGCATCATCGTCCCCAGCCTGTCTGCATCACAACACAGCATCATCGTCCCCAGTCTGTCTCTGCATCACAATACATCATCCTCTAGGAGCGTTCCCGTGTTGAAGGATGCATTAATGGAGTCTTGAGGCTACAGGTAATGTGGTGATGACCATAACTGGTCAAGACGTCTCTGGCGGCTTTGCACTCCATAACCAAGGACGAGTGCCCTTAACAAGGTTAAAGTCCTTCCATCTTCACACACACAGCTAAGATGCGCCGCTACGGTAGGTTGATGTTTGGCCCTGTCTTAAGTGCTACTGCCGTTGGTGAGGCTAAATTGCGTACTGACAATAGAGAGACGTTGCAGAACAGAGCGAAACGTTGCAGCAATAAAAGCTTGTTCTATGTGAATTTCTAAAGTTCTACACAGAGCGGAGCAATCTCAATAAAAGCTTCAGTGTTGGTGGAACCGCCTACTCACTAACATACACTCATCAAGAACTTTTTCAATTAACATCTTTTGCACGCGAGAATTATCACTTGCTTCTGGGAGAGCCTAGAAACTGGTCAACTATTGAGCCAAAAATCTGGAGATATCTATTCCTTAGTCTTGTTCCTAGATGTGAGACTTGAGACTTTAAACACAACTTTCAACTTTTTTTTCCTACTGCAACAAACGCAAAACAAAAGTAAAATAATTTTAAAATCAAACCGGAAATTGTTGTGGTTCAATTAATTCTACTGTAACACCTGCCAGCTAGAGCTGAGAGTTAATATAACACCTGCCAGCCACTGCTACACCTGTCAGCCAGTGTTAAGTCATTGTAACACCTGCAAGCCAGTTTTGAGTCAATGTAACACCTGTCAGCCAGTGTTGAGTGACTCAGTCTGGCGATGATGGAGAAGAACATGTAGGGAGGAAACAGGATGAAGATAATGAGAGGAGAGGGAGGAGATGGTGATGAGAGGTGAGGGACAGAGAGAGTGCGTGGTGATGGGAGGTGAGGGATGGAGTGAGAGGGAGGGAATGGAGATGAGAGGTGAAGGAAGGGGTGGTTATGAAAAGTGAATGGAGGGTGGTAATAAGAGGAGGAGGGGGTGGTTATGAGAGGTGAGAGAGGGGGTGGTGGTTATGAGAGGTGAGGGAAGGAGTGGTTATGAGAGGTGAGGGAAGGAGTGGTTATGAGAGGTGAGGGAAGGAGTGGTGGTTATGAGAGGTGAGGGAAGGAGTGGTGGTTATGAGAGGTGAGGGAAGGAGTGGTTATGAGAGGTGAGGGAAGGAGTGGTTATGAGAGGTGAGGGAAGGAGTGGTTATGGGAGGTGAGGGAAGGAGTTATGAGAGGTGAGGGAGGGGCTGGTTATGAGAGGTGAGGGAAGGAATAAGGGAGGAGGGTAGTGATGAAGTGAGGGATATGCCTTTGATGAGTTCCGAGAGTTTTTCTACTCCCGGAGGATCGTCCGGTGCTTGCCTGGTCAACCAAGCTTTTGTTGTTGGTGGCCCGCTGACCCACATATCCCTCATAGCCTGGTTGATCAGGCACCTGGTGAAGATACCTGTCCAGTTTCCTTTTAAGGCTTCTACACTTGTACCAGCAGTGTGTCTTGATATCTTTTGGTAAGATGTTGAGTAGTTTTGGGTCACGGACGTTGATATAGTGTTCCCTTATTGTGCCCATGGCGTCCCTGCTTTTCATTGGGTTTATTTTGCACTTCCTCCCATATCTCTCACTCCAGTATGTTGTCATGGCAGTGTGCAGATTTGGGACAAGGCCATTAAGTACTTTCCAGGTATATATTATCATTCATCTCCTCCGCTCTAATGAGTACATATTTAAGACTCTGAGGCGTTCCCAATACTTTAAATGATTTATTGGCTCTATGTGAGCCGTAAACGATCTCTATATCTGTTCCAGTTTTGATATTTCTCCTGCCTTGAACGAGGTTGTCAACACTGAGTAATATTCCAAATGAGAGAGAACAAGTGATTTGAAGTGTCACCATTGGAATTACTTCTCTTGTTTTGAAGGTTCTCATTATCCACCTCGTCATCCTCCTGGCTGTCATGACCTTAGTCTTATTTTATTCTTTGAAAGAGGTCAGCTGGGTGGTTATGAGAGGTCAGGGAGAGAGTTAAGTGAGGGAGGGGGTGGTTATGGGGTGTTTATGAGAGGTGAGAGAGAGGGTGGTGGTGAGGCGAGGGAGGGAAATATGGGAGAGGGGTGAGAGAGGTAGGAGAGGAGAGAGAGGTGGGAAGAGTCGGGGTGATAATGACAAACAATCACAGGAACACTTCCGTCACCTGGCTGGTCTCTTGAGTGACAAGCTTCTCCACACTCGGCAGTCATGTTCAACCTGCACTCACAAACACCCACATCACATTTCTTGCAACCCGACTCTTTTAAACATTCCAGGGATCTAGATTGTACGTCGAGTGCATGTTGAATATGTCGAGTGCATGTTGAATACATGTAGAGTGCAAGTCAAGATACTGAGCACATCAGGACAGAGAACGTGGTTAAGACTTGATTCAGGCAGATGGTCCAGGAGGGATGGATGTGAAGGTGGCGTCACCTAGGCTAGCACCTGGGTGGAGGAGATAGGTGGCGTCACCTAGGCTAGCACCTGTGTGGAAGACAGGTGGCGTCACCTAGACATGCACCTGGGTGGAGGACACAGGTGGCGTCACCTAGGCTAGCACCTGGGTGGAGGACACAGGTGGCGTCACCTAGGGTAGCACCTGGGTGGAGGACACAAGTGGCGTCACCTAGACAAGCACCTAGGTGTGGAGGACGCAGGTGCCAAACACTACATTCTCTCACACGTGAAGTACTTGAGGGTAAAAAACACGTAGAGAACTTGAGAGCAGAGTGAAGTGAGGGGAGCACCCCTCTAGACCACGTCAGGTAAGCCATCCCATCCAGAAGGGAAGTAGGCAGGTGCACTTACCCTCCCTCTCTCCCTCCTGAGTTATAATTACTGTCCTTCAGGAAATACAGCTCACACGAACCCCCATTTGGACAATTAGGCAGGATTTTCCCCCAGTAGCTTGCAATTGCAGCAGTGACCCTCCCTCGATGACTTCCCTCGCAACCTCCATTCTATCTCCCTCCCCTCCCTCCATTCTCGCTCCCTCCCTCGCAAGAGCTGCTCTAGGTACACAGCAATACCCACTACTCTATACGAGACTTCCATGATGGGAACGAAAGCTAATTGTATTTTTCCTGTTATATTCTACTACACGGGATGATTTTTCTTGCTTGAAGTCATGAAATATATGACACTGTCATGGAGTCATTAGTAAGGCGATGAGGATATCGTTAGACATACAACTGAGAGGACAGTAGCCACGGCTGCTTCAGACATACAACTGAGAGGACAGTAGCCACGGCTGCTTCACACATACAACTGAGGGGACAGCAGCCACGGCTGCTTCAGACATACAACTGAGGGGACAGCAGCCACGGCTGCTTCAGACATACAACTGAGGGGACAGTAGCCACGGCTGCTTCAGACATACAACTGAGGGGACAGTAGCCACGGCTGCTTCAGACATACAACTGAGGGGACAGTAGCTACGGGAACTTCAAAGAATCAGTCCCAGAGTGTCTGGAGTTACTCCCGGTATTGGGACTTGCCACTTCACTGTGTAGGGAAGCCGGAGTCCCGGGGGGCTCTGGGACCACTGAGGAAGCCACCTGCCTCTTCCGGAGCCTGACTAAGCCGGAGGTGACGTCAGGGGAACCACGTTTGGGTAGAGAAATCTGGGTAGTTATCAGAGCCTGAGCTGGGTGAATCACGCCATCCGGCCCCTGCCTGCCTTCCCCTCTGAAGCCTCCGTCTTGCTGCACTGTTCCTCTAAGTCGGTCAGAGGCGCTCCAGGCGAGGCGACCATACACGATATGTACAAAGGTACTTGGCGACATACTGATACAAAGGTACTTGGCGACATACTGATACAAAGGTGCTTGGCGACACACTAATACATCCAGAGATCATGAGCACACTGATATGTGCCACACAAATCGTCAGTCCATTAAGAACTCCACAAGAACTACATAAGTGGATGGTGTAGTACTAGGGCCACAAACTGCCATAACTGTGGAACAGCAACTATAAGGAAAACTTCGACGCAACACTAAACAGCTGCTACAGATGTTGCTCCACCTGTCACAAACACAGAGAATACTTAAAGTACCCCTGATGAGAGTTGTCAATAATTACACTAACAACTATGTCAAAACACAACATATTTGCTGTTTTTCCAGCCGTAACATACGCACTTACTGCATCATAATACAACAACTGATTTTTCAACCCGTCCTCCGAGCAATTAACTTAAATGTAAATACCTTCACTAACGGTATGCAACGGACTTCTAATTTAGGTTAGGTTGTCCTATATCTATAAAAAACTAAATTATAGCACAACGGCAAAACTACTGTTCAAGGCGCCTTCAACAGTCACACATTTAACTGCTTTTAGAGCAGTGGTATGACGTATGCGGCTAAGAGGATAGGCTGGATTTTTATGAAAGGTTTCACACATGATGAGAACAAAAGCTAGCTGTATTTCCCTGTCATATTCCATTACAAGAGATGATTTTCTTAACAGTGGGTCATGAAATCTCTCGCCATGAACTGGGAATCTTAGTAAGGTGAAACGGATGTCTTCAGACATACAGCCTGCAAGATCCGGACAGACTGCAAGCCTGGTCCCGCAAATGGCTCCTGGAGTTTAACCCCAGCAAGTGCAAAGCTATGAAGCTTGAGGAAGGACAAAGGAAACCGCAGACAAGTACAGCCTAAGAGATCAGAAGCTGCAAAACCCACTCAAGGAAACGGATTTTGGGGTGAGCATAATGCTGAGCACATCTCCTGAGGCGCACATCACCCAAATAATTGTTGCAGCATATTCATGACACTGTAAACCGTGTACGTCAGGCCCATATTAGAGTATGCAGTTCCAGTGTGGAACTCTCACTTGGTCAAATACGTCAAAAAATTAGAGAAAATGCAAAGGCTTGCAACAAGACTAGTCCTGGAGCTGAGGGATTTGCTCTACGAGGAGAGATTAAGGGAACACAATCTAACAACACTGGAGGACAGGAAGGATAGGGAGGACATGATAACAATATATAAAACACAGAAATTGACAAACTGGATAGGGACAGGATGTTTCATAAATGTAACACAGCAACAAGGGGTCACAACTGGAAGTTGAAAACTTAGATGAGTCACAGGGATGTTAGAAAGTACTTCTTCAATCATAGAGTTGTCAAGAAGTGGAACAGTCTGGAGAGTGATGTAGTGGAGGCAGGATCCATACAAACTTTAAGAGGTATGATAAAGCTCATAGAGAGAGAGAGAGAGAGAGAGAGAGAGAGAGAGAGAGGGGAGAGAGAGAGAGAGAGAGAGAGAGAGAGAGAGGGGAGAGAGAGAGAGGAGAGAGAGAGAGGAGAGAGAGAGAGAGAGAGAGAGGAGAGAGGAGAGAGAGGAGAGAGAGAGAGAGAGAGAGAGAGAGAGAGAGAGAGGAGAGCGAGAGAGAGAGAGAGAGAGGACCTAGTAGCGACTAGTGAAGAGGTGGTGCCAAGAGCTATGAATCGACCCCTGCAACCACAATTAGGTGAGTACAAGTAAGGGAACAGAAGCTATAGCATCTAGAAAGGTCTAGTTGCAGCCTGACTACAGCTATACCAGACGTTGGTTAGGTTAAGTTAGGTTTAGCTGGTTACATTATCGCTAATTAAAATAGAAAGAAAATGGGGAGTAATTACTGCCAAACAGACAAGTTAGCAATGACACTAACAACGGTATGATAACTTTCATCACTGATATCAGGCTTGTACAAACACGAATGATAGGTTTTGATTAATCAATTCGTACGTGTTGAAAGTCCTACTTACACGCATGCGTAACTGGATACGAAGCTGAGGATAGATCATTTTATCTAGAAAAATTAGATACATCAGCAGTTTACTGCTGCCTTATTCTCTGACAGCTACACAGTGGGAACAAAAACTTGTCATATTCCAGTCACACAAGATGGGTGACATACAAGGCGTTAATGTGTGTTAGCCTGAGCTAGGAGACTTCAGTAGGGCACTGATGATATGGGCAAAGCACTGAGGGAGATGAAGGAACACTGGTTAACATACAGTCCTAGAAACCACTGGTGGTGTTGCTGGTTCTGATGTTGTTGCTGAAGACGATGCTGCTACAGCTCTAGTAACTATACCAGTTGGGAACCCAATCCTCCCTACAAATCACCCAAATGTGCAAATTCCCTGTTGACGTGTCGTTCTATCTTCTGCAAACGTTTTCACAACGTCGATACTTAAACAATGCTATAACATACACTGCCTTGTATACCATTTGAAAGGGACCATGAGGTATAAACCTCACAAGCCATGGAAAACTAGCCACGGTCTTTACCGCCATTCTAAACCCTGGGATTTTTAGTGACAGGAAGCAGAAACAATGGCAAGAAATAACAAAAATGTTCCACTACCTCGGAACCATGGTGGATTGGAGGCACAGTCAATAGCCTTTACTCCAGAACCACCAACAAAATAACGTTTATTAGTGGACTCCTTAACAGAGTCAAATGCAATGTTTGCAGCTTTCAGAGAGATCCACATTTAGAAACGAACTATGGATAACTGGGTACAACGTATCTAGATAGGGCAGAAAGAACAGGCAACAAACGGGGTTTGGTTTGTTTGTCACAGTAGCTCATTTGCAGAGTTAACACCACAACACACTACAACAAAAACACACACAACCTAGTTATTATGGCTGTACATAAGCTACCTGATACAATTTCTCAACAGTTTAAAAACCAGCTACTGAAAATCGAACACTGTCTGCAAAATCTCACAATCTTGAAAACGTAGCAAATGCTGCAACAGCATAGATAATCCCAGGAGCCAACTCAGATGAAGTCACACACACTAATGTACTACTGAAACTTAATAAGTTCGCCTCAAGTCAACAAATAGTGAAACTGAGAAGAATATAAGGTACCATGATATTTCTGGTAAGAAATGTAATTTTTTTTTTCGAAGGCCGTAAATTCAGATTACAATGTAATCAAAGTTAAGATCTGCATGCACATGAGTCCTGACAGTGAAAATAGTCATCAGGACGCTTTCACCAAATTAACAACAAAAATAATTAGCTGGGAACAACTGAATGTTGTTGTTCTTAATTATACAGGCTGGGAAGATGCATTGAATGACATGGATCTCAGCTAGAAGTACGTTCAAGGTACACACAACTAAGAGACAGATAAGATGTAACATAGACGCTCCCTCTACACGAGAAGACGAATCACAAAACTTCTCAAGGGTTGTAGATTATCTTAAGTATGGAAGCAAGCACTGGCTAGAGAAATAAATACAAGACTCAAATTGAAAATCACAAGAGTCCAGGGGGGTAGGGAGCCAAAATTTAAATAATGAAATTGAAAAAAATCCAAAATACTTCTCGTCTGTAAAATCCAGGAAGAAACCACATCCATATCACGTTCTTGATCAAGAAAGTTTAAACTTACGGTAATGACAAGAAAGAAATGAGTGACATACTGAAGTCTGAATGACAGTTCAGTGAGAGTCTTGGAATCAATGAAGGTCGAAATGTCTCCCTCTCTCCCCACTCCCTCCCTCTCGCCTGATACTATACGGTGGGTTGTAATAAATTTACAGGAGTGGTGCGTTTAAATGGAACAGTAATATGCAATAAATTCCATTTGCAATAAGACTGTACGTGATGCTCTCTTTTTAAACTTGAACAATAGCACGAGGGCGCAAGACGTGACTCCCTCAAGGGGATGATTTGCACCCTCTGCACCCCAGATAAATTTATCTTTCAATTAACTCTGACAAGTGTGAAGCCGAGAATAGGGGAAGTAAGTCTACTGGACTGTACACTTCAGTTGCATGTAACACCCCCCTCCACCCCCCCCCCCACACACACACAGTCTATCCCCAAAAAATGAAAATGTAATTTTACTGCTGTCGATGAGGGATAGGGAAGAGGAAGGATGATGAGATGGGAAGGGGAGGAGAGGAGATGAACGAGTAAGGAAAGAAAAGGGAAGGGGGGAGAGACGGGAGGTAGTGGATTGTAGGAGGCAGGGTAAGCAAAGGGGTAGCTAGGTGAGAAGAAAGAAGGAATATGGAGGAAAATGGGAGAGGAAGAGAAATGGAAGAGGTGAAGAGGGGAAACTGGAAAGGGGGAGGGCGTTGGGGAGAAGGCAGTGTGTAGGGAGGAGGGGTTTGATGGAGAGGGGACTGGGAGGGGAGCGGGTGGGGGAAGGGGGTATGAGAAATGCCGTCAATTAGGGAGGCTAAAAACACTGCGCCCGCTGCACGAGTCATTGCTGCAGGGAACGAGTGGGAAAAAAAGTGTTGGTGAGAGGGCTGGCTGAGAGGGATGAGGTGTCCTAGGGGGTGATGGCCTCAATCTGTGACCCATCCACAAAACTCTGGCACAGTGTCAACTTTGTCCACGACCACTGTTTGTTAGGTCACCCAGCCATGCCTCCAGCCTTTGTTGACCTCCCCTGTCCACCAGGGCCAAGGGAAGGGGGGGGATGGAAACTGGGACGGAAGAGGGAGAAGCTGGGACAGAGACGGGGCAAGGGAGCCGGTACTGGATGGAGCTAGGGCTAACGCAGCATATGATCGCTTCTAGACAGTAAAGTAGCTAGGATGAATAACGAGACCGACAATATGGATGAAAGAACACCAGTGAACACTCGGGATAGGTTTCGGTCCTGAGACCTTGCTCACTCCAAGGTCCTACGACCGAAACGTAACCAATAAAGATGTCCTGAGCGTCTGCACGTGAACTCTTTAATTCACAAGAGAAAGAATGTTCTTTGCCGAGTAAACTATGACTTTTTTTCAGCGTCTTGAGTAATCGAGTTAGGAAGAAAATCCATGTTGCATGTGCAACAGTGGTGTATCTATATTGTTGAAACGTTTCGCCTACACAGTAGGCTTCTTCAGTCAAATACAGAGGCAGCAGCTGTATTAGAGAAATGAAGATGTAATCAGTCCATCAACCTTGGAGAAATAGTATTTGAGGTGGTCAGTCCCTCAGCCTGGAGAAGAGTTCAGCTTCATGGTCTGGAACGATATCGTTGCACATGCGTCTTAATCATAAAAAAAAAATTCCATAACAGGCGAGAAAACTCGAGTATCTCAAGACATTCAGTGAAGATCACTTCAGAAAAATGTTCTGAGAATATCTGAAGTCTTTCTCAGCTGCTGTGAACTGCATTTGTAATACACTTGTGATGCTTAAAACACCTGTATTACACTTGTGATCATGACTTAACATGAATGACAGCAGCACCGGCAGTGTAGCACCAGTATCGGTGCCGACTGACAGTAGTAACAGGAGTGTGACACCAATAACGGCACCGACTGATAGCAGTAACGGCAGCGTGACACCAATAACGGCACCGACTGATAGCAGTAACGGCAGCGTGACACCAATAACGGCACCGACTGATAGCAGTAACGGCAGCGTGACACCAATAACGGCACCGACTGATAGCAGTAACGGCAGCGTGACACCAATAACGGCACCGACTGATAGCAGTAACGGCAGCGTGACACCAATAACGGCACCGACTGATAGCAGTAACGGCAGCGTGACACCAATAACGGCACCGACTGATAGCAGTAACGGCAGCGTGACACCAATAACGGCGCCGACTGATAGCAGTAACGGCAGCGTGACACCATAACGGCACCGACTGATAGCAGTAACGGCAGCGTGACACCAGTAACGGCGCCGACTGACAGCAGCAGCAACGGCAGCGATTGATTGGAATTACTAATGGAACTAAGAGTCTAAACCCGGCAGTTCTAAGATTACCTATCAAGATTTTTACATTCTCCAAAGAAAAATATATTTACCATCACTTGCGCCATAGCCGTTTCACGACACTCACAAGCACCAGAGTGCAATGCTAGCCACCTGCCAGTTATTAACACATAAGCAAGGTCTCTCTCCTGGAAGACCAGCATCATCCCGTCTCACAAGATGTCTCGTGTTATTCCTGTGTATTCATCAAGGAAGAGAGGGATATAAATTCCTCCCCCTCTCCAATATATATATATATAATATATATGTCGTGCCGAATAGGTAAAACTTGCTATTTTGGCTTAAATAGCAACGATCTTCTTGCTGAATAAGACAAGCGAAAATTTGGTATGCAATAATTTCGCAAAAATCATTCTGAACCTAACGAAAAAAATATATTTCACCGTGTTTGTTTATTATTAAATTATTGTAAAGTTATAACAAGCTTAGGTAAGATTTCTAAGGTTCTTTTGTTACAAAATTATTAATTTTTACATTAACATAAATGAAAAAATATATTTAAACATATAAGAATTTTTTTTAGAAAAGACTTAATTTTAAATGAGTTCTTGCTAATTGACCAGTTTTACCTATTCGGCACGACATATATACATGTATATATATGAGAAAGGAGTCTATAACTACGCCTCTGCTGCACTGTTATGATGGGAGTAAAAAGTGTAAAAAGTCTTTTACATACATGGATTTTCTGTACACTGCTGTCAATGGTTCAACCCCTAGTGTGGTGCAGTGCGTCAAGAGTGGATAACCTATTGTACAAACTGTACAGAAAACCTACGTGGTACACTTTTATTCCCACCATGACAATAGAACAAAGAGAAGCCTAGTTATAGGCTTTTTCAACAGGACTTCAAAGAATTTTAGCAGAAGAGCCTAACATATGTTGTGCTACCAGTCAAAAGCGTAGCGTTCAACATCCGACAATATTACCAACAACCCCTCAAGATCGTTGCTAACACTTCTGCAGCTATCAAGGATTAATGCTTAAGCAGCAGAGAACAATCATCCACTAGCGCAGGAGTCTATCACACCCTCTGTAAGATGTGACAGGTATACAGGTGAAATAGCAAGCAGCCATACTGTGTGGAGAGAGGATACTCTTATCTTTCCCAGGTTTACGGTCTCACCACATCCTGTACCATTAATCTACATTACGATATTACGTAATCTCTTCGCTCTTCAGATTGCGCAGAAATCGATCACTGTAAGGCATGTTAGAGCTAACGTACTTTATTGAGAATAGCTAGAATAACATTTATGACTGTCATCTTGTGAGTACTTAGTTACTATGTCACAGACTTTATATATCTCGAGTGGCACAACGGACGCATGTTATGTACTGGGGGAAGAGGGTGAGGGAGGGAAATGTATATGGATAGGGAGGGGAGAGGGGTTAGAGGGGGTGGGGTAATGTATGGAAGTCACACTGTGTGAAATTAGCCGTCTCCCTGCCTCGTGCTGATGAGCAGGAGGCTGGGTAATCTCACTCTTATTAAGTAAGAATGATTCTCCAGAGTTTTGTCAACAAAGAAATGAGAAACAAAAATATTTCCTTCGTATTATTTTTTTTATTTCGTCAGAGGGAAAGTTGGATGTTGAGGTTTGGGGAATTCTCGCTTGTTTTCCCCAGCCTTCCGATTCCTAACCACCGCTTTCTACTTCCTCCTTTGGCTCTTGCGTGAATGCCTCATCGTTCCTCTTCCTAAAACTATGCATGCATCCTGCCTCTACCACTATACTCTACCCTGTGTCGACTGACTTGTTGAAGGTTGTTGCTAGTGGCTCACACTAGCAACAATCCACTCCCTCCCTCAGGACCCACGGAGAGAGATCTGGTCCTACTGCCGTCGAGGCATCTAACTCACATAATAGTTTCTTCACCTCTTCTGCCACATGTATTGTCCCCGCACTCACTGGTGCACTCTACCGCTTCGGACCTTTGGTGATCTTTCTATTTCCTCTTAGAATATCTCCTTAAATTTCCTGCCCAACCCCTTACAGACTTCCTGGTCATTCTTTGTGAGCTCTCTCACTTCCTTCAACCTGATTACCTGGTCCTTTACTCCTGTCTTCCTCCTGATGTGGGTGTATAGTAACTTTGGGTCGGATTTTGCCTTCGATGTTATGTCATTCTCAAATTATCGTTGAGTCTCTCTTTCCATACATATTCGTTTCTGGTTCTCCTACTCACTTGCCTGTTTTTTTTTCTTGTCTCCCAGCTACTGCCATACTGGAGGCGAATGAGCGTGAACCCATTACGGTCGGCTGAGTTGATTAGCAAACCTGATTAGTTACTCATAGAAAATACTACTTAAGTAGCCACCTAAAGATTGACACCTTTGAAACCCACTTCAGTTATCAAGAGTTGTGCAGAACCTCCTTACCACTCAGTAACCAGTTTCGCTCACCTTTTAGTATACACAAATAACCCGCACATAGGAGAGGGGAGCTTACGACGACGTTTCGGTCCAACTTGTGACTTTGTAAATGGTTCAAGTCGGACCGAAAAGTCGTCTTAAGCTCCCCTCTGTGTGTGGGTTATATGTGTATTGTTCCAGTCACGGTCTTGTACCTTTTTGCTCTTTAGTTTTAGGATAACACTACTTAGTTCAGCGCTTATTTAATGTAATTAAGCAACTCCGGGGAATAACTTCAAACCATAAAAGAGAATACAAGATTGTTTATTAACACTAATATTCCAGTGGAGTACACGAACCAGGCAGACCTAATACCGAACACTGGGATAGTTAAACTATGGGGAGAAAAAACTGGTAATTCAGCACGGAGAAATATACATACAAAGCATTATGAATTATCAGACTTGTGAAACACTCCACCACAGGTTTATGAATGTTTCTATATACAAGACAAAGTTGCTTTTGCTTTTACTTCTGCTGCTGCTGTTGCTGCTTCAGCTGCTGCTGTTGCTGCTGCTTCAGCTGCTTCTGCCGCCGCCACCACCACAGGAGACCTTCCTGCCTCTTATCTCTCATCTCTTATCTCTCCCTCCTACAACCTCTCCACCTTCCTCGTATGACCTCACCCTTGAGTCAGCGATTCCTTCCCAGGTCTAACAGTGTGTCATGACCTCAATAAACACACAGTGCATTCGTCACACCACCACCATTAACTGACAACTTTTCCTAAATTCAGTTGTGTGTTAAAAGCTGCTGAGCGAGGGTCAAATTGACGCTGTTGACTGTGGCACCACCATGAGTGGTGGTAACCATGTGACGGAGTTGGCCCTATCATCACACACCCTATCATGATGACACCACTCACTGCCCCTTGATGACAAGCATATGTAAAGACAATTTTTTTGCGTGTGCAATTTTCAACGCTAAGACACTCGTCTCTGCCGTTAACAAGGGCCCATCGTGCTTGCTCATTACTTGTCATGTAATTCAACCGAAGATGATTATAGACACTCAGACCCGCCTGTGTTCACTGTGACAGTGGTGAGTGGTGGTACCACTACAAGTATGAGAACTGTGACAGTGGTTAGTGGGGGTATCACTACCAGTATGATAACTGTGACAGTGGTGAGTGGTGGTACCACTACCAGTATGAGAACTGTGACAGTGGTTAGTGGGGGTACCACTACAAGTATGAGAACTGTGATAGTGGTGAGTGGTGGTACCACTACAAGTATGAGAACTGTGACAGTGGTTAGTGGGGGTACCACTACAAGTATGAGAACTGTGACAGTGGTTAGTGGGGGTACCACTACAAGTATGAGAACTGTGACAGTGGTGAGTGGTGGTACCACTACAAGTATGAGAACTGTGACAGTGGTGAGTGGTGGTACCACTACAAGTATGAGAACTGTGACAGTGGTTAGTGGGGGTACCACTACAAGTATGAGAACTGTGACAGTGGTGAGTGGTGGTACCACTACAAGTATGAGAACTGTGACAGTGGTGAGTGGTGGTACCACTACAAATATGAGAACTGTGACAGTGGTGAGTGGGGGTACCACTACAAGTATGAGAACTGTGACAGTGGTTAGTGGGGGTACCACTACAAGTATGAGAACTGTGACAGTGGTTAGTGGGGGTATCACTACCAGTATGAGAACTGTGACAGTTGTGAGTGGGGGTACCACTACAAGTACGAGAACTATGACAGTGGTGAGTGGGGGTACCACTACAAGTATGAGAACTGTGACAGTGGTTAGTGGGGGTACCACTACAAGTATGAGAACTGTGACAGTGGTTAGTGGGGGTATCACTACCAGTATGAGAACTGTGACAGTTGTGAGTGGGGGTACCACTACAAGTACGAGAACTATGACAGTGGTGAGTGGGGGTACCACTACAAGTATGAGAACTGTGACAGTGGTTAGTGGGGGTACCACTACAAGTATGAGAACTGTGACAGTGGTGAGTGGGGGTACCACTACAAGTATGAGAACTGACAGTGGTGAGTGGGGGTACCACTACAAGTACGAGAACTATGACAGTGGTGAGTGGGGGTACCACTACAAGTACGAGAACTATGACAGTGGTGAGTGGGGGTACCACTACAAGTACGAGAACTATGACAGTGGTGAGTGGGGGTACCACTACAAGTATGAGAACTATGACAGTGGTGAGTGGGGGTACCACTACAAGTAGAGAACTGTACAGTGGTAGTGGGTACCACTACATATGAGAATGACAGTGGTGAGTGGGGTACCACTACACTGACAATGTACAGAGAACTGACAGGTGAGTGACCAGTGGGAGTGGGGTACCACTACAAGTAGAGAACATGACAGTAGGTAAGAGTGTGGGAGTACCACTACAAGTACGAGAACTAAGAAGTGGGAGTGGGTCATAGAGTATAGAAAGACAGGTGGGGGGGAAAAAGAGGAAAGACATGGTGAGGAGGTGTACAGAAAGGAGAGGTGGTGAGGGGACATAAAACATGAAAAGGAAAGCAAGTTAGGATAAAAAAGGGAAGAAAGAGGTATGGAATGAGGAGGAAGAGGACTAAGAGGTTGTGATTTATGTAATTAACCTCTAGAGGCAGCAGCTTCACACTGTAACCTCATAGTGCAACCCATAATGCTACGCCTGTTGTTCATGATAGTCTCTCTCTCTCATGTCTTCGTGTTGACTCTCTTCGAGAGTTCTTTCATAAAGTACGTACTTCGCATATTGTTGAAACATCACCTTTATTGCTGTAAATGCCAGAGAAGTAGGGTGACGCAAGCAGGGGAACACAAGCAGGGGAACACAGGCAAGGGAACACAAGCAGAGGGACACAAGCAGGGGAACACAGGCAAGGGAACACAAGCAGAGGGACACAAGCAGGGGAACACAGGCAAGGGAACACAAGCAGAGGGACACAAGCAGGGGAACACAGGCAAGGGAACACAAGCAGAGGGACACAAGCAGGGGAACACGAAGACACAACAGTAAGGCTTTTAATATAAGCTTCCCAAGCTATAAAAAGCTCTCTCTTTTCAAGGAATTCTCCTCAAAGCAGCTACAGCATCCATGAATCTGCCTCCAGCCTCCTCAAAGTGGTTATGTGAAAGTCATCAAGCTAGCACAGGAGAGCGATTTTGGAAACCTCAGCGAGAGAAAGAGAGAGAGATAATGACAGTGTGATGCTCTTGATCAGTCTCGGTGGGAAACAGAATAATCAGTGGAGGAAAAAGTAATACTCTGTAAATTATAAGTTACTAACGAAATTCCACAGTGTGCTATCATATGTTGTTTAACATGTTAATGATGGAGAGAGGGGGAGAGGGAGAGGGAGAGGAGAGGGGGAGAGGGTGAGAGGAGAGGGGGAGAGAGGGAGAGGGGGAGGGGAGAGAGGGGGAGGGGGAGGGGGAGAGAGGGAGAGAGGGGGTGGGGGAGAGAGGGAGAGAGGGGGAGGGAGAGAGAGGGATGAGAGTATGTAGAGTAAATATGAATGAGTGTTGGTAGCCGGGGACGAAACTGATATCCTTGGGGTGAAATTTGACTCCAAACTAACCATGAAGAACCACATTTTAAATCTTGCAAACAAGGTGGCCAAGAAGCTTACAGCACTTCGACGTATCTTGCATCTGTTCGACAGTAGGGGCTGCAAGATTCTGTATAAGGCACACCTTGAGCATGCTCCACTTTCTTGGATTGCCTGCCCCCCTCCATCTCATCTGCGACTGCTTGACAGAATAGAGAACAGAGCAAGACGAATCATCTCTCGCCTGGAAAGATCTGTCATTTCAGCAGAGCCTTCAACACCGGAGGGATGTTGGTGGCCTTACTGTTATGTACAAAGTCAATATCGTCAAAGTAACACACGTGGCTCCACCCCGAGGACAGCGAGAAGTGAGCTTCTACACCACAAGACGGGCAGCAAGCAGCAACTTCACTCTGGCTGTACCCTTCCCCACAACACCACTTCATCTGAGATCACTTATTCCCAGGATAACTCGAGTCTGGAACATGTTCGTATAGCATAATGATATCCACGAAATAAAATCAGTTGATCAAATGAAATTGCTGGCCCACAGATGGCTCCAACTTCATCCTGTTCCCTACTTGTATGTTTCATAACAATAAAAAGGCTTTCAAATGAGCTGATGTAGGTAACAGCTCTTAGCTTGTCAATAAAGTTAGGAACCTTAACCTAACCTTGTAAAACCCTGTGTAAAGAGAGAGAGAGAGAGAGAGAGAGAGAGAGAGAGAGAGAGAGAAGAGATATGGAGAGGATGAAGAAGAGAGGAAGAGAGGAAGAGGGAGGGAGAGAGGAAGGGATTGAGAGGGGGGGGAAAGGGAGAGAGAAGGGGACTGCTTCACAGAGTAGAGAACAGAGCAAGACGTCTCATATCTCGCCTGGACCCATCCTGGATAGATCTGTCATTTCAGCAGAGCCTTCAACACAGGAGGGATGTGGGTCTCCTTACTGTTATGTACAAGGCCTACATTGTCAAAGTACCACACTTGGCTCCAATTCGAGGAGAGCAAGAAGCAAGCTTTTATACCACAAGACGGGCAGAAAGCAGCAACTTCACTCTGGCTGTACCCTTCTCCAGAACATCACTTCATCTGAGATCATTTATTCCCAGGATGACTCGAGTCTGGAACACATTCGTACAGCATAATGTCAACGAGATAAAGTCAGTTGATCAAATGAAAATGCTGGCCCACAGATGGCTCCAACTTCATCCTGTTCCCTACTTGTATGTTTCATAACAATAAAAATGCTTTCAAATGAGCTGATGTAGGTAACAGCTCTTAGCTTGTCAATAAAGTTAGGAACCCTTAACTTGTAAATAGCTTGTCAATAAAGCTAGGGATCCTTAACCTAACCTTGTCAAACCCTGTGTAAAAAAAAAAAAAAAAAAAAAAAATTATATATATATATATATATATAGATAGAGATAGAGATAGAGATAGAGAGAGAGAGAGAGAGAGAGAGAAGGAATAATTATAATGTGTGGTGGTAAAGACAAAGTAAGAAGGGTGGATGTGTGTGTGTGTGTGTGTGTGTGTGTGTGTGTGTGTGTGTGTGTGTGTGTGTGTGTGTGTGTGTGTGTGTGTGTGTGTGTGTGTGTGTGTGTGTGTGTGTGTGTGTGTGTGTGTGTGTGTGTGTGTGTGTGTGTGTGTGTGTGTGTGTGTGTGTGTGTGTGTGTGTGTGTGTGTGTGTGTGTGTGTGTGTGTGTGTGTGTGTGTGTGTGTGTGTGTGTGTGTGTGTGTGTGTGTGTGTGTGTGTGTGTGTGTGTGTGTGTGTGTGTGTGTGTGTACCCACAACTACAGGGGAGCTGAATGAAAGTTCTACTTCGTGTTATCAACACATCAGGAGCTTAAAATGTTGCAGAAATGAATACAGTCCAAGCAGTTTCGTTCAGGGAAGTGACTGTAATTCGGTTTGAAACCGGTCAGAAGAGGCATTCTGTAGTTATTATATTGAAACAATGTAGTAACTACTAGAGGTAGTTCCAAATTCTTGGATGGTGAGCCTTTTACCACCTTCATGGCCTTCTCCATCCATGGAGGGGTGACGTAGGGTGTTTCTCTGACTCACTGAGAGACTTAACTTCCTCAGCCAGAAACACGGGACCACTGAGAAACACAACGAAGTATCTACCTCTTAACACGAAATTGGACTTATCTACTGCATAAGAGAACGACTTATCTACTGCACTAAGAGAACGACTTACCTACTGCACTAAGAGAACGACTTACCTACTGCACTAAGAGAACGACTTATCTACTTCACTAAGACGACGACTTATCTACTTCACTAAGACGACGACTTATCTACTTCACTAAGACGACGACTTATCTACCTTAGTGAGATAAACAGGACTCGTCTACCTCACTGGAACAGACTAATTATCTACCTCCGAGACAGAACAGGAAGACTTGCTTCCCTGAGACGAGAGGGCGCCCTGGCGGCAGGCGAGGCAAGCAGACACAACTAAAAGGACAAAAACAAAAAATGCAGGCCGTGTCCGTGCCTGCTGGTCCATTTTAAGCGTCCGTGTGTACACCTGCTGGTAATTACTCTCCTCTCACACCTGTGTTTGCAGGTGTGTGTGTGGCGAGCCTCTGTCTCACAGCGCAAGCTTGTGTCTCCACCACACACCGGTAAACATTGAATCAGGCGCCCCTGGAACAGAGATGGCCCTTAAACCCCTTTCTCGTGCCCAGGGAATAGTAACCCCAAAGCGGCAAGAGGCTAAGGGTGGAATTTATTGGGAGATGTGGCTCTAGTTTAGGGTTTTGTGCCCCTCGTGGGGGGAGGGGGTTACACCTGCTTCAGGGGTCAGAACAGTCACCCCTTTGAAGGGGTGAAGGGGTAGGGGAAACTTTATGCCTATAAAGGGTTTTATAAGACAAAAACAAATGAAGCTTTTCTCCCGATAGTTAAGACCAGAGCATCCGATAACAATATTAACAATAATAATAATAATAAAATGTTAATATTAATAACAATAATAATTGGTTTCCACGAGGTATACAGAGTTTACATGGAGAGTTTACCTTAATATCTAGTTTAGGGTTCAAAGTATTCTTGGCTCGTGGTGAACTGATAATGCCGGAATTTAGAGCTCCTCCAGTATTCTTGTATCCCCAGCTAAACACAGTCGAGCCACCTCTTAAAATACCCTCCCACATTTTCAGAAATCAAACTAACTTTTTCTTTACTGGTTCAGATTTGATCATCTTAGCATACACACACCCACACCTTTAGTGACCCGTAGCTCGATTGCTAGTGCACTCAGTTCGCACACTGAGGTCCGTGGTTCGATCCCCGGTACGGGTGTTAATATTACGACGTGTTTCCTAAAGACACCTGCTGTCCCTGTTCACCTAGCAGCAAAATAGGTACCTGGGTGTTAGTCGACTGGTGTGGGTCGCATCCTGGGACAAAATTAACCTAATTTGCCCGAAATGTTCAGCATAACAAGTGGCATGTATACATTATGTCATCTAGGTCTGTATACGTTATACATGTACTTACAGAAGTAAAGATTATAATTATTATTCATTCAACTGTCTCGTGTATCACTTCTGCGTGTTCATCTCTACACAGCTTCTCTCTCTCTCTTCTCCCCCTCTTGCTAACTGGATAAACGACTGTACGTTAACCCTTCCTTCCACTGAATGGCTGAATTTTTTGTTTCTCGATAGTTATGTAGGCAAGGTGTCGAAGAATCACTAGTAGGGTGCCATTTAGAACGACGCATACGTATCTAACTCTGAATTATCTAATAACTCTTACAGTCTAATAATTTGAGTGGCTGTCCTTCGAAAGCGGGGGGAAGGGGGCAGTTATCCTAAATCCCACATACTCCGATAACTGTAAACGTTTTCCGTGGTGGTCGTATTCGCTTCAGACACCGAACTCGCAGACTTGGACAGTGTAAACAAGACAATGCAGGTCATGTCATTTAATTGCGAAGACATTTCGGTCATACATAGAACAAGACAAGACTATTTTATTTATACACTGCCGGTATACTCTGCCACTGTCCTTCCTGGGTAGATACATCTACTGAATAATCACATTTACACTGCCCCAAATGCCCCGGCATGATAGTGGTTTTCTTTGTACTTGACAAAACAAAACTGTAATTACACATTGTAACCTTTACAAAGAAATAAACCTTTATCTAAGCTTAAACAAGTTTAGCCCAAATTATCAAGTTATGTTTCGCTCTATGAAGACCTTGATCGAGTCATGTTTTCTTCTGTGCAAAGCATTATCAAGTCACTATGGCTTCCATACAGCTCTATGAGCGAAACGTTGACTTAAAAAAAAAACTTGTGGTGCATGCAACTTGTGTCTATAGTCTTTCTTCTCAATCAATAAAATTACTATCATTCTGCTAGTTCTGTCTGATCAAAACAATATTGACCGATCTAAGAGCGTTAAAAACACACGTTCTAACCTCATCGGCAACCCTGCTGAGGATCACCCTAGTAATTATTACACGCTACTGAGGTTATTGGGGTCAGTAGAGGGAAAGAGGGGGAAAACGAAAGGAACAGGAGAAGCAGAGGGAAAGACAAATGGAAGAGAAGAAAATGAAAGGTGCTAAAAAAGGTAACAGACTGGAGGAGGTGGTTCAGGCGAGTGATATTGGCCGTAGGTGAGAATAGTGGGCGTGGGGCGTGCATCGTGGGCGTAAGGCGTGGAGTCTATGTGAAGTAGTAAGGAATGTTCAGAGGAAGACCGTCACGAACTGTGATTGCTGAGGCTCCTGGAGTGGGTTGTGTGTGCTTGTAGGTGGGGCAGTAGGTGGTGTGGGTGAGGCTGTGGGTAGTGTGGGCGAGGCTGTGGGTAGTGTGGGCGAGATTGTGGGTGGTGTGGGCGAGATTGTGGGTGGTGTGGGCGAGGCAGTGGGTGACGGTCGCACAAGCCTACACGAACCCCGGGACAAGACAGTGTTGATGGAAGTTGATTCTCTCAAGATATATACACCTAAATGTGTACATCTCTCCGCTAATGTAAGCCGAGATTTTACTTTAATCCCTAATTTAAGGATTAAAGTATTCTTGACTGGTGGTGAAAAAAGTTACGTGCAGCCTTAATGATCCCTAACGTAATCGATAGGATTTAAAACCCATTAACCAATGCACTCTAACATCGTCACCACAAAAACTCTGAGGGACTTCACACGACTTATATTGAACAGAGACTAATATTTCGTGTGTGTACATATCATCCCTTGTAAAGGCTGTTACAAAATGTATATAAGGGAAACCAGGAAAGACCTAATGACTCGCGTTGCGGAACACAAGTACACCTGCACCAATAGTAACAATGGGACTGGCACCGGACTGAACTCAAGGTAGTTAAAGAAAACCAACAGGTGTTTAGAAGCAACTTTAATTATGACTACAGATACTGTTTGTTCGTCAATACAGCCTTGCCTCTCGCCAATATCAAACTGAAGAGGAACAAACATTAGATTAAGACATTTGGGTATCTTTACTGTTGACATGTTTTGCCTGAGCAGCAGGCAAAACATCTTTTATACTGAAGACAGTAGAAGAATTGGAGAGCTAACTTTAAGGTGCTGAATCCCTTAGCCTCGGTAGGAAGTGTTCAGCACCTCAGCCCTGATAGGTTATTAGTAGCTTACCCTAAGGAGAGGCACGAGGAGTGATACTTTTTTACTGGATCCAGAAGTGACGTGTAGCAGTGGAAGATGGCTTTACAGGTGAGCGGGGCCCACTAGAATCAGCAGATAATGACGTTACATTTGGCCAATGCTTTAAAATAGGTTAGATAAACATATGAATGAGATGCCTTAAGCTTTAATGATTAGGCTACAATATCATGAAACTCAAGTCCACACAACAGCAATCACGGATACCGGAGCACTGCAGTAGGCCTACCGGCCCTTCCAGGCTAGAATTTACGAGCCATTTCTACACCTTTACCCAATACACTACCCTCTTCCCTATATTATAGTGTGTGTGTGTGTGTGTGTGTGTGTGTGTGTGTGTGTGTGTGTGTGTGTGTGTGTGTGTGTGTGTGTGTGTGTGTGTGTGTGTGTGTGTGTGTGCGCGCGCGCGCGCGCCCCCGAATAGATAAAACTTGCTATTTTCGCTTAAATAGCAACACTCTTCTTGCCGAATAAGGCAAGCGAAAATTTGTGTATGCAATAATTTCGCAAAAATCATTCTGAATCTAACGAAAAAAAATCAGTGTGTTTATTATTAAATTGTTGTAAACTTATCTAAAATATATTTAGTTGGATTAGGCTAAATTAAACTGCGCTTGTTATAAGGTTAGATAAGTGACTTTGTAAATGGTCCAAGTCGGACCGAAACGTCGTCGTAAGCTCCTCTCCTTTTATATGTGCGGGTTGTGTGTGTATTGTTCCAGTCACGGTATTGTGCCTTTTTTGTTATTTAAGTTTTCCAAGGTTCTTTTGGTACAAAATTATTAATTTTTAAATTAACATAAATTAAAAAAATATATATCTTTAAACGTATAAGAGAAAATTTTAGAAGGGAGTTAATTTTAAACGATATCTTGCTAACTGACCAATTTTACCTATTCGGCGCGACATACTGGGAGTACTACCATAATTGTTCTCTCCTTCACTGATTCGTTAAGGTCATCTGGAATATCGTCTAAATGCTATAATAGTTGCGTCCTATTATTATTATAACCATTATTATTATTATGATGTTATTCACTGAAGCGCTAAGTTCGTATGGGTCACACAGCGCCTGGGATATGGGAAGAAATGTGATGCGTGAAGAAACTTTATGCTAGGTGAAGTGTGAGGTATCCTTATGCTAGGTGAAGTGTGAGGTATCCTTATGCTAGGTGAAGTGTGAGGTATCTTATGCTAGGTGTAGTGTGAGGTATCTTTATGCTAGGTGAAGTGTGAGGTATCTTTATGCTAGGTGTAGTGTGAGGTATCTTTATGCTAGGTGTAGTGTGAGGTATCTTTATGCTAGGTGTAGTGTGAGGTATCTTTATGCTAGGTGTAGTGTGAGGTATCTTTATGCTAGGTGTAGTGTGAGGTATCCTTATGCTAGGTGAAGTGTGAGGTATCCTTATGCTAGGTGAAGTGTGAGGTATCCTTATGCTAGGTGAAGTGTGAGGTATCCTTATGCTAGGTGAAGTGTGAGGTATCCTTATGCTAGGTGAAGTGTGAGGTATCCTTATGCTAGGTGAAGTGTGAGGTATCCTTATGCTAGGTGAAGTGTGAGGTATCCTTATGCTAGGTGAAGTGGGGTGTGAGCACAATCACCAAACCGTCATCTACGTCAATTTCATTCTCCCTGCACCGCCACGCCCCCTGCACCAAGCCACGCCCCCTCCATTATGGTTCCTCTAGGAGGCCCCCGCTGGGTCAGGTAAGCATGAAGGCAGACAGCAGCGGCCGCAGGCAGCACACCTGCATCCACCCTCCCTCACACACAATGATAAAGAACAGAGGAAACCTAGGTGGAGTAGCATTGCTACTCAGGAATCAAGAGGACTTTTGAGATGAATAGGAATAAACAGAGCGGAGTCTAATGACTACATAATAGGGACACACACAACTAAGAGACCCAAGGTGATGGTAACAGTAATGCACAACCCACCACTAAACAGCAGGAGACCGAGACAGGCATATGATAACAGGGCGATGGTGGGCATGATAGCAGAGGTGGCTAGACTTCAACCATAAGGAAATAGACTGGGAATGTCTGGAGCCACAGGGAGAACCAGGAACGTGGAGAGCTAAATTGCTGAATCAAGGTGATGGAAAACTACTTCGGTCAGCATGTCAGGGACAATTTAGAGGCTGCGAGCGACATTGTTAGCGTCCATGCAGTACCGAGGTTCGAATATTTTGTTTAAGTGAACATGGAGAAAAACGCTGAGTATGATGGGACACATTCGACTTCAAAAGAGGAGACTACGTAGGCATAGGGCAATTATTAAGCAGTGTTGAGAGAAAATTAAATAGATGGAAAGACAGTGAACGAAATGGAGCAAGTGCCTGGAAAGGAGGCATAGGCTAAATTAATACTTAGAAGCAGAAGTACAGGCGAGAAAAGAGAGCCCATGGTTCTCCAGGAGGTGCAGAAAGTCAAAATCTAAAATAGAAAGTGTGGAAGAAATATAGAAAGCCACGAATGGCGGAGAACAGAGAAGCAAACAAAAGAGCCAGAAATTAATATGTATGGGTAAGAAGAGAAGCTGAATGACAATTTGAGAATGACAATATCGAGAGCCAAAATTTTCATACAACCACATCAGAAAGACAACTGTGAAGGACCAGATAGTAAGGCTGAGGGAGAGGAGAGAATTTCACTAGGATCGAGCAGGAAGTCTGCGAGGAGCTGAATAACAGATTTCAGGAGGTATTCTCAGTGGAATACAAAAAATATGCCAGTCAGAGAGCACCAATGAGTACTGTACGTAATAAATAACAGGGAAAACAAAACAGTGCATCAAGGAATACTGAACAGGAAAGAAACAACGTGTTACTGTCCGGGAGGAGGCGTCGGGATGAGGAGTGTGACGAGTGGGGTTCCACAAAGGTCGGTACTTTGACGAGTACTCGTTCTTATGTATGTGAACGACATGACTGAAGAGATAGAGTTAGAGGCGTTTCTGTTTGCAGACGACGTTAAAGCACTGAAACTACAAACAGGAGCAGACGAGGAAAGACTACAAATGGATCTGGACAAGCTGCAGGACGGGTTAATTAGAATTTAACCTCAGCAAATGCAAAGTTATGAAAAATCGAAGAAGGGTAAAGACGACCAGATACAGTACAGGCTGCAACCCTTCCTAAGAGGGAAGGACCTAGGGGTGAGCATAGTTAAAAGTGTTTCATTTGAAGCCTACCACAACCTAATAACCGCTACAACTAATGCGAAACTGTGCAAATTTAAGAGTAGCTTTCAGGAACATTAACAAGGAGTCATTTACGACCTCATACACGGAATATGGTCGGGCCCACCTTGGAGTATTCAGAGTCAGTATGAAACCCGCATTTGATAAAGAATGTGAAGCAGCTGAAGGAGGTACAAAGGTTTCCAACGAGACTGGTCCCAGAGCTGAGGGATCTGAGCTCTAAGGAGAGGCTAGAGAAGCTAAATCTGACAACATTAAACGACAGAAGGACCATGGGTGACATTACGACGAACAAATTAGAGAGGAATAGACAGGATGTACAGGGCGAGTGTTTGAGGTCTCGGGTACACGAGGGCACAACTGGAAGTTAAAAAAAAAAACACTGACGAGTCACAGGGATGTTAGGAAATGCTTCTTTATAGTAGTCAGGAAGAAGAACGATGTAGGCATCGAAGTGGTCGAGGCACTCATGGAGCCAGGAGTGTGAACCAAATAGCGACCAGCGGAGAGGCCAGAGACTCGACCCCTGCAACTACAAATAAACGAACACATGCACGAGCACACACACACACACACACGAGGTTGTTTACCTGCTGGCTGCAGCTGCACCGTCCTGCTCTACTGACTTCCTCCTCAGGGATGAGAAGTTCTGAGGGCAGGGGGGGGGGGAAGGTGGTGAGGGAGACTGAGGGCAGGGGGGAGGGATTCTGAGGGTGAGAGGACCAAAAGGGTGAAGGGTTCTAAGGGTGGAAGGGGTTCTGAGGATGGAAAGGGGTTCAGAGGGCGGGAAAAGAAGTTTAAGGGGTTCTGAGGGTAAGAGTGCGGGGTTCTAAGGGTGGAAGGGGTTCCAAGGTTGAGAGTGAGGTTCTGAGGGTGGGAGTGAGGGGGTTCTAAGGGTGGGTGGTGATTGTGTCAGGAGGATTTGTAATTCTACCCAATAAGTGTTTTGTACATTGAATAAAACACGCGAAACACCTGCATATCTTTATTGAAGAGATTGCGAAACACCTGCGTATCTTTACTGAAGAGATTGCGCAACACCTGCGTATCTTTATACCTGGAGATACCTGGAGAGGGTTCCGGGGGTCAGCGCTCCCGCGGCCCGGTCTATGACCAGGCCTCTTGATGACGCTGTGCAATACTTGCGTATCTTTATTGAAGACCCACCGCCAACACCTGCGTATCTTTACTGAAGACGCTGCGCAGCACCTGCTATCTTTATTGGACACGCTGCGCCAACACCTACCCATGTTTACTGGAAACGCTGCCCCAACACCTGTCCATCTTTATTGATGAACATGCTGCGCCAGCACCTACCCATCTTTATTGATGGAGACGCTGCACCAACACCTGCCCATCTTTATTGATGGAGACGCTGCACCAACACCTGCCCATCTTCACTGATGGAGACGCTGCCCCAACACCTGCCCATCTTCACTGATGGAGACGCTGCACCAACACCTGTCCATCTTTATTGGAGACGCTGCGCCGACACCTGCCCATCTTTATTGGAGACGCTGCACCAACACCTGCCCATCTTTATCGATGGACACGCTGCACCAACACCTGCCCATCTTCATTGATGGAGACGCTGCACCAATACCTGCCCATCTTTATTAATGGAGACGCTGCACCAACACCTTCCCATCTTTATTGGAGACCCAGCTCCAACACCTGCCTATCTTTATTGATGAATGAGCTGCGAAACACCTGCATATCTTTACTGATGGACACGCTACACCAACACCTGCCCATCTTTATTGAGGGACACGCTGCACCAACACCTGCCCATCTTTATTGAGGGACACGCTGCACCTACACCTGCCCATCTTTATTGATGGAGACGCTGCACCAACAATTGTCTCCACGTACCTTCCCCTCTCCCTCATCATTACCTGCGAGTCTCAGTGTTCACCCTGCAGGAAGACAGCCACACTAACGCTGGTTCAACTGTTAACTAAACTATCAGACACGGCTCTCCTCGCCTCCCTCAACTGTCATATTACTGGCACCACGCCCACAATTACTGCATAACAGCCCAATCAGCTCGTTCTACCGAACCGTCGTTAAGATCCCCAGATTAGAGGGGGGAGAGGAGGGAGAGGGGAAGAGGGAGGGAGGAGGGAGAGAGATCCACAAGGGCTGCTGATCCCAAGTGTCAATAATTTTGTAAACTACACAAAGGTGCAAAGATCCCTGCATGTCTGTAACGGAGGTTGACTTGTAAACAGCTTCTACCAGCAACTTATACCAGGGGTGGCGTACACCAGGTGTGGCATACATCAGGTCTAGCAGAGGGCTCATGAATACAGCATCAGATCAACTGTCAATCTACAGCGTCCATACTGTCGAATGGGTATCTACATGACTGCAGGATGGGTTGATAGCTACAAGACTGCCGGTGTGTGTGTGTACACCCGGTGGGACTAGCCGCCACAACACCCACTCTTCTATAACGTGAGTCTACACCGGGAGGTAATTTCTTTTCCATTGCTTTAATAAAACAAATATGCATCTCTCACACTAACATGACTGACCGTAGACAACGCAGTTGAACTCATTGTCATTTAGCAGGTAATTGTATGGTGTTGTGCTCGCAACACAACCCTGATTAGCTCATTAGTCTTCTTGGCAGCAGAAAGGGCCAAGCCTAACACTCAACTAAGGCTGAGAATCAATAAGCAGACGTAGGTAACAGTGGGCTTTAGGCTTTCACAACATGAGAATTCACAAAGCAGAACAGGATAGAGTGCTATCCAATTCTATAAGCAACATGGAGTGAAGAGGTCAGATCTATGACACCAAACACGTGTTAGTACAGGCTATGTACAAGACCTGGGTATCTTCATTGGAGGAACGTTTCTCCTAGGTAGGAAGCTTTAGCAGTCTCACACAGAGACATGAGGACGGTCACTGGTATAGGTATTGGAGCCGGAGGGAAGGTGCAGCATTTGAAGGCATTATTTGTGGGTGGGGCCACCCAATGGAAATAGGTTGGGTCACAAATTTAGCAATGAAGTTGCAATGAGAAAGAGAGAGAGAGAGCAGATGAAGATGTGATCATAGGTGGGTGGGGCCCCTTTTCTATTGACATAACTATGTCTACTAGTGGGGTCCCACCCACAAGTGATATCTTCAACTGCTACATATCTGGTTCTAGTATACGAACCTCCATCCTTATACCTCTGTGTGAGACTGACAAAGTTTGCTGCCTAGGCAAAACGTTTCTTCAATAAAGATACGCAGGTATTACGCATGTATCTTAACCTGTCGGTGCAGGGTATGGTGATACATTATGGAAGGTAACGTTTTGTTGTGCGTGGTTTCTTCAGCCTTAACAGAGGGAAGTGGAGGTAAGTGCCATGAAGCGAAACAGTTTAGTAAGTAGCAAGCAGTAGGATCAAATTAGTGGGATTAAATGAAGAGTAGTGGTATCACATGAAGAGTAGTGGGATCACATGAGTAGTGGGATCACATGAGTAGTGGGATCACATGACGAGTAGTGGAATTACATGAGTAATGGGTGTCACGTGACGGTGAGCTTGGACCGGAATCACGTACTGGCTGTATCAAGGCTGGTCAGCAACACAGGAACAAGGCGGCACACCTGCTAGTCGTCCAGGAGAGTGACTCGCGCAGATATAAAGGCTTTGAAGCTTCCCCTCCCACAACACACTCAACACCACCCTCCCACAACACACTAAACACCACCCTCCCACAACACACTTAACACCACTCTCCCACAACACACTCAACACCACACTCCCACAACACACTCAACACCACCCTCCCACAACACACTCAACACCTCCCTCCCCACAACACCACCTCCCACAACACCCACCCCTCCCACAACACACTCAACACCACACTCCCACAACACACTAACACCACCTCCCACAACACACTAACACCACTCTCCCACAACACACTCAACACCACCCTCCCACAACACACTCAACACCACCCTCCCACAACACACTCAACACCACCCTCCCACAACACACTCAACACCACCCTCCCACAACACACTCAACACCACCCTCCCACAACACACTCAACACCACCCTCCCACAACACACTCAACACCACCCTCCCACAACACACTGAACACCACAGAAGTGAGGCAGCTCTGTGCTTAACAAGTATATCGGTGTTTGTCCTACGCACAAGCATCAGGTGACACCAAGCTACGTCTTTCACCGGCGTAAGACAACACCCCATCAAGGGTGTGTAGGGTACAGAAGGCGGCTGTGACACACCTTAACAATAAACTTTAAAAGATATATCCCCAGGTAGATTATTAAGATCCAGGTCAGGTAAGACAGTCTTTAATACTCGACGCTCTTTATTGCGTGTAAAGTTAAATGAGAACGCCTTTATAGGTCACTACTGTCATTCCTCATCCTCTAGAGTTTTTTGGGATAGAGCTGGGGAAGAGGGAAAAGGTATTGTCAGAGCTGGGGGAAAGTGTCGTCAGAGCTGGGAGGAAGTGTCGTCCGAGCTGGGAGGAAGTGTTGTCCGAGCTGGGGGAAAGTGTCGTCAGAGCTGGGAGGAAGTGTTGTCCGAGCTGGGAGGAAGTGTTGTCCGAGCTGGGAGGAAGTGTTGTCCGAGCTGGGAGGAAGTGTTGTCCGAGCTGGGAGGAAGTGTTGTCCGAGCTGGGAGGAAGTGTTGTCAGAGCTGGGAGGAAGTGTTGTCAGAGCTGGGAGGAAGTGTTGTCCGAGCTGGGAGGAAGTGTTGTCAGAGCTGGGAGGAAGTGTTGTCAGAGCTGGAAATCGGTATCTGAACTGGTACTGTTTCTGGTATACGTGAATGACGTACTGGAAGCGAGAGAGGAAAAGGTGTATTACTGTTTTCTGACGTAAAATTAACAACGAGAATGGAAGCCATGGAGGAGAGGGAAAGCCATGGAGGAGAGGGAAAGCCATGGAGGAGAGGGAAAGGCTACAAATGAACCCGGAAAACTGCAAAATTTATCAGAAAAGTGGCTACTCGACTTCAACCCCCCTAGCAAATGCAAGGTTAAAAACTGGTGAACTAAAGAAAGTGTAGCTCGAGGGGAAAAGAGGCTGCAAATCTCACTCAAGGAGAAAGACCTAGGAGTGAGCATAGCGACGAACATAATCACCATAGACACAGGTCAACCAAATAACCTCTTCAGACAACGCGCATTCGGTCAATCTCGGTGAGACTTTCAGGAATCTCAACACCCATTCGCGACCATATATACAACGCATGTCAGGGCACATCTCTGAGCATGCAAAACTAGCATGGAACACCCTCCAGATGAAGTGTGTTGATAACTCGAGAAAGTGCAGATACATACAACGAGACTAGTCCCAAAGAAAAGGGTGATGAGCTGTGAGGAGAGACTAGAGAAACAGAACTTTATGGCAGAGGATAGAAGAACCAGGAGAGACATGATAATGATGTATAACATACTTATTAAGGGGACTTGGTAGTGTGGAGACGGATGGACAAGAGGCGAGGAACGGGTACACGAGAGCACTGATGAATCACAGGGTGTGAGGACCCAGTTTGCCACAGGGTGTGAGGACCCAGGTGGCCACAGGGTGTGAGGACACAGGTGGCCACAGGGTGTGAGGACACAGGTGGCCACAGGGTGTGAGGACCCAGGTGGCCACAGGGTGTGAGGACCCAGGTGGCCACAGGGTGTGAGGACCCAGGTGGCCAGAGGGTGTGAGGACACAGGTGGCCACAGGGTGTGAGGACACAGGTGGCCACAGGGTGTGAGGACACAGGTGGCCACAGGGTGTGAGGACACAGGTGGCCACAGGGTGTGAGGACACAGGTGGCCACAGGTTGTGAGGACACAGGTGGCCACAGGTTGTGAGGACACAGGTGGCCACAGGTTGTGAGGACACAGGTGGCCAGAGGGTGTGAGGATACATCGCTGAGGACAGGAACTATCCTTGGCAGGAGAGGCTGGAGTCTCTGTGGCTGTCCATCATCAACGTAAAACAAATTTTTTCTCTCTCATTTGCTCAGGTAAACGATTCCATGTTTTTATGAGGACAGAGACAGGTGTTTAACCCGGGAGGATGGGGGGGGGGTGTCAGGGGAAGTAGAAAACTGGGAGAAAGTGGGGAGTGTAAGTAAGGGATTTTTTTCAAACTTGGATGCTATCATCAGTGTGCTGCTACACTGATGATAGCTACACAGTGGGATGTTCTTTCCTTTAAAGATTTCATTGTTACAAAAAAAAATCGTAACAACGCTCACACACGATGCTGAAATGTGTCAGCCTGAACCGCCAGACTTCACCAGTGTCAGCCTGAACCGCCAGACTTCACCAGTGTCAGCCTTAACCGCCAGACTTCACCAGTGTCAGCCTTAACCGCCAGACTTCACCAGTGTCAGCCTGAACCGCCAGACTTCACCAGTGTCAGCCTGAACCGCCAGACTTCACCAGTGTCAGCCTGAACCGCCAGACTTCACCAGTGTCAGCCTGAACCGCCAGACTTCACCAGTGTCAGCCTGAACCGCCAGACTTCCTTAAGGTAAAGAGAACATCGTCAAGTATTCCAGTAAGGTTTCCTTCCAGCAGAGCTGGAGTTACTATCCCTTGGAAACCCGCTCCTTTTTTGTCCCACAATCTTTAAACCCGCTCCTTTTTTGTCCCACAATCTTTAAACACGCTCCTTTTTTGTCCCACAATCTTTAAACCCGCTCCTTTTTTGTCCCACAATCTTTAAACCCGCTCCTTTTTTGTCCCACCATTCTTAAAACCACACCTTCCCTGCCCCACTATTCTTATACTCTTATTCCTGTGACTCATCTGTATCAGATTCCAGCTGTGCCCTCGTATACCGGTTTCCACCTCTCGAATAGCATATCCTTGTTCACCCTATCAAGCCTTCTATGTATTTTGTACGTCGCTGTCATATCTCCCCTGGTTATTCTGTCTGTAAATGTAATCAGGTTTAGGTCCTGTAGGCTCTCCTCTAGAGTTCATGTCCACAGCTCGGGGACTACACTAGTTGCAAACTTCTACATTTTCTTCAATTTCTTACCATGGTTTATCAGGCTGTGTGCATGTATGGGGGGCAGTCTGTCTTGCGGCATGTGACAGCAAAGGGTAGCCGCTGCATAGTTCTGCAACACTGCTCCAGCGTGGCTCTCCGCAACACTGCTCCAGCGTGGCTCTCCGCAACACTGCTCCAGCGTGGCTCCCTGCAACACTGCTCCAGCGTGGCTCCCTGCAACACTGCTCCAGCGTGGCTCTCTGCAACACTGCTCCAGCGTGGCTCTCTGCAACACTGCTCCAGCGTGGCTCTCTGCAACACTGCTCCAGCGTGGCTCTCTGCAACACTGCTCCAGCGTGGCTCTCTGCAACACTGCTCCAGCGTGGCTCTCTGCAACACTGCTCCAGCGTGGCTCTCTGCAACACTGCTCCAGCGTGGCTCTCTGCAACACTGCTCCAGCGTGGCTCTCGCAACACTGCTCCAGCGTGGCTCCCTGCAACACTGCTCCAGCGTGGCTCCTGCAACACTGCTCCAGCGTGGCTCCCTGCAACACTGCTCCAGCGTGGCTCTCTGCAACACTGCTCCAGCGTGGCTCTCTGCAACACTGCTCCAGCGTGGCTCTCTGCAACACTGCTCCAGCGTGGCTCTCTGCAACACTGCTCCAGCGTGGCTCTCTGCAACACTGCTCCATCGTGGCTCTCTGCAACACTGCTCCAGCGTGGCTCTCTGCAACACTGCTCCAGCGTGGCTCTCTGCAACACTGCTCCAGCGTGGCTCTTGCAACACTGCTCCAGCGTGGCTCTCTGCAACACTGCTCCAGCGTGGCTCTCTGCAACACTGCTCCAGCGTGGCTTCTGCAACACTGCTCCAGCGTGGCTCTCTGCAACACTGCTCCAGCGTGGCTCTCTGCAACACTGCTCCAGCGTGGCTCTCTGCAACACTGCTCCAGCGTGGCTTCTGCAACACTGCTCCAGCGTGGCTCTCTGCAACACTGCTCCAGCGTGGCTCTCTGCAACACTGCTCCAGCGTGGCTCTCTGCAACACTGCTCCAGCGTGGCTCTCTGCAACACTGCTCCAGCGTGGCTCTCTGCAACACTGCTCCAGCGTGGCTGTCTGCAACACTGCTCCAGCGTGGCTGTCTGCAACACTGCTCCAGTGTGGCTGTCTGCAACACTGCTCCAGCGTGGCTCCCTGCAACACTGCTCCAGCGTGGCTCTGCAACACTGCTCCAGCGTGGCTCCTGCAACACTGCTCCAGCGTGGCTTCTGCAACACTGCTCCAGCGTGGCTTCTGCAACACTGCTCCAGGTGGCTTCTGCAACACTGCTCCAGGTGGCTGTCTGCAACACTGCTCCAGCGTGGCTGTCTGCAACACTGCTCCAGCGTGGCTGTCTGCAAAACTGCTCCAGCGTGGCTCCCTGCAACACTGCTCCAGCGTGGCTCCCTGCAACACTGCTCCAGCGTGGCTCCTGCAACACTGCTCCAGCGTGGCTCCTGCAACACTGCTCCAGCGTGGCTCCCTGCAACATGCTCCAGCGTGGCTCCCTGCAACACTGCTCCAGCGTGGCTCCTGCAACACTGCTCCAGCGTGGCTCTCTGCAACACTGCTCCAGCGTGGCTTCTGCAACATGCTCCAGCGTGGCTCCCTGCAACTGCTCCAGCGTGGCTCCTGCAACTGCTCCAGCGTGGCTCTCTGCAACGCAACTGCTCCAGCGTGGCTTCCGCAAAACTGATCCAGCGTGGCTCTTCAATAGCTCGGGTGTCCTGCAACATACCAGCGTGGTGCACGCTCGGTGGCTCCTCAACTGTCAGCGTGGCAATCAACACTGTCCAGTGTGGCTGCGTAATATGATCCAGCGTGGCTCCCAGAAACATGCTCCAGCGTGGCTCTGCAACTGCTCCAGCGTGGCTCCTGCAACTGATCCAGCGTGGCTCCGCAACCTGATCCAGCGTGGCTTCTGCAACTGATCCAGCGTGGCTCCTGCAACCTGCTCCAGCGTGGCTCCTGCAACTGCTCCAGGTGGCTCCTGCAACTGATCCAGGTGGCTTCTGCAACGCTCCAGCGTGCTTCCTGCAACCTGCTCCAGCGTGGCTCTCTGCAACACTGCTCCAGCGTGGCTGTCTGCAACACTGATCCAGCGTGGCTCCTGCAACTGCTCCAGCGGCTCCGCAACTGCCAGGTGGCCCTGCAACTGCTCCAGCGTGGCTCCTGAAACCCTGCTCCAGCGTGGCTCCCTGCAACTGCTCCAGCGTGGCTCCCTGCAACTGCTCCAGCGTGGCTCCCTGCAACTGCTCCAGCGTGGCTCCCTGCAACTGCTCCAGCGTGGCTCCCTGCAACTGCTCCAGCGTGGCTCCCTGCAACTGCTCCAGCATGGCTCCCTGCAACTGCTCCAGCATGGCTCCCTGCAACTGCTCCAGCATGGCTCTCTGCAACACTGCTAATACTGCTCTAAACAGTTTTTTCCAGACAAAACAGAAAAGTATTACAGAGCGTGACGCTGATTCTAATTAAGCTAGTTGTTAACCATTAAAATTAACCTTGCTTGTCGAGTGAGCGCTCGGAAGGTCGCTCCTGTCAGGGGAAAACAACTCTTAAGTTACAATGAGTAATTGTGAATAATGACTCCCAGAAACATTCCAAGATGATGATCATTAACACGGGATAGTCCCGCTAGATTTTCATTAATACGGGACACTTCCACTAGATTATTTCCATTAACCTGGGACAGTCTCACTAGATTTCTATTAACACGGAATCTCGTTAACACGGGACAGTCCCACTGGATGATTTCCATTAACATGGATTAACATCAACACGGAATCCCATTAACGTGGGACAGTCCACCGATATGATTTCCACATAAAAACACCTGCAGGTCCTAGCAGGTTTATGGGAAGTCACACCTGTCCACCCTCTAACCCCTCCCACCCACAGGTTTGTATGGGAGGCCAAAAGTATACCACACACCTGTCCACTTTAGGGGTACATATTCGAAGCGCGTCTGTCTCTCGCTCAGCAGACGGAGTATCGAGCCTTCACTGCGACTTGCCCTGTCCACTCTTAGTTTAGGCGTTGTACACGTGTGGAAAATTTTCACTGTGCAGGTTCGAAACCATTCCCTTTTCGAGTTTTCCAGGTGTGAATTATGATACATCTTCCTTACCTGTGTTCCGAGTTATGTATCATCCTCATTTGCATTGCAGACTGATGTATCCCCAACTGTCTTCCAGATTACGAGGCATCATCCTCGCTGTTACAGGTTATGTATCATCCTCACCTGTGTTCCAGGTTATGTATCATCCTCACCTGCGTTCCAGGTAATGTATCATCCTCACCTGTGTTCCAGGTTGTATAATCCTCACCTGTGTTCCAGGTTATGTATCGTCCTCACCTATGTTACAGGTTATGTATCGTCCTCACCTGTGTTCCAGGTTATGTATCATCCTCACCTGTGTTCCAGGTTATGTATAATCCTCACCTGTGTTCCAGGTTATGTATCATCCTCACCTGTGTTCCAGGTTATGTTGCATCGTCCTCACCTCAGTTTTTCACTTTGTCGGCTTCTGACTATTACTCTATTGGTCCGATTTGTTAGAAAAGTAAAGATATTTCTGGTAAGTTTTGCAGGTCTTCCTCTTGTTCACACTGTGCTATCACACTACGATCATCCCCGTCGACGGTCTTTTCAGAGTATTACATCTGCCTTTCATTTATCTTGCAATGCATTCAAGGCCACGTAGTAATGGTCCGGTAAACAAGAGCGACCTGCTCTAAACCCATGTTGCCCTGGGTTGTCTCTCAGGTCACTACAAACCATGTACTGACCACATCTACAGTCATAAGTATGAAGACCACTTGTTTCTACAGTCATTGGAAGCAACGAAAAAGTAAAGACTGCCGCCTACAGCAGACATAAATTGCTAAAATTTTATGTCCACTAGTGGAACACCTTCATGCAGCAGGTGGAGACAGCAGGATGCACCGACATCCATGAGTGTGTTTACATCACGACAGCTGAAAAAAACTAGAATCAACTCGAAGACGATTTTATACACAACACACAAGAAGCCACCACCACACACTACAATCACTCATCACCACGACAGAGGACACATCACAGTTGACATCACAACCAGCGAACATCAGAACCAAACATCATTATAACCATCGTCCACCCCGAGGAGATTACCATGACAACATAATAACTACTCATCACACACCACAACCAGCCATCACAACACCACAACCAGCCATCACACACACCACAACCAGCCATCACACACACCACAACCAGCCATCACACACACCACAACCAGCCATCACACACACCACAACCAGCCATCACACACCACAACCAGCCATCACACACACCACAACCAGCCATCACACACACCACAACCAGCCATCACACACACCACAACCAGCCATCACACACACCACAACCAGCCATCACACACACCACAACCAGCCATCACACAGCAAAATAAGCCGCCATCATCGCAAGCATCTGACAAGAGAGCCACGAGAGAGAGACCACCACAACCAAGATTCTAGGTGGCAAGAGAGATCAGACGATGGGTGCCTCTCATAAATCCACTAATACTTGTACATTATCAGCGTGTGTAGGGCCTGGCAGTGGTGATCACCAGTGCTGGGGGCACACCACACCTCTCATTACACCTCCATCAAACACCACACTCACCAATACCAGCCCAAACACAGTCACACACATGGGGTCTGTGTTTTGTAATACAATGGTAGAGTATACCGACAGTATGTAAATAAGACAATACAAGTTATGCCAATTTTCTGTGAAGACGTTTCGCCCATCAGGGACTTTAATCAATTATCATTGACAAGACGAGAGGTGTCCTGAGGTGAAAGCATGAGGTCAGGAGGTCACATGCGAGTATCCAGCCGAGTGAAGTTAGGTGATCGCAGTATCAGGTACTGGGAGAATAAGCCTGGCTAAAACTTCGCAGATTGTGAGTGATCCTGAGGTTTGATTAGTTATGGGATGCGGCTACTTACCGTAGATGCTAAGCAATTTACTGCGACGCTCACTTTTCTTTGATGATAAATCCTGCCTCTGGAAAGTCCATATCGTGGTTCTTGAGAATCGTTGGAAGTACGTACTGTGACGTATTAAGCAAGGTAGTGTGTTTAACGTCACCCCTCTGTCAGTACCTACCGCATCACCTTGTCATTTGCTATACTTAAAATGACGGAAAACGTCCCTTTCCGTGCGAACAATCAAGTTTCAATCACACTACATATGATTTACGATGATGGGTCGCCACACGGTTAAAAAAAAAAAAAAGAAATGAGGGGTAGGAGGTGGAGGTACATGAAAAACACTGGAGATACTCCGGCAATTGAAAAACTATAAACGGTAATTATGAGGTGATACTGTTGCAAGTCTCGCATCAGGTGAAGGTATCTGGAGACGCATGTTATAACCTCAGCTGATCACCGTTATTTGACGCTATAATTCAGTACTTAAGACGATGACGTACAGTCAGCAATCATTAATGAGTTATCACTGCCGCCAGGACCCGGCCTAAAGCCGAAACACAAGAGTAGGCTGCCACCACGACAAAGACTAGCAATTCTGTTTAAAACTTTTTGTCACACCAGCTGGGTAAGCCAGAGGTGTGTGTCACACCAGCTGGGTAAGCCAGAGGTGTGTGTCACACCCAGCTGGGTAAGCCAGAGGTGTGTGTCACACCCAGCTGGGTAAGCCAGAGGTGTGTGTCACACCCAGCTGGGTAAGCCAGAGGTGTGTGTCACACCCAGCTGGGTAAGCCAGAGGTGTTGTCACACCCAGCTGGGTAAGCCAGAGGTGTTGTCACACCCAGCTGGGTAAGCCAGAGGTGTGTGTCACACCCAGCTGGGTAAGCCAGAGGTGTGTGTCACACCCAGCTGGGTAAGCCAGAGGTGTGTGTCACACCCAGCTGGGTAAGCCAGAGGTGTGTGTCACACCAGCTGGGTAAGCCAGAGGTGTTGTCACACCCAGCTGGGTAAGCCAGAGGTGTTGTCACACCCAGCTGGGTAAGCCAGAGGTGTGTGTCACACCCAGCTGGGTAAGCCAGAGGTGTTGTCACACCCAGCTGGGTAAGCCAGAGGTGTGTGTCACACCCAGCTGGGTAAGCCAGAGGTGTGTGTCACACCTAGCTGGGTAAGCCAGAGGTGTGTGTCACACCAGCTGGGTAAGCCAGAGGTGTGTGTCACACCCAGCTGGGTAAGCCAGAGGTGTTGTCACACCCAGCTGGGTAAGCCAGAGGTGTTGTCACACCCAGCTGGGAAGCCAGAGGTGTTGTCACACCCAGCTGGGTAGCCAGAGGTGTGTGTCACACCCAGCTGGGTAAGCCAGAGGTGTGTGTCACACCCAGCTGGGTAAGCCAGAGGTGTGTGTCACACCCAGCTGGGTGCCAGAGGTGGTGTCACACCCAGTGGGTAAGCCAGAGGTGTGTGTCACACCCAGCTGGGTAAGCCAGAGGTGTGTCACACCCAGCTGGGTAAGCCAGAGGTGTTGTCACACCCAGCTGGGTAAGCCAGAGGTGTTGTCACACCCAGCTGGGTAAGCCAGAGGTGTTGTCACACCCAGCTGGGTAAGCCAGAGGTTTGTCACCCAGCTGGGTAAGCCAGAGGTGTTGTCACACCAGCTGGGTAAGCCAGAGGTGTGTGTCACACCCAGCTGGGTAAGCCAGAGGTGTGTGTCACACCCAGCTGGGTAAGCCAGAGGTGTGTGTCACACCCAGCTGGGTAAGCCAGAGGTGTGTGTCACACCCAGCTGGGTAAGCCAGAGGTGTGTGTCACACCCAGCTGGGTAAGCCAGAGGTGTGTGTCACACCCAGCTGGGTAAGCCAGAGGTGTGTGTCACACCCAGCTGGGTAAGCCAGAGGTGTGTGTCACACCCAGCTGGGTAAGCCAGAGGTGTTGTCACACCCAGCTGGGTAAGCCAGAGGTGTTGTCACACCAGCTGGGTAAGCCAGAGGTGTTGTCACACCCAGCTGGGTAAGCCAGAGGTGTGTGTCACACCCAGCTGGGTAAGCCAGAGGTGTTGTCACACCCAGCTGGGTAAGCCAGAGGTGTTGTCACACCCAGCTGGGTAAGCCAGAGGTGTTGTCACACCCAGCTGGGTAAGCCAGAGGTGTTGTCACACCCAGCTGGGTAAGCCAGAGGTTGTCACACCCAGCTGGGTAAGCCAGAGGTGTTGTCACACCCAGCTGGGTAAAGGGGGTTGTCACACCAGCTGGTAGCCAGGTGTGTCACACCCAGCTGGGTAAGCCAGAGGTGTGTGTCACACCCAGCTGGGTAAGCCAGAGGTGTTGTCACACCCAGCTGGGTAAGCCAGAGGTGTGTGTCACACCCAGCTGGGTAAGCCAGAGGTGTTGTCACACCCAGCTGGGTAAGCCAGAGGTGTGTGTCACACCCAGCTGGGTAAGCCAGGGTGTTGTCACACCCAGCTGGGTAAGCCAGAGGTGTGTGTCACACCCAGCTGGGTAAGCCAGAGGTGTTGTCACACCCAGCTGGGTAAGCCAGAGGTGTGTGTCACACCCAGCTGGGTAAGCCAGAGGTGTTGTCACACCCAGCTGGGTAAGCCAGAGGTGTGTCACACCCAGCTGGGTAAGCCAGAGGTGTGTGTCACACCCAGCTGGGTAAGCCAGAGGTGTTGTCACACCCAGCTGGGTAAGCCAGAGGTGTGTGTCACACCCAGCTGGGTAAGCCAGAGGTGTTGTCACACCCAGCTGGGTAAGCCAGAGGTGTTGTCACACCCAGCTGGGTAAGCCAGAGGTGTTGTCACACCCAGCTGGGTAAGCCAGAGGTGTTGTCACACCCAGCTGGGTAAGCCAGAGGTGTTTGTCACACCCAGCTGGGTAAGCCAGAGGTGTTTGTCACACCCAGCTGGGTAAGCCAGAGGTGTTGTCACACCCAGCTGGGTGCCAGAGGTGTGTCACCCAGCTGGGTAAGCCAGAGGTGTTGTCACACCCAGCTGGGTAAGCCAGAGGTGTGTCACACCCAGCTGGGTAAGCCAGAGGTGTTGTCACACCCAGCTGGGTAAGCCAGAGGTGTTTGTCACACCCAGCTGGGTAAGCCAGAGGTGTTTGTCACACCCAGCTGGGTAAGCCAGAGGGTGTTGTCACACCCAGCTGGGTAAGCCAGAGGTGTTGTCACACCCAGCTGGGTAGCCAGGGTGTGTCACACCCAGCTGGGTAAGCCAGAGGTGTTGTCACACCGCTGGTAGCCAGAGGTGTTGTCACACCCAGCTGGGTAAGCCAGAGGTGTTTGTCACACCCAGCTGGGTAAGCCAGAGGTGTTGTCACACCAGCTGGGTAAGCCAGAGGTGTTTGTCACACCCAGCTGGTAAGCCAGAGGTGTTGTCACACCAGCTGGGTAAGCCAGAGGTGTTGTCACACCCAGCTGGGTAAGCCAGAGGTGTTTGTCACACCCAGCTGGGTAAGCCAGAGGTGTTGTCACACCAGCTGGGTAAGCCAGAGGTGTTTTCACACCCAGCTGGGTAAGCCAGAGGTGTTGTCACACCAGCTGGGTAAGCCAGAGGTGTTGTCACACCCAGCTGGGTAAGCCAGAGGTGTTGTCACACCCAGCTGGGTGCAGAGGTGTTTGTCACACCAGCTGGTAAGCCAGAGGTGTTGTCACACCCAGCTGGTAAGCCAGAGGTGTTTTCACACCAGCTGGGTAAGCCGAGGTGTTTGTCACCCAGCTGGGTAAGCCAGAGTGTTGTCACACCCAGCTGGGTAAGCCAGAGGTGTGTGTCACACCAGCTGGTAAGCCAGAGGTGTTGTCACACCCAGCTGGGTAAGCCAGAGGTGTTGTCACACCCAGCTGGGTAAGCCAGAGGTGTTGTCACACCAGCTGGGTAAGCCAGAGGTGTTGTCACACCCAGTGGGTAAGCCAGAGGTGTTGTCACACCCAGCTGGGTAAGCCAGAGGTGTTGTCACACCCAGCTGGGTAAGCCAGGTGTTGTCACACCCAGCTGGGTAAGCCAGAGGTGTTTGTACACCCAGCTGGGTAAGCCAGAGGTGTTGTCACACCCAGCTGGGTAGCCAGAGGTGTTGTCACACCCAGCTGGGTAAGCCAGAGGTGTTGTCACACCAGCTGGTAAGCCAGAGGTGTTGTCACACCAGCTGGTAAGCCAGAGGTGTTGTCACACCCAGCTGGTAAGCAGAGGTGTTTTCACACCAGCTGGGAAGCCAGAGTGTTGTCACACCAGCTGGGTAAGCCAGAGGTGTTTCACCCAGCTGGTAAGCCAGAGGTGTTGTCACACCCAGCTGGGTAAGCCAGAGGTGTGTACACCCAGCTGGGTAAGCCAGAGGTGTTTGTCACACCAGCTGGGTAAGCCAGAGGTGTTTGTCACACCCAGCTGGGTAAGCCAGAGGTGTTTGTCACACCAGCTGGTAGCCAGAGTGTTGTCACACCAGCTGGGTAAGCCAGAGGTGTTTGTCACACCTAGCTGGGTAAGCCAGGGTGTTTGTCACACCCAGCTGGGTAAGCCAGAGGTGTTGTCACACCAGCTGGGTAAGCCAGAGGTGTTTGTCACACCAGCTGGGTAAGCCAGAGGTGTTGTCACACCAGCTGTAAGCCAGAGGTGTTGTCACACCAGCTGGGTAAGCCAGAGGTTGTCACACCCAGCTGGGTAGCCAGAGGTGTTTGTCACACCCAGCTGGGTAAGCCAGAGGTGTTGTCACAAGGCTGGGTAAGCCAGAGGTGTTGTCACACCCAGCTGGGTAGCCAGAGGTGTTTGTCACACCCAGCTGGGTAAGCCAGAGGTGTTTGTCACACCCAGCTGGGTAAGCCAGAGGTGTTTGTCACACCAGCTGGGTAAGCCAGAGGTGTTGTCACACCCAGCTGGGTAAGCCAGAGGTGTGTGTCACACCCAGCTGGGTAAGCCAGAGGTGTTGTCACACCCAGCTGGGTAAGCCAGAGGTGTGTGTCACACCCAGCTGGGTAAGCCAGAGGTGTGTCACACCCAGCTGGGTAAGCCAGAGGTGTGTGTCACACCCAGCTGGGTAAGCCAGAGGTGTGTGTCACACCCAGCTGGGTAAGCCAGAGGTGTTTGTCACACCCAGCTGGGTAAGCCAGAGGTGTTTTCACACCCAGCTGGGTAAGCCAGAGGTGTGTCACAACCCTCCAAGCTGGGTAAGCCAGAGGTGTTTTGTCACACCCAGCTGGGTAAGCCAGAGGTGTGTGTCACACCCAGCTGGGTAAGCCAGAGGTGTGTCACACCCAGCTGGGTAAGCCAGAGGTGTGTGTCACACCCAGCTGGGTAAGCCAGAGGTGTTGTCACACCCAGCTGGGTAAGCCAGAGGTGTTGTCACACCCAGCTGGGTAAGCCAGAGGTGTTTGTCACACCCAGCTGGGTAAGCCAGAGGTGTTTGTCACACCCAGCTGGGTAAGCCAGAGGTGTTTGTCACACCCAGCTGGGTAAGCCAGAGGTGTTTGTCACACCCAGCTGGGTAAGCCAGAGGTGTTTGTCACACCCAGCTGGGTAAGCCAGAGGTGTTTGTCACACCAGCTGGGTAAGCCAGAGGTGTTTGTCACACCCAGCTGGGTAAGCCAGAGGTGTTTGTCACACCCAGCTGGGTAAGCCAGAGGTGTTTGTCACACCCAGCTGGGTAAGCCAGAGGTGTTTGTCACACCAGCTGGGTAAGCCAGAGGTGTTTGTCACACCCAGCTGGGTAAGCCAGAGGTGTTTGTCACACCCAGCTGGGTAAGCCAGAGGTGTTTGTCACACCCAGCTGGGTAAGCCAGAGGTGTTGTCACACCCAGCTGGGTAAGCCAGAGGTGTTTGTCACACCCAGCTGGGTAAGCCAGAGGTGTTTGTCACACCCAGCTGGGTAAGCCAGAGGTGTTTGTCACACCCAGCTGGGTAAGCCAGAGGTGTTTCACACCCAGCTGGGTAAGCCAGAGGTGTTTGTCACACCCAGCTGGGTAAGCCAGAGGTGTTTGTCACACCAGCTGGGTAAGCCAGAGGTGTTTGTCACACCCAGCTGGGTAAGCCAGAGGTGTTTGTCACACCCAGCTGGGTAAGCCAGAGGTGTTTGTCACACCCAGCTGGGTAAGCCAGAGGTGTTTGTCACACCCAGCTGGGTAAGCCAGAGGTGTTTGTCACACCCAGCTGGGTAAGCCAGAGGTGTTTGTCACACCTAGCTGGGTAAGCCAGAGGTGTTTGTCACACCCAGCTGGGTAAGCCAGAGGTGTTTGTCACACCTAGCTGGGTAAGCCAGAGGTGTTTGTCACACCTAGCTGGGTAAGCCAGAGGTGTTTGTCACACCTAGCTGGGTAAGCCAGAGGTGTTTGTCACACCTAGCTGGGTAAGCCAGAGGTGTTTGTCACACCTAGCTGGGTAAGCCAGAGGTGTTTGTCACACCTAGCTGGGTAAGCCAGAGGTGTTTGTCACACCTAGCTGGGTAAGCCAGAGGTGTTTGTCACACCTAGCTGGGTAAGCCAGAGGTGTTTGTCACACCTAGCTGGGTAAGCCAGAGGTGTTTGTCACACCTAGTTGGGTAAGCCAGAGGTGTTTGTCACACCTAGCTGGGTAAGCCAGAGGTGTTTGTCACACCTAGCTGGGTAAGCCAGAGGATGCGCTACCAGTTCCGGGTCATCATTTGATAAATATACGAGACGGTCATCTTTCTTTTCTGACGAATAAATCGTTGTGGCCCAGGCCGCCACAATTCCCCGGCCTAGCTCCACAAGGAGCCACCACACCACAGATACATATTCACCAGTTCCTTCCTCCTCCACACATCTAGCCAACAAAGTTTATAAGAGAAAATCATAAGCTCAATGTTTTTAATAGTTAACAGATGTGGTGTTAAATTATATGAGCGGCTATCCTACTGTAAGACTCAAGTCCAATTTTTTTTTTAAACTAAATGTAGCTTGGTCAACGCTGTGCGATCCTAGTGAGGCATCGCCCGTGGTGCATAACTCCAGTCTTTGAGCATCAGTGCACGGGATACGAACAGTGCTGAGTACGGCATAATTTTCTAATGCAGTTAAATATTAGCAAAATAATACCATATCATAACCAGATTAAAAGTGGCAAAATGGCATCAACACGTTCTATTACCACCATCAACTTCTCTCTAAGTAGGGCACACCAGTGTTGACAGTTTTGAAGTTGATTAGAAACTAATTTTCAACCTCACACTGTCCACAGCCACGACCCAGCACCTATCATGCTCAGAGCTTGGGAGAAGTCTTGCCCCTACACTATGTTAGGGACAGGGAAGGAGAGAGCATGCCCCTACACTATATTAGGGACAGGGAAGGAGAGAGCGTGCCCCTACACTATATTAGGGACAGGGAAGGAGAGAGCGTGCCCCTACACTATGTTAGGGACAGGGAAGGAGAGAGCGTGCCCCTACACTATATTAGGGACAGGGAAGGAGAGAGCGTGCCCCTACACTATGTTAGGGACAGGGAAGGAGAGAGCGTGCCCCTACACTATGTTAGGGACAGGGAAGGAGAGAGCATGCCCCTACACTATGTTAGGGACAGGGGAGAGAGCGTGCCCCTACACTATATGTTAGGGACAGGGAAGGAGGGTGCCCCACATCAAAGTTGCCCTGCTGACATATCCTGCAAGGTAATTAAGAAAATTCAGTTTAGTGTTTAAGGAGTAGTTTCGTTCGTTATAGGATCCGAGAAAGGTATCCCATGCGTATGTGCGCGCGTATATATGCGCGATAAAAAAAAAGGTGTTTAGGCTACACAAAAGTAGACACCTGCATTTTCGTAAGTTACTATGTTTGTGCGTGCGTTTGCCTATGCGTTACTTGTACTTACAAAATATGAAACGTTTCGGGCGATGTCCATAGACTTTCACACTTTTAAATCTAAGACGAACCAAGGACTGTTTTCCCAGGGCAGAGATCTCCCTATTATGTGACGACAACCAAGAGATAGGCCTATATAGAGCGTTGTTACAGTAAACCATCGTTGAAAATCTGAAACCTCTCAGATAAGGTTTTCTCCAATTATAAATGAAATGTTTGGTGTCAGATGTAGAAAAATAAGAACACTGTACCTGAGAACGTGCCGGCTCTGCAACACAACCGTATCAAAATATAGTAATTAAGGGCTCACTCAATTCATGAAATTTAAAAAGCAATAAAAACTTCAGTTTTTAACTCGGTTTTCACTTTTATACTGTGTAAAGTTTAAAATTCTCTACAATACTATTATAAAATAAACATTTTTTAAACAGCTCAAACTCCTGATTTTCACCATTCTTCTTTATATTGGACTGATGAAGCCACTGTAGGGCGAAACGTTTCCTTAATAAAGATACCCAAGTGTTACTACACATGTGTCTAATTTATCAACTTGTCGGTTCTGTGAACCATTCATCTTTTAAAGTTACCTGACCCATAACAAACCTTGGAATGGGCACCTGCGTGTACCAATAGTTGCATGAAGTTTGTCCTGGTTACAGTAAACCATCGTTGAAAAGTTAAAAGCAGATCGGATGAGGCGTTCTCAGGTTAATAACGAAATAAAACGAAGCACTGAAGAAAAAAACAGTTCAGGCGATCACTTGAAGGAAGTACTTCGCAGTATATCTGACTGTAATAATTTAACTGTATGGAACAAAATACATTAAGTAACACTGACCCACTTATCTTCCCCAGTGTTCAAACACTATCAACATTGATATAAGACACATACATCGGCCCAAGGTAGCCTCACATCAGCGTCTTTCCCTTCACTCAACTAGTGTCCACTATGACGGTCACACCAGGCATTACACTGTCCCAAACTTTAATTATTTTCACACCTTTATTTGAGAATATAATTAGATTCTCGTCACATATATTCGGCATATGCGCATTTTTAATAACAAAACTACATCCAAAACATGAAATTCAGGTAAATATTTATGTACATTATAAGTCTCTACATATAGAATAATTCTGTACAATACCCCCACCTTAATTACAAAATACTCCCTAATTAACAAGAGAGACAGGAACGTATAAGAGGCTCCACAACCTATTAAATTATATATAAACATCAAGATACCCATGGCAGCCTACTCAATTTCCAAATTTAGTCAGACATCGTGTTACAAGTACGTAATATACTGTCTGCAGTTCTATCTCAAGTACCAAACTGCCACACACATTTCTTAGACTATTGTTCAAGCCTATTATTACTCACATATGTTGCAACATTAACTTACATGTCCAAAATGAACAACCTACTCACCTATATCTTGCATTACAACATGCAGATATACATAGTACTCTAATATATAAATTAAATAGCATCAAAACTATAATCTACATGGCAACTCCCCCTAACGAAAATATAAACTTATGGTTGAAAGAATGAGATTCAAATTCATGTGGAGAATTTTCATCGAAACTCAAGACCATCTTCAGAGACAAACCCAATATTAACTTTGTTAAGGTTAAATCCATTGTTGTAAAACAGCACTGAAATTTTGACATGTGAGGGAATATCTATGACATTTATTAATAACATTAATAATAAAATGCTGAACTCTTCGTCCATGAACTGCAGGTGAGAGACAGTAGGTGACAGTGGATGAGACAGACAGTGAGTAATCATTGCACACCGGCAGGTAAAGATGTCACAGCATCAGGGGGAGAGTCACTAACAATACCATGAACGCCGTTCAACAGAATAAAAAATAAAAATGACTTTCACAAAGCCTCCAAATTTCGCCACAACTCTTCTCAGCGACCCTCCTGCCGAGGCTGCACCGATACTTTATGACCAAGGAGCGCGTGCTTTGTGCTCCTGGGAAGGAACCAAGGAGTGCGTGCTCCGTGCTCCTGGGAAGAAGACAAGGAGCGCGTGCTCCGTGCTGCTGGGAAGAAGCCAAGGAGCGCGTGCTCTGTGCTGCTGGGAAGAAGCCAAGGAGCGCGTGCTCCATGCTGCTGGGAAGAAGCCAAGGAGCGCGTGCTATGTGCTGCTGGGAAGAAGCCAAGGAGCGCGTGCTCCGTGCTGCTGGGAAGAAGCCAAGGAGCGCGTGCTCCGTGCTGCTGGGAAGAAGCCAAGGAGCGCGTGCTCCGTGCTGCTGGGAAGAAGCCAAGGAGCGCGTGCTCCGTGCTGCTGGGAAGAAGCCAAGGAGCGCGTGCTCCGTGCTGCTGGGAAGAAGCCAGGAGCGCGTGCTCCGTGCTGTGGAAGAAGCCAAGGAGCGCGTGCTCGTGCTGCTGGGAAGAAGCCAGACGCGTTCACGTGACTCAGCTGGGAAGAGCCAAAAGCGCGCTGCAGTGCTGCACGAACCAAGGAGCGCGTGCTCGTGCTCTGGGAAGGAACCAAGGAGCGCGTGCTCCATGCTGCTGGGAAGAAGCCAAGGAGCGCGTGCTGTGCTGCTGGAAGAAGCCAAGGAGCGCGTGCTCCTGTGCTGGGAAGAAGCAAGAGCGCGTGCTTGCTCTGGGAAGAAGCCAAGGAGCGCGTGCTATGTGCTCCTGGGAAGAAGCCAAGGAGCGCGTGCTCCGTGCTGCTGGGAAGAAGCCAAGGAGCGCGTGCTTTGTGCTCCTGGGAAGAAGCCAAGGAGCGCTTGCTCCGTGCTGCTGGGAAGAAGCCAAGGAGCGCGTGCTTTGTGCTCCTGGGAAGAAGCCAAGGAGCGCGTGCTCCGTGCTGCTGGGAAGAAGCCAAGGAGCGCGTGCTCCGTGCTGCTGGGAAGAAGCCAAGGAGCGCGTGCTATGCTGCTGGGAAGGAGCTACTTACAACACCACTGAGGTCAAGGGGCCGAAGTGCGCCGCACACCGCCGCCGCAAATTACAGGAAGTGTAACAATCAAGATTTGTACCGCGGGCTTCAAACTGCTGAAACATTTATGACAGAGACCACCGGCTGAGGGGGGGGGAACAGCGCACTGCCCTAGCTGAAGGAAACAGCGCAGCTTCTCCGTGTAGATCATCTCTCCCGTTACTCACACCAGGGTGGCCCCAGATGAAGAAATACTACACAAAAAAAAAAACGATATATATATATAAAAAAGAAAGAACGCTGGCGTAAAATGTCGACCATATATCAACTCTAACAACTTTCTTATTTTTGTGATGACTTTGTTGTTCGGTCATGATGACGAGCCAAGCTGCTCTATACTTAACAATTACACCAGGTGGGAAAATTATATTTTTTTCCTCCCTAACTCGACATTTATTATACTCCGATGACTATGATTATTTTCCATTATGGGAGCAATATAAGTATTATGGTAGCTACCATGACGGTGATCACATGGCAGGGAAATTCAATTATGACCCCACGTATAAAGTAACAGGTGTAGGTCACCTTACACACACTAACTCACCTTCACGTACATGTTCACATAGACAACATGATGGTACACATGTGCATACAAATGTACACAAGCCGAAGCATACATGTGCTCACAGAGGGGAAGATAGTCGCATCATATAGGATACTTTAAAGTAACGAAGAGGTGTAGAGACAACACCATTCAGTCACACCATATACTGCACACCATCTCCATAACACACACAAAACACACACACACACTCAACACAACACACACTCAACACAACACAAAACACAACATACACAATACAACATACACAACACAACATACACAACAACACATACACAACAACACATACACAACACACACACAATCCGCCACGCTTGTCTTGAGAACTCAGGCGCGTGCCGCCAGCGGAAGTGAGGTGAAGAGGGCCGCAGTCTTCGCCTCAAGACGTTGTAAAATGTCTTCCTTTCGCACAAACTAGCGTGTGTTCCTTAATAACACTTTCTATTATATCACACACTTTATACCGTGACACAGCAACGGCACACAAGACACAGAAGTAAACGACTTTATAAATACTGAGAGGTTAATTGAAGTTAGAAAAGAATTTTCTTTACAGAATAACAATACCGTACCAACCTACCTACCTGGAGTCTACCTGGAGGGCATTCCGGGGATCGACGTCCCCGCGGCCCGGTCTATGACCAGGCCTCCCGGTGGATCAGGGCCTGATCAACGAGGCTGTTACTGCTGGCTGCACGTAGTCCAACGTACGAACCACAGCCCGGCTGATCTGGCACTGACTTTAGGTATCTGTCCAGCTCCCTCTTGAAGGTAACCAGAGGTCTACTGGTAATGCCCCTTATGGCTGGTGGGAGGCTGTTGAACAGTCTTGGGCCCCGGACACTTATTGTGTTTTCTCTTAGTGTACCAGTGGCGTCCCTATTTTTCACTGGGGGTACGTTGCACCGTCTGCCACGTCTTTTGCTTTCGTATGGAGTGGTTTCTGTGTGCAAATTAGGGACCAGTTCCTCCAAAAAAGTCTTTCAATAGAAATGAGGACAGGAGGGGGGGGGAGAGAAAGAGAAAGAGAGAGAGAGAGAGAGAGAGAGAGAGAGAGAGAGAGAGAGAGAGAGAGAGAGAGAGAGAGAGAGAGAGACAGACAGAGAGACAGAGAGACGACAGAGAGAGAGAGCGACAGAGAGAGAGAGAGAGAGAGAGAGAGAGAGAGAGAGAGAGAGAGAGAGAGAGAGAGAGATGAATTAGATTCAATCGAAAAAATACAAACTAAAGAACATTATAAGTCAGAAGCTTTATACAGTAACTGAAACTGAACAACAAACATTTATGAGGCATCTGAGGAGAAACTACAGTGAGAGAAGAAAGTGAAGGAGGTAAGTAGCAATGGGAAGAAAGAATAGTAGCAAAGAGAAGAAAGGAGGGTAGTAGCAATGTCAAACAACCGTACAGTCTCAGGAAATTAAGAGGTTGTCACGGGAAGATCACCACGGACATAAGATTGTCACGGGAAGATCACCACGGACCTAAGATTGTCACGGGAAGATCACCACGGACCTAAGATTGTCACGGAAGATCACCAGGACCTAAGATTGCCACGGGAATATCACCACGGACATAAGATTGCCACGGGAAGATCACCACGGATAGATCACCACGGACATAAGATCACCACGGGAAGATCATCACGGACATAAGATTGTCACGGGAAGATCACCACGGACATAATATTGTCACGGGAGGATCACCACGGACATAATATTGTCACGGGAAGATCATCACGGACATAAGATCACCACGGGAAGATCATCACGGACATAAGATTGTCACGGGAAGATCACCACGGACATAATATTGTCACAGGAGGATCACAACGGACAGATCACCACGGACATAAGATCGCCACGGGAAGATCATCACGGACATAATATTGTCACGGAAAAATCACCTTAATTCACCAGAAACTCAAACAAGTCTCTGGTATGATTAAAAACAAATCATAGCTGAGGAAGTGATAAATAAGGTGTTCGAAACGTCTATAGGTCCGAAAACGTAATACGCAGTGGCGGAGTGATGGTCACATCCAGACCAGACCAGACCTCCTGGCCAGGAGGTCTGGTCTGCTAGCTGCTATATTCATGGTAGCTACCGTCATGGTAACTACCTCTATGGTAGTTGTATCCATGAAAGCTACCATCATGGTTGCTATATTCATGGTAGCTACCGTCATGGTAACTACCTCATGGTAGCTACCGTCATGGTAACTACCTCCATGGTAGCTGTTATATCCATGAAAGCTACCATCATGGTTGCTATATTCATCGTAACTACCGTCATGGTAACTACCTCCATGGTAGCTGTGATATCCATGAGAACTACCTTCATGGTAGCTTCATGAACTGTGGTCAGGATTATCTCGCTCCATGTCTGGTTCCTGAATATTCATGGAGCAATGCCTAGGCTGAGGAAGATACTGCCAGTTCTGGCTAATTTAAAAAGAAGGACGCAACAAACTGCCCTGGAAAATAACTCACTCACCTAATACTGCAGTTAGCAACAAAATGCCCCGGGCTACATTCTTCATTCAGCATTTAAAACTCATGCATCTTCCTTCACATATTTCAATTCTTTATCTCCTTATATTTCTAGATTATCTAGAGTTGAGATGAGAGAGAGAGGGGGTGTGTGTGAGTGTGAGTGTGGTGTGAGTGTGTGTGTGTGTGTGTGTGTGTGTGTGTGTGTGTGTGTGTGTGTGTGTGTGTGTGTGTGTGTGTGTGTGTGTGTGTGTGTGTGTGTGTGTGTGTGTGTGTGTGTGTTTGTGTGGGGGGTTGCGCGTTGTGGTTAGCTGGTAGTGTCTTCTCCGGCCACCATGGCTTCCGCCAAGGTACTTCTGGGACAGGTGTTGAGTCCTACCCTGCCATGAGAGTTAATGACTAGCCAGGTGCGTGTCTATGTTATTACTTACTCGTAATTGCTTGCTTCAGTTTCCGGGTCTTGAGCTTCTGCGTTCACTCTCCCTCCTTTGAACATTCGCTTGACTGAATTGATCTTATTTTCAACACTTTGTCCTTGCGGGAGTAGTCTCAGGCACCGGACTTAAATATTAATAGCTTACGAATTTTCACACCATGCCTGGCCCTGTGTCACACTGACTCTTTATGCTGTGCATAATTTCGGCCTCTACCACTTCCACAGTCGGATCGTTCAGTAATACTTGGTGAATGTCCTCAGAAAACGATGATTAAGACTGCTGAGTACACTGGTTAAGGTTGAGCAGGACTGCAGAGGAACCAAGGGAAATTAAGAAGATTAAGGGAGATACAGACCAAATGATTATCGTACAATGACATATAAGTAAACAATACGAAGATAGTCTGTTCTATTAACTGTTGTTCCTGTTAGCTGTTGGCGACTTGCCTGAGGAGTTATCTGGTATGTGCTTGTTGGGAGAGTAGTACAGGGTAGTATTTCTTCTGATTCCCTCCCTCTCACAATGATCCCAACAACTGCCATTCTTATATTCACATAACGACACTTTTCATTCTTACCTTCCATCCGTTAATGAACCAACTTAACATTCTAACCATCCCTCAGCGAACCCTCCTAGAATTCTAACCCTCCCTCAACGAACCATATTAACATTCTAACCCTCCCTCAGCGAACCCTCCTAGAATTCTAACCCTCCCTCAACGAACCATATTAACATTCTAACCCTCCTTCAGCGAACCCTCTTAGCATTCTAACCTTTCCTCAACGAACCCTCTTAACATTCTCACCCTCCCTCCCTGTTAGCCCCGCAGCGACCTACCAGACACCCTCAGGCTAACAGCTGCTGGCACCATCACCTGGAGGTAATTGTGAGCCTCCTTCCCCAGCCACCACCAGGAAATGCTCCCCTGGGGTAGGACACCCTGGTGAGTGGCGGCGGCGGCGGGGGTGGTGGTGGTTGACAAGACCATCATCAGTTTCTTAACTACTGATGGTCCTTCATCACTGTACTCTAACAACCTGGAATTGTCCTCATGCCTTGATGTTCCTGGGCGCTCCTTGATATTCCTGGGCGCTCCTTGATGTTCTTGGGAGCTCCTTGATGTTCTTGGGCGCTCCTTGGTTTTCTTGATGTTCTTGGACGCTCCTTGATGTTCCTGACAGCTGCTTCCCTTCCTCTATCATATTAGTGTACCTTTGATGTTCCTCTACGATGATGTTTATCCTTATACCTGCACTGCCTCCACCACTTCCACGTCGAGGTCGTTCCACTTCCCGACTACCGCGAGGCTGAAGAAATATATCCTGACATCCCTGTGGCTCTTTTGTGTAACTTCCAACTATGTCCCTAAGTACCTGTTTTCTGGCTCTCAAACAGCGTATCCCTGTCTTCCTTATCATTATCCCTGAGTATTTTGTATGTTGCTACTATAGTCGTTAGATTCAATTCGCTTGGTTTCTTCTCGTAGCTCATGTCCCTTAGGTCAGGAACAAGCCTCGCTGCATACCACTGCACTTCTCCAGTTTCTTAACATGATTTTCACAGGTGTGGATTCCATGCTGGTACTGCGTACTCCGAGACACGTTAGGGATACCTGAAAGGTGTTTTCGGGGGTCAACGCTGTATGCGCGTTGGAGGGGTCGATTCATAGCTCCTAGGTCCTCTCTCTCCCTGCTCCATGAGATTATGAAACCTCGTCTTAAAACTATGTATGGTTCCTGCCTCCACTACGTCACTAGCCAGTCTGTGTGTGTGTGTGTGTGTGTGTGTGTGTGTGTGTAGACACAGGCAGTGATAATCTCGCAGGTTTCAGTAGTAGTCAAATAAAACGTGCCGGTCAGTGTTGAGTCTACACTGTCTTGGTGGTGATAGTGAGCTTTCTCTTACCCCTCCCCCATTCTCTCTCTCACTCTCCTTCTCCTCCTCCGCCTTAACACACACAGTATGCATGCAGTGATAAACAGTGTGGAGAGAGGCTTCATAACATTCACTTGTACAAGCACTTTATTACCATCATCTTTTCTCATACCTCTAATATCCTTTGCGTCACAAGTTAATTGTTCTGGTATCAGCTGTTATCTTGGTTCTCTTGTTGAGAACACATACTGAGTCACGTATTGGTGTGTAGGTGTGTTTGTAGGTGTGTGTGTGTAGGTGTGTGTGTGTAGGTGTGTGTGTGTAGGTGTGTGTGTGTAGGTGTGTGTGTAGGTGTGTGTGTGTAGTGTGTGTGTGTAGGTGTGTGTGTGTAGGTGTGTGTGTGTGTAGGTGTGTGTGTAGGTCTGTGTGTGTGTGTGTAGGTCTGTGTGTGTGTAGGTGTGTGTGTGTGTGTGTAGGTGTGTGTGTGTGTAGGTGTGTGTGTGTAGGTGTGTGTGTGTGTGTGTGTGTGTAGGTGTGTGTGTGTAGGTGTGTGTGTGTAGGTGTGTGTGTAGTGTGTGTGTGTAGGTGTGTGTGTGTAGGTGTGTGTGTGTAGGTGTGTGTGTGTAGGTGTGTGTGTGTAGGTGTGTGTGTAGGTGTGTGTGTGTGTAGGTGTGTGTGTGTAGGTGTGTGTGTGTGTAGGTGTGTGTGTAGGTGTGTGTGTAGGTGTGTGTGTGTAGTGTGTGTGTAGGTGTGTGTGTGTGTAGGTGTGTGTGTAGGTGTGTGTGTGTGTAGGTGTGTGTGTGTGTAGGTGTGTGTGTAGGTGTGTGTGTGTAGGTGTGTGTGTGTAGGTGTGTGTGTGTAGGTGTGTGTGTGTAGGTGTGTGTGTGTAGGTGTGTGTGTGTAGGTGTGTGTGTGTAGGTGTGTGTGTGTAGGTGTGTGTGTGTAGGTGTGTGTGTGTAGGTGTGTGTGTGTAGGTGTGTGTGTGTAGGTGTGTGTGTGTAGGTGTGTGTGTGTAGGTGTGTGTGTAGGTGTGTGTGTAGGTGTGTGTGTGTAGGTGTGTGTGTGTAGGTGTGTGTGTAGGTGTGTGTGTGTGTGTAGGTGTGTGTGTGTGTAGGTGTGTGTGTGTAGGTGTGTGTGTGTGTAGGTGTGTGTGTGTGTGTAGGTGTGTGTGTGTGTGTTAGGTGTGTGTGTGTGTAGGTGTGTGTGTGTGTAGGTCTGTGTGTGTGTGTAGGTGTGTGTGTGTGTGTGGTGGTGTGTGTGTGTGTGAGGTGTGTGTGTGTAGGTGTGTGTGTGTGTGTGTGTGTGTGTGTGTGTGTGTGTGTAGGTGTGTGGTGTGTGTGTAGGTGTTGTGTGTGTGTGTGTGTGTGTGTGTGTGTGTGTGTGTGAGGTGTGTGTGTGTGTGTGTGTGTGTGTGTAGGTGTGTGTGTGTGTGTGTGGTAGGTGTGTGTGTGTAGGTGTGTGTGTGTAGGTGTGTGTGTGTAGGTGTGTGTGTGTGTGTGTAGGTGTGTGTGTGTAGTGTGTGTGTGTGTGTAGGTGTGTGTGTTGTAGGTGTGTGTGTGTAGGTGTACTCACCTAGTTGTACTCACCTAGTTGTGGTTGCAGGGTCGAGTCAAAGCTCCTGGCCCCGCCTCTTCACTGGCCGCTACTGGGTCACTCTCCCTGCGCCATAAGCTTTATCATACCTCTGCTTAAAGCTATGTATAGAGCCTGCCTCCACTACATCGCTTCCTAAACTATTCCACTTCCCGACAACTCTGTGACTGAAGAAATACTTCCTAACATCTCTGTGATTCATCTGAGTCTTCAACTTCCATCTGTGTCCCCTTGTTGTTGTGTCCCATCTCTGGAACATTCTGTCTCTGTCCACTTTGTCAATTCCTCTCAGTATCTTATATGTTGTTATCATGTCTCCCCTATCTCTCCTGTCCTCCAGTGTCGTCAGGTCGATTTCCTTAACCTCCCCTCGTAGGACATACCCCTTAGCTCCGGGACTAGTCTTGTTGCAAACCTTTGCACTTTCTCGAGCTTCTTCACATGCTTGGCTAGGTGTGGGTTCCAAACTGGTGCTGCATACTCCAATATGGGCCTAACGTACACAGTGTACAGGGTCCTGAACGATTCTTTATTAAGATGTCGGAATGCTGTTCTTAGGTTTGCTAGGCGCCCATATGCTGCAGCAGTTATTTGGTTGATGTGCGCCTCAGGAGATGTGTCTGGTGTTATACTCACCCCAAGATCTTTTTCCTTGATTGAGGTTTGCAGTCTCTGGCCCCCTAGGCTGTACTCCGTCTGCGGTCTTCTTTGCCCTTCCCCAATCTTCATGACTTTGCACTTGGTGGGGTTGAACTCCAGGAGCCAGTTGCTGGACCAGGCTTGCAGGCTGTCCAGATCCCTTTGTAGTTCTGCCTGGTCCTCGTCCGATTGAATTCTTCTCATCAACTTCACATCATCTGCAAACAGGGACACTTCGGAGTCTATTCCTTCCGTCATGTCGTTCACAAATACCAGAAACAGCACTGGTCCCAGGACTGACCCCTGTGGAACCCCGCTCGTCACCGGCGCCCACTCTGACACCTCGCCACGTACGTGTGTGTGTGTAGGTGTGTGTGTGTAGGTGTGTGTGTGTGTAGGTGTGTGTGTGTGTAGGTGTGTGTGTGTGTGTAGGTGTGTGTGTGTAGGTGTGTGTGTGTAGGTATGTGTGTGTGTAGGTTGTGTGTGTGTAGGTTGTGTGTGTGTGTGTAGGTTGTGTGTGTAGGTTGTGTGTGTAGGTTGTGTGTGTAGGTTGTGTGCGTAGGTTGTGTGCGTAGGTTGTGTGTGTAGGTTGTGTGTGTAGGTGTGTGTAGGTGTGTGTAGGTGTGTGTGTGTGTGTAGGTGTGTGTGTGTAGGTGTGTGTGTGTAGGGTGTGTGTGTAGGTGTGTGTGTAGGTGTGTGTGTGTAGGTGTGTGTGTAGGTGTGTGTGTGTGTGTAGTGTGGTGTGTAGGTGTGTGTGTAGGTGTGGTGTGTGTAGGTGTGTGTAGGTGTGTGTAGGTGTGTGTAGGTGTGTGTAGGTGTGTAGGTGTGTAGTGTGTGTAGGTGTGTAGGTGTGTGTGTGTGTGTGTAGGTGTGTGTGTGTGTAGGTGTGTGTGTGTGGTGTGTGTGTGTGTGTAGGTGTGTGTAGGTGTGTAGGTGTGTGTGTGTAGGTGTGTGTGTGTGTAGGTGTGTGTGTGTGTAGGTGTGTGTGTGTAGGTGTGTGTGTGTAGGTGTAGGTGTGTGTGTGTAGGTGTGTGTGTGTAGGTGTGTGTGTTTAGGGTGTGTGTGTGTGTGTGTGTGTGTGTGTGTGTGTGTGTGTGTGTGTGTGTGTGTGTGTAGGTGTGTGTGTGTAGGTGTGTGTGTTACACAGTCAATATTAGATCCTTCAACATAGCCTATATTAGATCCTTCATTGATTATGCTGTTCCTATTTATGGAATTTTTTTTCCGGCACTTAAAAGCTAACGCAGAAGGAATTATTCTTGGCTACCAAGGTTCTTAATATGAGGAAGGAGCTTGGTACTCGTAGCATCAAGACAGGATAATCGTAACACTGTTCTTGGTATTAAACTGCGGAGAAATGAACCAGCCGCTATTACTATAAATATTAATAAAAGTCTAGAAGTAAATAAACTGATCTAAATTGCGAAAACATGCAGTTATGTTAAATTCTACGACCTCCGTTAACTGTATAATTATAGGCAACAAGAAGTTATGTTCATTTAACATCACATACGTGCAAGTCCCTCTCAAGATCATCCACTAGTAATCCCTTCCTTAAGTCCCTTGCAAAAGCAACTGCTTAAGAAGCACTTTCTCTGTTAACTGTTAGTAATAATATATCACAAATTTCATACAATGATGTATGTTAGCGGAAGTCTAATGGCAGGGTTGCATCTGCTGTTGTTGCCACCTTCTTTGATAAGAACTATACCAACCATGATGAATTAGGCATAAAAATTAGGAACTGGGTGTTCACATAATGATACTTAAGTTTAATTATGATAATGAGCTTGACTCCTTGATGATTACCGACTACGTCATCACTGAAGGTACTCGACTCATAATGACTAACAACATATTCACTGAGAAGAAGTCAGGTTTAGATATTACGGAATCTGAGGGAAAGTAATTCAAGTACAATTATTATGGATTCCATCACATAATCGAGGACTCCTTCATGATAAAGTTGATAAATAAGCCAAGTAACTAACTTAAAGGAAAAACTTTAATATAACCTTGATATGGCTGTGTCAAGCGTTATAACTAATATTCGGAGAGAAGTAAATGTATTTGAAAGCCATAGGAACACAGAAGTCTGAGTAGATCTATAACTCGCTATAACATGAACGTACATAAGCACATTTACGGAACAACTTGCAATGTTGTAAACAAACTACGTTGCAGTAGCCAGGCTAAGGTTTGGTTACATGTACTTCTGGCAATGTGGCAGAAACACAGACGATGGCAGGCAGATCCATAGAGAAGGGGGTCCAGGGAGACAATGGCCACCTACCCCCGGGCCACTGTCAAACACATTTTTGCATAAGAAAATGTACAACAAAAACTGATAAATAAAATTTCAATGAATACTGATTTTAGCTACTTGGCTGAACTCGCATATTTTTCAACATGCAAGTAACGTAAACACACCCAGGCAAAAATGATTTCAGTGTGACTCTCTTAATCTCAGATTTGACAAGTGCACAGGATGGATATGGGAAGCATAAAATGCTGAAGCGAGAAAATCAAGAACCTAATCTTCATTCCTTCCCAGCCATCCTCCTCGCCAGTCATAACATATCCCCCATTTCTCCTAGCTCCTAGTTTTGTTTTTCTTCTCCATTTCATCTCTCTTGTCCCAATGATTGTCCTAGAACACCTCACATCCCCCCCCCCACACACACACTTCTAAAGATACACACAACTCGATGCTTGAAGATTCCCTATGCTTTAGGATCAGGACCCACAAAGCCGGATGAGAGGTGGCCAAGTCCTTTTGTCCGGTAAACCAACACTCTCCAATCCTCTTTGTTGCTCATACCAGTGCTCGCTGATGAAAGGTTTCAGAGTCTATATAACAACAAGATAGCCATGCACGAGTTATATAAAGAATAATGACCGAGTTAGAATAATCTACCGTGTTCTTACAGTGCTTATGATAGAGTCGCATTACACATTTACCCCCCAAAAAAGAAGTTGAAATGTTGGAGAAACAAACCAGTTTTGTATTCTTTCAGGGATTTGTAAGAGGAGAGGAACCGGTGCAGCGGAGTCCAACAAGGGCGCCACAGAGATCATTGTGGCGCGTTGGTCCCTTGCAAGGCTACAAGCAGCCTTAAGTGGGAGCGCCGGAGAGCTGCTCTTGCCCGCCACGCAGGTGACGCCGCCTACACTTGTAAATCTCGGACGACTATTTAGTTACGGAAAGAGAACACCGGATGAAGCGCGGCCCCCAGACTAGTGTCGCAAGCTGCTCCCTCTGTCTTTCTTGTCACTCACTACTGCCGTCACCACCGTCACTCACTACTGCAGTCACCACCGTCACTCACTACTGCCGTCACCACGGTCACTCTCTACTGCCGTCACCACCGTCACTCATTACTGCCGTCACCACCGTCACTCACTACTGCGTCACCACCGTCACTCACTGCCGTCACCACCGTCACTCACTACTGCCGTCACCACCGTCACTCACTACTGCCGTCACCACCGTCACTCACTACTGCAGTCACCACCGTCACTCACTACTGCCGTCACCACCGTCACTCACTACTGCAGTCACCACCGTCACTCACTACTGCAGTCACCACCGTCACTCACTACTGCAGTCACCACCGTCACTCACTACTGCAGTCACCTCCGTCACTCACTACTGCAGTCACCTCCGTCACTCACTACTGCAGTCACCTCCGTCACTCATTACTGCCGTCACCACCGTCACTCACTACTGCCGTCACCACCGTCACTCACTACTGCAGTCACCACCGTCACTCACTACTGCAGTCACCACCGTCACTCACTACTGCAGTCACCACCGTCACTCACTACTGCAGTCACCACCGTCACTCATTACTGCAGTCACCACCGTCACTCACTACTGCAGTCACCACCGTCACCACTACTGCAGTCACCACCGTCACTACTGCAGTCACCACCGTCACTCACTACTGCAGTCACCACCGTCACCACTGCAGTCACCTACCGTCACTCACTACTGCAGTCACCACCGTCACCACTACTGCCGTCACCACCGTCACTCACTACTGCCGTCACCACCGTCACTCACTACTGCCGTCACTCACTACTGCAGTCACCACCGTCACTCACTACTGCAGTACACTCACGCAGTCACCACCGTACACCGTCACTCATTGCAGTCACCACCGTCACTCACTACTGCAGTCACCACCGTCACTCACTACTGCAGTCACCACCGTCACTCACTACTGCAGTCACCACCGTCACTCACTACTGCAGTCACCACCGTCACTCACTACTGCAGTCACCACCGTCACTCACTACTGCAGTCACCACCGTCACTCACTACTGCAGTCACCACCGTCACTCACTACTGCAGTCACCACCGTCACTCACTACTGCAGTCACCACCGTCACTCACTACTGCAGTCACCACCGTCACTCACTACTGCAGTCACCACCGTCACTCACTACTGCAGTCACCACCGTCACTCACTACTGCCCTTTCTGTCACACATACTGCTCGACGGTCTGCTGGTTACTAGCGTTTCGAGTGACTAGCTAATTACAAAACCATTCATTATTATCCCAGACAGCATTTCGTCAACGTAAGCACTGAAGAGATGCAATGAGATGAGCAACGACAGACGCTCTAAAATAAAGATGACAGCGACAGGGGCCCTAAAATTAAGATGACAGCGACAGGGGCTGTAAAATAAAGATGACAGCGACGGCTTGCTGTCACAAATAAAGATGACAGCGACAGGGGCTGTAAAATAAGATGACAGCGACAGGGCTGTAAAAAAGATGACAGCGACAGGGCTTTAAGTCAACGAAAAAAGACTAAAGATGCAGATGATGACACGACAGGGCTGTAAAATAAAGATGACAGGCAGGGCTTAAATAAAGATGACAGCGACAGGGGCTGTAAAATAAAGATGACAGCGACAGCGGAGCTGTAAAATAAAGATGACAGCGACAGGGGCTGTAAAATAAAGATGACAGCGACAGGGGCTGTAAAATAAAGATGACAGCGACAGGGGCTGTAAAATAAAGATAACAGTGTCAGGGGCTGTAAAATAAAGATGACAGGGGCTGTAAAATAAAGATGACAGCGACAGGGGCTGTAAAATAAAGATGACAGTGTCAGGGGCTGTAAAATAAAGATGACAGCGACAGGGGCTGTAAAATAAAGATGACAGCGACAGGGGCTGTAAAATAAAGATGACAGCGACAGGGGCTGTAAAATAAAGATAACAGCGACAGGGGCTCTAAAATAAAGATGACAGTGACAGGGGCTCTAAAATAAAGATGACAGCGACAGGGGCTCTAAAATAAAGATGACAGTGACAGGGGCTCTAAAATAATGACAGTGACAGGGGCTCTAAAATAATGACAGTGACAGGGGCTCTAAAATAAAGATGATAGCGACAGGGGCTCTAAAATAAAGATGATAGCGACAGGGGCTCTAAAATAAAGATGACAGTGACAGGGGCTCTAAAATAATGACAGTGACAGGGGCTCTAAAATAAAGATGACAGTGACAGGGGCTCTAAAATAAATATGACAGCGACAGGGGCTGTAAAATAAAGATGACAGCGACAGGGGCTGTAAAATAAAGATGATAGCGACAGGGGCTCTAAAATAAAGATGACAGTGACAGGGGCTCTAAAATAATGACAGTGACAGGGGCTCTAAAATAAAGATGACAGCGACAGGGGCTCTAAAATAAAGATGATAGCGACAGGGGCTCTAAAATAAAGATGACAGTGACAGGGGCTCTAAAATAATGACAGTGACAGGGGCTCTAAAATAAAGATGACAGCGACAGGGGCTCTAAAATAAAGATGATAGCGACAGGGGCTCTAAAATAAAGATGACAGTGACAGGGGCTCTAAAATAATGACAGTGACAGGGGCTCTAAAATAAAGATGACAGCGACAGGGGCTCTAAAATAAAGATGATAGCGACAGGGGCTCTAAAATAAAGATGAGTGACAGGGGCTCTTAAAATAAAGATGACAGCGACAGGGGCTCTAAAATAAAGATGTCAGCGCTCGTTCATTGAGATTGTTAAGTTGGTTGTATCTATACGTCTGTTCTATCTTAGTAAAGAGGGGAAAGATAAAAAGAGAAAAATAGTAAACAACGCACAAAGAAAAACAGGAAATACTTTCATATCATTAAAATTTGAAAATTATTAAATAAGAAATGTCAAGCGAAAATGAATAAAAAGGCACAATACCGTGACTGGAACAATACACATATAACACGCTCAAGGAGAGGAATGAAACTTATGGCGATGTTTAGGTCCGATTTGGACCATTAACTAGCCACACGTGTGAGTACAAAATGGTCACAAGTCGGGCCGAAACGTAGTCACAAGTTTAATTCCTGTATGAGCGTGTTATTTGTGTAATGTCAAGCGAGACAGAACAGGTTTTTTCTCTCTCAAACACACAAAGTGTGATGTAGTGGACGCAGGATTCATACATAGTTTTAAGAGGTACGATAAAGCTCTTGGAGCAAGGAGAAAGTGGACTTAGTAACAACCAGCAAAGAGACAGGGACAGGAGCCACGACTCCACCCCTGCAATCACAAACAGCCGAGTACACACACACATACGTCGTGTGGGTTCTTGATGATGGATTTGGTAATAAACACAAACGTAGCTTGGTTGGTAACTTATATATTAGTGGTAAAAATGGGAAAGCACTCAGAGCCTTCTCACCTGACCTGTCTACTCTCTACTATCCTGTCTTGAACTGAGGCCAGTGGGCGAGAGACGCCCACGGCATTCAAAGGGTGACCAATGACATCGTTAGGTCAGCAGAAACTAGTAATGGTCAATGATCACGTAGGAAGGCTGTGACTCAATAACGATTATTGGTACAAATACTGATACTGACAGCTCAGCCATGTTACATATGGCATTCCAACATACAGCAAATACAAACAAGAGGCGACAGGCGTACGGCTCTGGGGTGATTCTATACAATGTCAAAGTACACAACATTTGAACATTATAACTAAACATAAGGATATTATCGGGATGGAAATTAATGCAATGAATCTTATTGTAATGCATTACAAGGCATGATATATCACAATTCATAGGAATTAATAGGCTCAACGGTGGAATAGTACAATAAAAGAGATAAAAAAAAAAAAGATCGATCGATCTGTATTCATGTGATCTACAGATTCTGAGGAAATATATTTACAAAGAAGGAAGTGTTTAACAGAAAAGGCAGACTTGGTGCACTCAAATCTAGTACTGTTAAATCTCAGAATTCGGAGAGAATGTGAACACAAAAAAAAAAATTCTTGAATAATACTAAGTTGATATTGTAGCAGACAGCTGAAATACAAGTTAAATTATATTATTCATCTATACTGGTTATTAATATTTAACTCCAACTCTGCTAGGGTGAGATTGCCATATGCAGAATGGTTATCATCTCTGGATCAAACTCTGTTGCAATGGGTAACTCAATTTGTGGTTGAGGAACATCTAAATTGGTATTTACAAATGATACTTGAGGATTTCTCAATATTTGTCGTGTACATAGGAAATAACGACACTCAGGTTGATCGTCTGACTGATTATTAGAGGTAGAGGGTGCAGCATCAGGAGGATTGTCAGTGTGTCTCATTTGTCTGGTTGTCAGAGACTTCGTCCTCATCGCATACTAACTTCATATGATCTAAATGCAATTCTTTATACTGACCAGTACTGATTTCTCTAACCTTATACTTATTTCCATTTATATGCTCAACTACTCGATAAGGACCAACAAACTTTTGTTCGAGCTTAGGCATTGCGGGTGTTTTGTTAAAGTTAGTCAGCATAACTCTCGAACCTACTTTAACTTTGGTCGGTTTTGCTCAAGTATTAGCGACTCTTGTAAATTCTGCTGTTGATTTATGAAGTGTTTCACAGATTCTTCTGAAAACACTGAGCTTGGCTGGTACGAGTTGCTATGAAATCATCAGGATTGTAATTTGGTTTCGGATTAGAATATAACAACTCATAAGGCAAACGCTTATCGACACCATACAAAGCGTAATGTGGAGTGTCACCTATGGAAGCATTGTAAGCAGAATTTATTGCACACTGAACATCAGGTATAACTTCATCCCAGGTTGCACTATTGGGATTGATAGTGGCTCTCAAGACATCAAGTACTTTCTTATTAGTTCTTTCCGCTAAACCATTACTGGCAGGATGGTGAGGAACAATAGTTGATTTAGAGATCTTGTACAAAGCATACAAATTTTCAAGAATCTCATTACAGAATTCACCTCCATTATCCATTACTAGGGACTTAGGAGTTGTATGCCTGCAGATTATATGTTCTTTAAATGCTTTAGGCTACTGTCTCGGCAGTCTCATCTGCAATAGGAACTCACAATATCTGGTGAAATGAGCGACCATAACACACAGATGTTTGTTACCCTGGAGGGAACATTGGAAATTAGTTAACAGATCTAGCGCAACTCTTTCCCATGGTTCGCTAATAGTTGGATACACCTGGATTGGATTAGGACCAGTAACATTGCCTTTATGTTGCATACAGTACGAGGCCAAAAGTATTTCAATCTTGCTTGATTTACAGAACAATCCATACCAGGGTGCGCAACACCTGGTACATTGTGAACTAGCTGTAAGGCTACATTCACTAGTGACTGTGGAATTACTAACTGGTATACCCTTCTACTAGGAGTACCCAGCTCAGCTGTTTGATACAGTAATTCTTGGTTCATGACAAGGTCACTGATGGGTGCTGGTGGCTTCACAGTAAGAATAAGATCTGCCTGGAGCAGTAATTGAATGACACCAGACCACATGGGATCTATTCTTTGAGCATTCTTTACATCCTCGAGATGCAACTACATTTGACTTGCCAGGTAAATATTCAAAGGTAGGGTTGAACTCTTGGATAGTCAAGGACCATCTGGCTAGTCTTCCAGTAGGTTGTTTATTCTGGAATAAAGGTATCAGTGGGGCATGGTCTGTCAAGACATGAACAGAGTACTGATATATAATATCTCGGAAGTGCTTTAAAGACCATACTATCACTAAGGATTCTTGCTCAGTTACTGTATAATTATGTTCAGCCTTTGTAAGGACTCGGCTAGCAAATACAACTGTGTTGTACTTGCTACTGGTCTTCTGAGCTAGTACAGCACCTATGCCAATTGAACTAGCATCAGTTGTCAGATAGAAAGGCTTAGAAAAATCTGGAAATTTCAAAATTGGAGCAGATGTTAGCCTTTCTTTGAGGGTTTGAAATGCTCTTTTTTGACGGAAGGTCCAAACATGTGGAGCATCTTTTTTAACCCTTAAACTGTCCAAACGTAGATCTACGTTCACTTGCGTAGCTCTCCGAACATAGATCTACATTTTTTTTTTACATTCTTTGAAGAAAATTAATGTCAGAGTGCTACGCGCGTAAATGTAGATCTACGTTTGGGCAGTTTAAGGGTTAAGCAACTCAGAGATGCTTTGGAAGAAAAATTTAGCAATGAAAGATCTATAAAAACCTGCTAAGCCCACAAAGGATCTTACGGCATCAGCAATTTTGGGAGATGGAAAATTTAATACTGCAGTTACTTTACTTTGGTCAGTCGTAACTCCTCTAGGAGTGACTAGATGACCGAGAAACCTGATTTCTGATCTGAAAAAAATGACAGACAGTTTGAATCTTAAAATTGACTTCTTCAAGCTTACCAAGTACCACATCAAGTCTTTTCAAGTGTGTATACACGTCTTCTGACATGACAATCACATCATCTAAGTTCACCATAAGTGCAGTACCTATGAGGCCTCTAAAGATATTAGTCATTAGCCTCGAGAATGTGATAGGCGAAGAGCGTAAACCGAAAGCCATATGGAAGAAGTGATAATGGCCTGTTGGAGTGGAGAATGTGGTTAGCTCTTGGCTGTCCTCATGAAGAGGGACTTGCCAAAACCCTTGTAACAAATCTAGGGTCGAGAAGGCTTTATCTCCGATATTACGTAAACGGTCACCAAGTACAGGAAGTGGGAAGCGATCTGGAATTGTTTTCGCATTTAACTTCCGAAAATCAATCACTGGGCGCCAAGTACTGTCCTTCTTAGGTACTAAAATCAAGGGCGCATTTCAGGGTGAATTGCTAGGTGCGATAACACCATCCTCAAGCATCTGATTGATCAATTCATCTGTGACAGCAACTTTTGAATGAGGCATTCTGTACCCAGGTATATAAATTGGTCTAGTACCAGGTTCAAGTGGGATACGATGGGTATAATAAGTTTGTTATACCCATCTTCTCACCTGGTCAGGCAATGACTTTACGACGTTCGTTCAACAGATTCAACAAAACAAGATTATACGTATGTTATAGATTCAACAAACGTTTGACCTCATCTGGGAAGTCAGTGGGAGCTAAGTCTTTATCCTCTACTGGAGTGGAATGATCCAGTGGAGTGGATGGGCTCTCCCCGGTTGAAATAGCACTGACCCACTGGTCAGGTGACAACTCATCCCCTACCTGAACAGGGTAAGGATAGTGAACAAGGTGAACAATATTGGTATTTAACAAAAAAGTCACAATACCGTGACTGGAACAATACACACACAACCCGCACATATAAAAAGAGAGGAGCTTACGACGACGTTTCGGTCCGACTTGGACCATTTACAAAGTCACACTAACACGAAGGACAGGTGGAAGGGGTATTTATAGGCAGGCAGACAGGGGAGGGCACAAACCTTTGGTGTCGCCATGGGCTCTCCTCTATCTCCTGTTCTTGCTAATCTTTACATGGAATACTTCGAGACTGTTCTTCTTCCCACTATTGATGTGCGTCCTTTACTCTGGCTCTGCTATGTAGATGACATCTTTGCTCTTTGGCCTCATGACTCAAGTCCCGTCCAACCATTTCTTGATGCTCTTAATAATCTTGCCACTTCCATTAAGTTTAAAGCTGATTAGGAATCTAATTCTTTGCTTCCTTTCCTTGATGTTTATGTCCACCGCTCAGCTACAGGTTTTGCCTTTTCCGTGTACTGCAAGCCTATGCACAGTGGAATGTACATTCACTACTTTTCTTATCATGCCTCCTCTGTCAAGAAAAGTGTTCTTATCTCCCCCTTTCTCCGTGCTCTCCGCATTTGTGATCCTCAGTTCCTTGAAGTAGAAATTTCCACTCTTCATAATTCATTTTCCCGCCTTGGCTACCCTTCCCATTTCATAGACTCTGTTTTCTCTCATGCCAAACGGACTTTCTTCTCTCCTAAACCCTCTACTCCTGGGAACTCTCCTGTCCTCTGCCTTCCCTACATCTCTGGTCTCTCTAATCTCAACAACTCTATCCGTTCCTTAGACATCAAACTTACCTTTCGCCAGACTAACACTCTTCGCACTAATCTAGTTCATACCTCCCCTCCCTCTATAGATTCTCCTGGTGTCTACTCTATATCTTGCTCCTCCTGTCCTCTTCAGTACTTTGGAGAAACTGGCCGATCTCTTTCTGACAGACTCAGGGAGCACAAAAATAGTGTTAGGCTTGCCGACACTAATAATGCTCTTTTCTGTCATGTCAGAGATCACAGTCATCCTATTGATTGGTCTTCTGCTAAAACTGTCTACCCTACGTCTTTCACAGTCGCCGTTTGGTTGAATCCTCCCTTATACACAATTTTCCCTGTATGAATTTTAGCCCTGGCTTTGTCTCTGTAAATGTTTTCCTCTCCCATTACATTGTTAAATGCTCCAAACTTCAGAACACCCGTGACTTAACCTGATTCCTTCCCCTTCTTTCTCTTCCCCCTTCTCCTCTTTCTCCTTAGGGTTTTCTTTCTTTTCTTTTGCCTTGTATTTGTCCTTTATTTTTTATTTTCATTTTTTCCCCCACTATGTTCTTGTTCCTACCCTATGTGGGCCGCCAGCTTCTTTGCAGTGCTCCTTTCCTAGATTATGGCTGACTCCATTACTACTACTACCACTACTACCTCCATTACCCCTCCACCACTTTCTTGTGCCCTTCCCTGTCTGCCTGCCTATAAATACCCCTTCCACCTGTCCTTCGTGTTAGTGTGACTTTGTAAATGGTCCAAGTCGGACCGAAACGTCGTCGTAAGGTCCTCTCTTTTTATATGTGCGGGTTGTGTGTGTAATATTGGTATTTGCTCCGAGGCGAACACTGCGACCGGAAGCGTGAAAGCCACTGAAGACGTTCTGGAAAAAAAGGCCTCATGCACAAATTCAGGTCAACCCTACAGGAAATTTAACAAAAAAAGCAGATAGAATACCTAAATGATAGGAAGGAGAGAGAGAGAGAGAGAGAGAGAGAGAGAGAGAGAGAGAGAGAGAGAGAGAGAGAGAGAGAGAGAGAGAGAGAGAGAGAAAAGAGAGAAGAGAGAGAGAGAGAAAGAGAGAGAGAGAGAGAGAGAGAGAGAGAGAGAGAGAGAGAGAGAGAGAGAAAAAGAGAGAAAATATTAATCTCAAAGCCTTGCCCTGCCACCCATGATACTCTGGGGACATGAAATTTACCTCTCCGGAGGTCTTACAATCATGTCATTGTTCGTAGGTTAACAATTACATGATTATAAGACCTCCGGATCATTCAGTGATCATTCAAACCCATGAAAATTGCCTAGTAATAATGTTAGAATTACCGATAAAATGTTAGGCAAATGGACACATATGCAACTAATGGACATTTATGTGGCAACGTTTCGCTCTCAGGAGCGAAACGTTGCCACAATAAAATATCACATTAGTTACATCTGCGTTCATTTACCGAAAATTACCTACAACTCCGAGAAGCCCTTCACAGGATACATGAATGATTTCAAAAATAACTGCTGGAACTCATCCCAAGTAAGTGGAAATTAATTTAAAATTTTCAAGAGAGTGAACTAGCAGATAAAACTCTGCATCACAAGGCAAAGGAGGTGGTCACGGTGAAGACCCACAAGTCAACATCACACTCGCCATTACACCAAAACCGCACACAATTATTAATTTCGGTGAGTACGCTAAAAAAATCGCAAGCAAATGGTATGCTGCTAAGGACACAGTGTACATGTCCTTCACAAGGGAATGTACATCATGTGTTCAACCTGTTCATCAACCTGATACAGGAACTGAGGAAGCAATCTATGAATGGAAAGATTTCACTCGCCGTTAAATCTCATCACAAAACACAGAGATATGATCACAACATACAAAATCCTCAGAAAAATATGCACAAAGTAAGCAAAGCTTCAAGGGGTGAATACACACACAACCAGCACATAAAAGAGGAGTTACGACGACTTGGTCGACTTGGACCATTTACAAATTGTGACTTTGTAAATGGTCCAAGTCGGACCAAAGTCGTCAAGCTCCTCTTTTCTATGTGCTGGTTGTGTGTGTATTGTTCCAGTTACGGTATTGTGCCTTTTTTTGTCATTCAAGGAGTGAAAGCAGAGTAAGAGGAAGAATAGGGGGGAGGGGGTTACGCAAATCGAAACAATCCACAGCTTCACAACCACCACCGACACACCCAAAAGAAATCAGAGAACTGGAAATTGAGAGGCTGGTCCAAGACTTGGAGTTTAACATCCGTAAACTCAGATATTACGCCCACGCCAAAACAACGACCCCCCCCCCCACACACACACACACAAAAAGGCCGTGTCTATCGACAAATGCCTTTAACAATTAGTAACTACCATGCACAGACACGCACACAACCAAGAGCGGCGACTGGACCCCCACAAATACAACTCGACGAGTACACACGTTTCAGTCTCAGTCCATTAACACGCGTAGAGAAGAAACGTAGCAGAGGTTTCATAGAGACGTTTCACTCATTGCAGGGCTTTATCAATAAAGGTCTGTACTATTTTAGGCAGAACGCCATCTATAGTCGGCTGCAGAAAGCAAGGTAATTTGAATATGCCATCAGTGGGGCTGAGGAAGTCGAGGCCACTGCTGCTCCCTTCACCATTGCCAACACAGCGCCTGGGTTATCAGCACATAGTGCTATGTTTTAACCAGGGTGTGGAACGAGGTTGTCACGCTTTCTTCCTTATACTTTCGCTCGCGCTGTTTGTATGTATCTGTGTGTCTCTCTGTCTCTTTTTCTCTCTCTCTGTCTACCTTTTTTTTACACAGGGTTTGACAAGGTTAGGTTAAGGATCCCTAACTTTAGTGACAAGTTTAGGTTCCTAACTTTATTGACAAACTAAGAGCTGTTACCTACATCAGCTCATTTGAAATAATTTTAATTGTTATGAAACATACAAGTAGGGAATAGGATCTCTCTGCGTCTGCTTGTCTTGTTCTCGCGCACGCACCCATGCACCCCCACACACCCCCTCTCCCACTCACTAAGGCATCAAACCAAAAGGAAGATGTACGTTGTTTTAGACTATGTTAGTACAGATTTTCCAATTTTATAACAAAACTGGAAAATTCTGGTGTCCCTGCAATAGCTATAAACAGATCAAAAGTGGGTTGTGAAAACATGCAGTTGTATTAGTTTTAAAACTTGCAAGAACTGTATCACTGTAGACAACAAGAGCATTTCACCCTCCATAGAAGATGTGTTCATTTAATATCACATACCTGTAAGTCCCTCCCAAGAGAATCACTTTTAATCCTTCCCTTAAATCACTTGAAAAGGCAACTGCCCAAGAAGAAATTTCTCGCTTAACTGTTAGTAATATATCACAAATTATATACACTGATGGACCTCAGCAGGATCTGGCAGGGCTGCATCTGCTCTTGTTGCCACCTCTCTAGATAACTATGGCAACCGAGTTAGGCATAAAAATAAAAAACTGGGCGTCTACGCTGCAATCTAAATTGTCATCCTAATGGCACTACAGTTAAATTACGATAATGAGCTTGATGCCTTAATCATTATTGATTCTGAATCACTGAAGACACTTGACTCTTGTAATGACGAACATGCTCACTGGGGAACCCAGGTACAGATACTCAAAAATAAGAAAAAAATCCATGTATAATTTTTATGGATTCCATAATACATTGATTTACTCCTCCATGATAAAGTTGATAAGTTAGCCAAAGAAAATGCCCTGAGGGAAACTATACAACATATCTTTGGTGCATTTGTGTGTAGCATTAGGAATATTTGGACACAAGTAAATGACAGTGAATGTCATTTACTTCTGAGTAGATCTATCACTCACTATGATACCATGAACGTAACTTCTGTCTACGGAACAACTTGCAATGTGAGCAAAGTGACATGTAGTAGCCAGGCTTAGACTTGGTTACAAGTACCTCTGGCAGACACACACATGATCAAACTAAATGCAAACTACATAGTCATCCCTATCATCAATCTCTTAAACACTTACTGTACAATAACCTATGTGAAATGGCAAGGCATCTTATTAATGAAAATAAGATACCAGACATATTAAGCAAATATTCTGAATTAGCTTGCAACAGATAAAACAAATTACAGACAAATCCATATGCATTCCTGTAACCCTTGTTCCCAGGCCTTTTGTATATCCATAATCTCTCTAAGCTCTTGCGTATGGACACGCAGTAAACTAGCCGCTACCCTCTACAGGATGGTTATGGGGTGCACAGTAAACCAGCCGCATCGGCGGCAAATTCAAAATCAAATCATTGGGCGTGGTTTGGCTAAGGTGCTCCACGCTGAGACAGGCGTGGTGCTGAGGTCCTTGTTGAGACAGGTGGAAGTACTCCACGCTGAGACAGGCGTGGTGCTGAGGTGCTTGTGGGGACAGATGGACGCACGCCACGCTGAGACAGACAGAACAATAGTGGCAGTGACAGCAACAGTGAAAAAGTCCGATTGACAGCAGCTTGACTGCAAAAACACCCGTGGTAGGTGCCCAGGTACACATGCCAGGACAAACAGTCGCGAGCGAGCGAGATAGAGCAAGAGAGAGAGAGCAAGATAAAGTGAGCGAGACGGAGGGGGAGGGGAAGGGGGGGAGGGGAAGGGAGAGAGAGAGAGAGAGAGAGAGAGAGAGAGAGAGAGTTAGTTTAGCATGATACCAGGCACTAGCAATTTTTTAAAGCGTCATTCCTCACTTAACTGGCCTGTGGCCCCATACAAGATTACTGCCACTCCAGGGCCAATAGAACCACTCCAGGGCACTAGAGCCACTTCAGGGCCAAGAGGGCCTCACCCCGGGGCCATCTCGGGACCACACCAACAATACTCAAAACAATGAGTCAACAATCCCTGTGTACACAACCATTCAAAACGCCTTTTCCCAGAATATTAATGGAGGAACAAGCGTCAAAACAAGCGGTCAACTCAAACACTAAACACAACAAGCGCACCAATTTCTTACTTGAGTACACACCTAATTTTTCCTGTCCACGAGACACGAACACAGAGAAGAGGGTGCACGGAGAGGATGTGTACTTCACGCTCACCATATCCTAGTTATGTACCCAGGAGAAAGCGCTAAAATCGTAATTATTTTTTTTACATTACTTGTAAAATATATATATATATATATATATATATATATATATATATATATATATATGCAAAAAGATCACAGTAAACAGGTGATATCAAAATATGCAAGAAAACCACTATGAAAAAATAGAAGAATTCCAAGCGCTTTCGTGACTACTCACATTATCAAGGAACTATAACAGGAAACATGACAAGAAGGGCTTATATAAGGGGCGAGACTACACCTCACAGTCACATCACACTAACAAAGACTACACCTCACAGTAGCGTAACATCGCACGACTCTGTGAAGAGGAACATAAGAAAGGACCTGAAACTCTTCCCAAGAATTAAGATTAGTCCAATTTATTATTAAATTCTTCCCAAATTTTATTAATTATAAATGAATCCAATTTATATAAACCAAAAGAAATATTCATATTATTTTCAAAACTGCTTTTAATGAAACATGATTCTATTATATTTCTCTCAACCATGGACTTGCTTGATACAACCTTCTCAGCATTTTGAAAATCAATTGGATGGTTAAAATCTCTCACATGAATAAATAGAGCATTAGAATCTTGTCCAGTTCTAATGCTATATTTATGTTGTTTTAATCTTAGTTCAAGACTTTTACCAGTTTGACCAAAATAAACTTTATCGCATATTTTACAGGGAATCTTATAGACACATCCGTCAGCATTTTGGGGGAATTTTTATCAAAAGTCTTTTTACTGTATCAAGATTTTTAAATACAACTTTGATATTAAAATTCTTAAGAAAGGAATTCATATCAACCAAGTTTTCATGGTAAGGGAGAACCAACATATTTTTGGTTGAATAAGGTTGGTTGTCCCTTTTTGGATTGTAAAAAGTATTCCTAGCTATTTTAAAAGATTTATCAATTATGTTTCTTGGGTATTTTAAATCATTAGCTATTTCATAAATTTTAGAGATTTCTTCATCTATGAACTCTGGACTACAAATACGTAAAGCTCTCAAAAACATTGAAGAAAAAACCGACACTTTAACTCTATCTTGATGTGAAGAGTAATAGTGTACATAGGAACAATTATTTGTAGGTTTTCTGTAAATTTTAAATTTAAAATCAATGTTACCCTTAATAATAAAAACATCTAGGAAGGGCAATGAGTTATTTACTTCGAATTCAACAGTAAAATTTATAGAATGAGCTAAGCTATTTAATTTAACAAGGAAATGGTTTATATCTACTTCCTTAGGCATAAGGCACAAAATATCATCAACATATCTATACCACTTAGCTCTATTGGGAAGGATAGTGTTAAGCAATCTTGTTTCGAAAAATTCCATATATAAGTTACTAAGAACAGGTGAAAGAGGATTTCCCATTGCCATACCAAACTTCTGAGTGTAAAACTCATCATTAAATACAAATTTTGCATCAACAATACAAAGTTTAATAAGTTTAATGATAGTAGGAACTGGCAATGGTAAATCATAATTAACCAGTTCTTCAGATAAGAACCTTAGTAAATCATCAACTGGAACTTTTGTAAACAAGGAGGTAACATCAAAACTAACCATATTGAAATCATTTAAATCAGTCAAGGTGCTTAATTTATCAACTAAATCTAAGTTGTTTTTAACATTAAAATTAGAAATTTTTCCAACAATTGGGCTCAAAATATCAACAAGCCATTTAGAAAGTTTATAAGAAACTGAACCTATAGAGCTAATAATTGGTCTAACAGGATTACCAGGTTTGTGTGTTTTTATTAATCCATACATATAAGGTAAAGATGGATTAGTGGAAGTAAATTTTTTAATTAATTCATCTTTGCCCTTCAATAGATGTTTTATTGTTTTATTGAAATTGCTGTTGACAGATTCTAAGGGATTCTTTCTAAGTTTAGAATAGGTTTCAAAATCATCTAGGAGGTTATTCATTTTATCTTGGTAATCGGTTTCTTTCATAATTACAATTGCATTAATTTTATCTGCTTTAGTAAGACGCAAATTTTTATTATTCAAAAGTGAATCATAAGACTTAAAAAATCTTTGAGGGCAATTGGGAATATTTTGTTTTAACATTAAGCTATATACCATCCCCTTACTAATATTAATTTCATCAGTGGATAAATCAGAGGATTTTTCTAAATTACAAAAGGCTTTTGCAATTTCAACATTATTAAGTTTTTTTGAAGTTGCAAAACTTAAACCGAAACCAAGAGCAGCAGTTGTATTTTTATCTAATATTTCATCTGATAAGTTAATTACAAAATTGTTATTAGCGTGCTTTGTCCAATCACTATTTTCAATTAAATTATCTAATTTTCTTTGTAGTTTGTTTTTGAGATTATTACAAATTCTTCTGAGTTTATTATAGCAATGATCCAACATACTATGTTGCCATTCTGATGGAATAGCTTGATAAAAGGAGTATTTTTTGTTTCTCAATATTTTGAATGCTTCTTTCTCCTGTATTTTAGTAATTTCAATATGTTTCTGAAGAATAATTCTCATAAAATCATCAAAAGGACGATTTCTCATGTCAAGGAGTCTATTTGGTAAAAGAGATTTAGGCAAAACTTGTTCATTCAAACAGTCTTTTAAAAAATTAAGTCGAATTTTAAGCTTATGTGACTTGATCAGTGCAGAAGAAAATGGGAAACAAAGAAATATGATTAGGAAAGCTTACCGAGAACATTGTGAAGAGTCGTGTGGTATCCATTGATGCAAAAGATCACAGTAAACAGGTGATATCAGAATATGCAAGAAAACCACTATGAAAAAATAGAAGAATTCCAAGCGCTTTCGTGACTACTCACATTATCAAGGAACTATAACAGGAAACATGACAAGAAGGGCTTATATAAGGGGCGAGACTACACCTCACAGTCACATCACACTAACAAAGACTACACCTCACAGTAGCGTAACATCGCACGACTCTGTGAAGAGGAACATAAGAAAGGACCTGAAACTCTTCCCAAGAATTAAGATTAGTCCAATTTATTATTAAATTCTTCCCAAATTTTATTAATTATAAATGAATCCAATTTATATAAACCAAAAGAAATATTCATATTATTTTCAAAACTGCTTTTAATGAAACATGATTCTATTATATTTCTCTCAACCATGGACTTGCTTGATACAACCTAAACAACATAAATATAGCATTAGAACTGGACAAGATTCTAATGCTCTATTTATTCATGTGAGAGATTTTAACCATCCAATTGATTTTCAAAATGCTGAGAAGGTTGTATCAAGCAAGTCCATGGTTGAGAGAAATATAATAGAATCATGTTTCATTAAAAGCAGTTTTGAAAATAATATGAATATTTCTTTTGGTTTATATAAATTGGATTCATTTATAATTAATAAAATTTGGGAAGAATTTAATAATAAATTGGACTAATCTTAATTCTTGGGAAGAGTTTCAGGTCCTTTCTTATGTTCCTCTTCACAGAGTCGTGCGATGTTACGCTACTGTGAGGTGTAGTCTTTGTTAGTGTGATGTGACTGTGAGGTGTAGTCTCGCCCCTTATATAAGCCCTTCTTGTCATGTTTCCTGTTATAGTTCCTTGATAATGTGAGTAGTCACGAAAGCGCTTGGAATTCTTCTATTTTTTCATAGTGGTTTTCTTGCATATTTTGATATCACCTGTTTACTGTGATCTTTGCATCAATGGATACCACACGACTCTTCACAATGTTCTCGGTAAGCTTTCCTAATCATATTTCTTTGTTTCCCATTTTTCTTCTGCACTGATCAAGTCACATAAGCTTAAAATTCGACTTAATTTTTAAAAGACTGTTTGAATGAACAAGTTTTGCCTAAATCTCTTTTACCAAATAGACTCCTTGACATGAGAAATCGTCCTTTGATGATTTTATGAGAATTATTCTTCAGAAACATATTGAAATTACTAAAATACAGGAGAAAGAAGCATTCAAAATATTGAGAAACAAAAATACTCCTTTTATCAAGCTATTCCATCAGAATAGCAACATAGTATGTTGGATCATTGCTATAATAAACTCAGAAGAATTTGTAATAATCTCAAACACAAACTACAAAGAAAATTAGATAATTTAATTGAAAATAGTGATTGGACAAAGCACGCTAATAACAATTTTGTAATTAACTTATCAGATGAAATATTAGATAAAAATACAACTGCTGCTCTTGGTTTCGGTTTAAGTTTTGCAACTTCAAAAAACTTAATAATGTTGAAATTGCAAAAGCCTTTTGTAATTTAGAAAAATCCTCTGATTTATCCACTGATGAAATTAATATTAGTAAGGGGATGGTATATAGCTCAATGTTAAAACAAAATATTCCCAATTGCCCTCAAAGATTTTTAAGTCTTATGATTCACTTTTGAATAATAAAAATTTGCGTCTTACTAAAGCAGATAAAATTAATGCAATTGTAATTATGAAAGAAACCGATTACCAAGATAAAATGAATAACCTCCTAGATGATTTTGAAACCTATTCTAAACTTAGAAAGAATCCTTAGAATCTGTCAACAGCAATTTCAATAAAACAATAAAACATCTATTGAAGGGCAAAGATGAATTAATTAAAAATTTACTTCCACTAATCCATCTTTACCTTATATGTATGGATTAATAAAACACACAAACCTGGTAATCCTGTTAGACCAATTATTAGCTCTATAGGTTCAGTTTCTTATAAACTTTCTAAATGGCTTGTTGATATTTTGAGCCCAATTGTTGGAAAAATTTCTAATTTTAATGTTAAAAACAACTTAGATTTAGTTGATAAATTAAGCACCTTGACTGATTTAAATGATTTCAATATGGTTAGTTTTGATGTTACCTCCTTGTTTACAAAAGTTCCAGTTGATGATTTACTAAGGTTCTTATCTGAAGAACTGGTTAATTATGATTTACCATTGCCAGTTCCTACTATCATTAAACTTATTAAACTTTGTATTGTTGATGCAAAATTTGTATTTAATGATGAGTTTTACACTCAGAGTTTGGTATGGCAATGGGAAATCCTCTTTCACCTGTTCTTAGTAACTTATATATGGAATTTTTCGAAACAAGATTGCTTAACACTATCCTTCCCAATAGAGCTAAGTGGTATAGATATGTTGATGATATTTTGTGCCTTATGCCTAAGGAAGTAGATATAAACCATTTCCTTGTTAAATTAAATAGCTTAGCTCATTCTATAAATTTTACTGTTGAATTCGAAGTAAATAACTCATTGCCCTTCCTAGATGTTTTTATTATTAAGGGTAACATTGATTTTAAATTTAAAATTTACAGAAAACCTACAAATAATTGTTCCTATGTACACTATTACTCTTCACATCAAGATAGAGTTAAAGTGTCGGTTTTTCTTCAATGTTTTTGAGAGCTTTACGTATTTGTAGTCCAGAGTTCATAGATGAAGAAATCTCTAAAATTTATGAAATAGCTAATGATTTAAAATACCCAAGAAACATAATTGATAAATCTTTTAAAATAGCTAGGAATACTTTTACAATCCAAAAGGGACAACCAACCTTATTCAACCAAAAATATGTTGGTTCTCCCTTACCATGAAAACTTGGTTGATATGCCTTCCTTTCTTAAGAATTTTAATATCAAAGTTGTATTTAAAAATCTTGATACAGTAAAAGACTTTTGATAAAAAATTCCCCCAAAATGCTGACGGATGTGTCTATAAGATTCCCTGTAAAATATGCGATAAAGTTTATTTTGGTCAAACTGGTAAAAGTCTTGAACTAAGATTAAAACAACATAAATATAGCATTAGAACTGGACAAGATTCTAATGCTCTATTTATTCATGTGAAGATTTTAACCATCCAATTGATTTTCAAAATGCTGAGAAGGTTGTATCAAGCAAGTCCATGGTTGAGAGAAATATAATAGAATCATGTTTCATTAAAAGCAGTTTTGAAAATAATATGAATATTTCTTTTGGTTTATATAAATTGGATTCATTTATAATTAATAAAATTTGGGAAGAATTTAATAATAAATTGGACTAATCTTAATTCTTGGGAAGAGTTTCAGGTCCTTTCTTATGTTCCTCTTCACAGAGTCGTGCGATGTTACGCTACTGTGAGGTGTAGTCTTTGTTAGTGTGATGTGACTGTGAGGTGTAGTCTCGCCCCTTATATAAGCCCTTCTTGTCATGTTTCCTGTTATAGTTCCTTGATAATGTGAGTAGTCACGAAAGCGCTTGGAATTCTTCTATTTTTTCATAGTGGTTTTCTTGCATATATATATATATATATATAGCTACAGTAGTGCGATGAGGATATAGAGTATTCCAGTAAGGGTTCATCAGCTACAGCAACTTCACAGGTTTCTTTCCAACAGAGCTGGAGTTACTATCAAGTGGGAACTGTCATCTCGCAGGATAGCCTATCCCAGAAGGAACACTACCTGTAGAGAAGAGGGAGATCAAAGTTGTCTGTCAAGGACTAGGTCTCGGGGGCGTTGACACTAACAGCTCCCCTCTAATAAGGAAAGTTCAGTAAGTGTCTCCAAGATGGTTCTTTTCCCTCGAAGATAAGTGCCAATCGTCTGGTGGCCCTTGTTAATGAAGATATATGTGTGGGTGCTATTAGTCAGGAAAGTGTTTACATCTCTTTTCAGGTGTCATTCATATAAGAGCAGACGCCAGCCAGGACGAGGTGGGAACGTTGAATACAAGCTCCCATAACTCAAGAGCGAACTCATATGATTCCTAGCGTCATTAATCAATAATAACGAATGTTAGAATAACACATTCTAGCATTTACGTTGTAAAACTCGTTCACTATCGCCGAGGGCAGTAGGTGATCCGTGTAAGTTGGCAGCTGGCACGCTGAACACTCGCACATACCACTGGCGTAGGTGACCCGTGTAAGTGGGCAGCTGGCACGCTGAACACTCGCACATACCACTGGCGTAGGTGACCCGTGTAAGTGGGCAGCTGGCACGCTGAACACTCGCACATACCACTGGCGTAGGTGACCCGTGTAAGTGGGCAGCTGGCACGCTGAACACTCGCACATACCACTGGCGCAGGTGACCCGTGTAAGTGGGCAGCTGGCACGCTGAACACTCGCACATACCACTGGCGTAGGTGACCCGTGTAAGTGGGCAGCTGGCACGCTGAACACTCGCACATACCACTGGCGCAGGTGACCCGTGTAAGTGGGCAGCTGGCACGCTGAACACTCGCACATACCACTGGCGTAGGTGACCCGTGTAAGTGGGCAGCTGGCACGCTGAACACTCGCACATACCACTGGCGCAGGTGATCCGTGTAAGTGGGCAGCTGGCACGCTGAACACTCGCATACCACTTGCGTAGGTGATCCGTGTAAGTGGGCAGCTGGCACGCTGAACACTCGCACATACCACTGGCGTAGGTGATCCGTGTAAGTGGGCAGCTGGCACGCTGAACACTCGCATACCACTGGTGCAGGTGACCCGTGTAAGTGGGCAGCTGGCACGCTGAACACTCGCACATACCACTGGCGCAGGTGACCCGTGTAAGTGGGCAGCTGGCACGCTGAACACTCACATACCACTGGCGCAGGTGACCCGTGTAAGTGGGCAGCTGGCACGCTGAACACTCGCACATACCACTGGTGCAGGTGACCCGTGTAAGTGGGCAGTTGGCACGCTGAACACTCGCACATACCACTGGTGCAGGTGACCCGTGTAAGTGGGCAGCTGGCACGCTGAGCACTCGCACATACCACTGGCGCAGGTGACCCGTGTAAGTGGGCAGCTGGCACGCTGAACACTCGCACATACCACTGGCGCAGGTGACCTGTGTAAGTGGGCAGTTGGCACGCTGAACACTCGCACATACCACTGGTGCAGGTGACCCGTGTAAGTGGGCAGATGGCACGCTGAGCACTCGCACATACTACTGGCGCAGGTGACCCGTGTAAGTGGGCAGCTGGCACGCTGAGCACTCGCACATACCACTGGCGCAGGTGACCCGTGTAAGTGGGCAGCTGGCACGCTGAGCACTCGCACATACCACTGGCGCAGGTGACCCGTGTAAGTGGGCAGCTGGCACGCTGAACACTCACACATACCACTGGCGCAGGTGACCCGTGTAAGTGGGCAGCTGGCACGCTGAGCACTCGCACATACCACTGGCGCAGGTGACCCGTGTAAGTGGGCAGCTGGCACGCTGAGCACTCGCACATACCACTGGCGCAGACAGTACGGTAAGAAGGGATCGTGGTGGAGTGACGAGACAGCACCACACCCAGGAGCTACAAGCAGCTACGTTTCTCTCCAAACTCTGCTTGTACATTTACGTGCGTGAAACCTAATTTGCGGCGTTCAAACGCCAGTGAAATGTTCAGTGCGTTGGCTTGAAGTCCTTAGACGCGGGAAATCGAACTGATGAATCTTCACTGGGCCTAACTGACAGCCAACGGCTCTAGCTCATAGGGCGCAGTCGGCCAATAATACTAACATATGTTAGTATAAGTCGAACATATTCACTGTCCTCTGTATTTTAACTGAAGAAGTCCGCTGAGCAGGCGAAAAGTCTCTTCAATGAAGATACCCAACTGTCACGTGCGTCTTAATCATTTATGTAAGAGTTACCAACACTGCTGGGAGACCCTTTACTCAGTTACCTTGGACAAAGACCTCAAAATACCTTCGTGGTTCAGCACGTTACCTTCTCTTATTACCTTTTTGTTTCCCACTTTGCAAATATTCTCAAAGAATTCGAAGAACATCCCATTTCTCTCTCTCTCTCTCTCTGTCTGTGTTGATTGATCTGTTGAAGATTTAATTTATTCGACTGTTTCTAAGTTCATATTTTGTAGTTTTGAACTTGCTCTGTGCTAGTTTTGAACTTGCTCTGTGCTAGTTTTGAACTTGCTCTGTGCTAGTTTTGAACTTGCTCTGTGCTAGTTTTGAACTGGCTCTGTGCTAGTTTTGAACTGGCTCTGTGCTAGTTTTGAACTGGCTCTGTGCTAGTTTTGAACTGGCTCTGTGCTAGTTTTGAACTGGCTCTGTGCTAGTTTTGAACTGGCTCTGTGCTAGTTTTGAACTGGCTCTGTGCTAGTTTTGAACTGGCTCTGTGCTAGTTTTGAACTTGCTTCGTGCTAGTTTTGAACTTGCTCTGTGCTAGTTTTGAACTTGCTTCATGCTAGCTTTGAATTTGCTGCCCATTCACTGTGTACCAACGCTCAGCACTTTTGCTGCTGTATGAGGTCACTGAACTGTAGTGCTGTCATAGCTATCAGAGTGCCTTTTTTTGATGTGCCACGTATAGTGTACTGTAATACAGCAGCTGTTGGCTTCAACACTGATGGTCAGAGAAAGGCAGGCTAATATTGTTTATATATAGAGTGTGGCGTTTTATCCACTGCGGGTCGGCCTGTGCTCTGCAGACACCCTGGAAGAGGTAAGCATACACTGGTTTTAATGGTGGAGGCCTGGGAGACTGGTACAAGTGGCTGCACCACTCCTGTGTACTCGACCCACCGAACAATATAATCGTGGACCATCTGGATGAGCTTTCCTTCACAGAACAACTGGTTCTTAAACTTATGAAATGCTCGCACATCATAACAATAAAGAAGGAAAAGAGGGAGAGAAATTAAAATGAGTGAAGAAAGAAAATAGAAAGCAGAGAGAGAGAGAGAGAGAGAGAAGGAAGGTGGGAGTAAGAGAGAAAGGGAAGTGTGGAGATGGAAAAGGAGAGAAAAAGAATAAAAGGAAGTAAGGTAAGGGAAATGAAAGGGAGGGAAGAGGAATGAAAGAGGGTGAGAGAGGAGGAGGGAGGTGGTGTGGACACGGTTTGGGGGGGTTGGTGCCACGGCTGGGTAGCCAAGTGTGGCAGTGGCACCGTCACCCCCTCCCCTCCCCCACCTCTCTACTCCCTCGATCCCATTCCAACATATTCCCACTACCGCACCGTCCCCTCCCCTTTCCAGTTGAGTATCCAGCTATCAGTGACTTACGACCTCATGAAGAGGGGTACTGAGAACAGTGTGAGGACTATGTACTCAGGAGTACTTGAGGATATCCTCCTCCTTGTCTATCTTGAATTTGTCAATACTCATGCTCCAGTTGTATGCGAGTGCATGAGGTACCACCGTCCTGTAGTGTGTTGGTAGACAGTAACTACCCACTGAGGTACCACCGTCCTGTAGTGTGTTGGTAGACAGTAACCACCCACTGAGGTACCATCGTCTAGTGTGTTGGTAGACAGTAACCACCCACTAAGGTACCACCGTCTAGTGTGTTAGTAGATAGTAACCACCCACTGAGGTACCACCGTCCTGTAGTAGGTTAGTAGATAGTAACCACCCACTGAGTGTGATATAGACGGCTGTTGAAAGTTTTGCACTCTGGCAGGATTGTTGATCTTCCCGGTTTCCTGAACATGAAATAAAGCAGTTAAAGGTTTACACACTTCTACTTACAATTAATGTACACACACAGAGGGTCAGGAGCTATGAATCGAGCCCTGCAACCACAATTAGGTGAGTACACACCCACACAGCGACCAGTGAAGAGGCGGGGCCAGGAGCTAGGACTCAACCCCTGCAACCACAGTTAGGTGTAGATAAATGGTTCAGAGAACCGACAAGTTGATAAATTAGACACATGTGCAACACTTGGGTATCTTTATTGAGGAAACGTTTCGCCCCACAGTGGCTTCATCAGTCCATACAAAGAAGAATGGTGAAGAACAGAAGGACTGAGGTAATCAGTCCCTCAGCCTGGAGTCGATGTAATCAGTCCACATCGACTCAAGGCAGAGGGGCTGATTACCTTAAACTCCTTCTGATCTTCACTATTCTTCTTTGTATTAACTGATGAAGCCAGTGTGGGGCGAAACGTTTCCTCAATAAAGATACCCAAGTGTTGCACATGTGTCTAATTTATCACAATTAGGTGAATACCTACACACACACACACACCTAGTAGCGGCCAGTGAAGAGGCGGGGCCAGGAGCTGTGAATCGACCCCTGCAACCACAACTAGGTGAGTACACCTTAAGAGTCGTCAGGAAGTGGAACAATCTGGAGAGTGAAGTAGTGGAGGCAGGATCCACACACAGCTTTAAAAACAAGTTTGATAAAGCTCATGGAGCAGGGAGAGTGACCTAGTAGCGAAGAGGCGGGGCTAAGAACCGTGACTCGACTCTTGTAACTACATATAAGTGAGTACACTGCAAACATCAGCACTGATGTGTCCAGTGTACTCACCTAGTTGACTAACATTATAGCCTCCCATTTTCCTAGGCGCCATATGACCCCTACGGGTTAACCGTTTCTCAATAAATAAAACTGGTCCTTGGATGGTTAAGTGAGAGTCACTGTGGGTGCGGTAGAAGGTTGTGTGGTCATGAACCTGCAGCTGTGCATGTAAAGTGATGTGATATGGGTGTTGCTATGCTGAAGGCACCTTGTTGTAACATGGCCTGGCTACCAATGATTCCTACTGCTATTTTCTTCTTGTTTTGTGGTTCTCCTTGATGATAAGTTTTAGTGCCTTCCCATGCTGTGAGGTGTCAATGGTTTGATTGATCACATAAGCGCTGTTGACTGTGTGTCCTGCGAGCATGTTGGTGTTCCTGCATTTTGGGAGTGATGTTGCACAACGTGTCTCCTATGAACAGTTCGTCGCTTTTTCTACGTGGAACGACCAGACCAGACATGAAATTGTCATACTTAAGCCAACTTATTTTAAGCCTTGCTGAAGTCTGCATCAACTTCAATTACATCTTGTGGCATACGAAGAGTATGTTACAGTTTATTCGACGTATGTCACACACATTTTCGCATGCCCTCCCGACCAGTGAACCAGAAATGATGAGAACAACATTCGGGGTCACACTGTTATGCTAATTGCTGGTTCATCAGCCAATCACTTGAAAGCTTTCCAACTCTATGAAGTGATGTCTTCAACTCGCAGAGCAGACTGCGCAGACTTCCATTACCTCTGCTCGAAGATTGTTCTTACAGAAGTTCTTGCTTGTATATATCATCTTGTAAATATTCACTGTAAATAGTGCAAATACTTATGCAAAGTTTTGGTGAAGGAAAACACCGATTAAGAAACTATCTCTTCTCTGTTTTTGCTTCATCCCTGCGCTGCTTACATGAGAGTTTACAGAATTATTTATGAACAGGTACTACAAGCCCACAAGACATCACGTCACCTGTGTTCATAATACATCTCTGTCGATTAAGCTTTCTATGAGAAAAATAAATTTGCCATGACTGTGGGATCGCCAACCAGTACTAAATGTTAATTAACTCTTATCCTCTCAACCATCACCTGACTACATTACCTGGACAATGTTCTCGTGATTACACGAAGACTCATCAACAGGGAAAGCTCCAAACACAGCCATCACAGCTCCAAACAGCCATCACAGCTCCAAACACAGCCATCACAGCTCCAAACACAGCCATCACAGCTCCAAACACAGCCATCACATAGTTGCTGCTGCTGAACATAAAGACAAACACTGAAACAGACCTTCTCAAATCCAACCACTAACAGAAATATTTGCCCAACCTAAATATGCTTTAATAACCTTTTTACTCATGTACAAGTAAACTTTTTCTACCACATGTATTACTACTACTACTAGAATTACAACTATTACACCTCACTCTGAGCCTATATATACCCTCTGTGTCCATGTATTGTTTGTAACGGCTTGATAAAGCTCCTGGAGAGTGAAACGTTGCCACAATAAAATGTCACATTAGTTGCACTTGTGTCCTTTTACCTAACATATTGTGGGTAATTCTACCAATATTAATACAGTCTGAATATCATCGAAACATCCATACAATTTACATTTAAAGGAAAAAAACATTCCATTTCTGTAAGTCCAGATTATCAAACTAGAACATCTTAATTTAGAGAATACTGTAAACAGACCAATAAAAATGATCTTATTAAAGTGTTTCCCATCATACTTTTAACAGGCAACTTCCTCCGAAGCCACAGAATATGCAACCCCGAATTCACGAATCTTCTTTTTTTTCCTCCATTACGTGTCCCATCACAATATATCCTGAACCCAGAGTACAACTTCAAAAAAGTACTCTAAACACCTAAAGAAAATGAGAACACAGAACGGAGTCTCTTCCTTTTTCTTACCGGAGACAGATGACAGATACACAGCCACGCAAAGAATGATGGTACCATGACAAGTCTGCATTCAAAATTGCACTAGATTACCAGAACAGGATTAACCACTGATAGAAACAGCAGCACAAGATGCGATACACAATATATATAGTTTCAACATCATCTGTCACCTGACCCGATCACCTAGTTTAATTTTTACGCGACGTTTCGTCTGCCTAGCAGATAAAACGTTTAAATAATGGAGACGGCGGAAGCGGAGATGCATTTTTGATATCCCCAGCACTTAAACAGCCCTCGTATTTATTAGAAAAAATCCCGCTGAGCACGCGAAACGTTACATCACTAAACTTGTCCATACTATATACCATTAATGTAATGGTAATCACCTGACCAACACTTCAAGCTCTACTGACTTTTTTTCACACTTCGCTGAATTCTTGATGAGGTGACACCTCCGCCAATCAGTTGCGTGAACTTCACCTCTGACCCGCAATCTTCCACCTCTCATTCCAGCGGTACTTTGAAGGTGTAGAATGTTTCCCTGTGCTTAGGGTGAAACGTCGTCGTAATAAAGTCCTGTGCAGAAAGAATAAAACGGCACAACGCCGTAACTGGAACAATACACAAATAATCCGCACACAAAAGAACGAAACTTATGACTTACGTTTCGGTCTGACTTGGACCACTAACCACCTACACAGCAGCGCCAAGGTATCGTGTATATACCAGAGGGGCGGGGCCGGGAGTAGATAACAAGTACAATGGAAGTAGTAGTAATGGTGGTAGTAGTACTATTACTAGTACTACTATTACTAGTACTACTAGTACTTGACTACTTTTAGGACTACTACTTTTAGTAGTAGTACTACTTTATAGTAGTAGTACTACTTTTAGTAGTAGTACTACTACTTTTAGTAGTAGTAGTACTAGTTTTAGTAGTAATACTACTTTCGGTAGTACTACTTTTAGCAGCATTACTTTTAGCAGTACTACCACTACTTTTAGTAGTACTACTTCTTTTAGTAATACTACTACTTTTACTATTAGTACTACTGCTTGTAGTACTAATACTTGTAACAGCAGTACTTGTAGAAGTAGTGCAGCAGTACTGACATAACTTCCTCCTCAGACAAATTAGTCTAATAATGGATTTACTTGTTCAAAAAAATATTGATCGCTGTAGATTTTTCTTTCTAGTCTGTAACGTCCGGAAGATTTATTATATATATACCAATTTTCAGTTCTCAGAGTCGATCAATACTGTTCTAGGCAGTTTTTTTTTACAATAATGCACGTTATGTTTCCCAGCACACGTCGGTGTACCCATGACTCTAGAATCTAGATCCTCTGGTACCGTCCGTCTCCACCGAGAACAAAAACATCTCTTCAAATCGTTTGACCGACACTTCACAGACTTCTTTGTCGTTAATAAATATTTCTAGGAAACTTTATAGGTTGAAAAAAAAACCACCTTTACACTTATGTTATACTGTAGTTATGTTATAATTGGATTAAAAGCTGGCGAACACTTGAAATTTACGAATTGACTGACGAGTCAGACTGCAGGTTTATATGTCTGGCGAGCGTGAGGACACAAGGCAGGCAATCAAATCATTATGGAGAGAGGAACTTTACTGAGACGTTTCGCCAATGGACAGGTCTGTCCAACGGCGAAACGTCTCAAAGTTCCTCTGCGCAACTGTCTTTCAGTGTTTGTCGGGTTTGCGTCATGCGTCCCCAATCATATCAGCATGAAGGTGATGCTACCCAGGTAGTGGTGAAACAGAAGCCTCACTCTCAGGTTACTCCCTCACCACTCACGAGACAGCCACTAAATCATACCTAAGACTTATTTATTTTGCCTGAAGCTACTCCGCACTCGCAGCTTCAACTGGCCGCGTCTCAGAGTTTCTCGTACCTCGCGGCTACAATACAGAAAAAAAAACGAGTTAATTACCGAATCAACCACGTCTAGTGATTTGTTTCTTAAGCACACTAGTCCCTTCATCCTCCCTATTATTTACTATGCTTCGTGTATTTTGTGTATAAGAGCCATCCATGATTTATCTGTGATCTTTATCCACGGTTTAGCAATAAGATTCCGTGTGGGCGTCGGGAGCCATGAATCACGAAGCTATGGTAAACACAGTGCCACCTGCACTCTCCCCTCTCCGCCAGCTACATTCTGACCTCCCTCTCGACCTATGCTAATATATGTCACTGTTTGCGTGGGATGTTCCTAAATCCTTGTCTTTGCATTTGTACGAGTGAGTTTTCTTGTTCTTTTCTGTGTGTGTTCACGTACCTCTTATCCTCTCCTCCTTTCTCTTTCTCCCATTCTACGTCTTTTCCATTTGCCAGAGTGCTTCGTCTATTCTTTTAATCACTGTTCACAGTAGCCTACAACAGCATCTATCCTTCGTTTATGAACCTGCAACCACAGAACCTTGTGTATGAACCTGCAACCACAGAACCTTGTGTATGAACCTGCAACCACAGAACCTTGTGTATGAACCTGCAACCACAGAACCTTGTGTATGAACCTGCAACCACAGAACCTTGTGTATGAACCTGCAACCACAGAACCTTGTATGAACCTGCAACCACAGAACCTTGTGTAGAACCTGCAACCACAGAATCTTGTGTATGAACCTGCAACCACAGAACCTTGTATGAACCTGCAACCACAGAACCTTGTGTATGAACCTGCAACCACAGAACCTTGTGTATGAACCTGCAACCACAGAACCTTGTGTATGAACCTGCAACCACAGAACCTTGTGTATGAACCTGCAACCACAGAACCTTGTGTATGAACCTGCATCTTCACATACTATATCTTCACAGGCTTCAGCAGAGCAGACACGGACATACTGACATGCGAGAAATAGTGGGAAGAAGTCATAGATGGAAGATAAAGATGAGCCAAAAGGGATATTAAGAAATACTTTTTCAAGTCTCTGGGTGGGTCTCAGGGCTGGGATTCGACCCTCTCCCCCTTTTCCCCGCCAACAACTGAGTACAATTCGGTGAGTATAGACACACACGCACAACACACACACACACACACACACACACACACACACCTAAACAAGGAATCGTTCAAGACACTGTATACCGTGTACGTCAGGCCCATACTAGAATATGCAGCACCAGTCTGGAACTCACACCTGGTTAAGCACGTAAAGAAACTAGAGAAAGTGCAAAGGTTTGCGACAAGGTTAGTTCCACAACTCAGGGGTCTGTCCTATGAAGAAAGGTTGAGGGAAATAGGACTAACAACACTGGAGGAAAGAAGGGTCAGAGGAGACATGATAACGACATACAAAATACTGCGGGGAATCGACAAGGTAGACAGTGACAGGATGTTCCAGAGAGGGAACACAGAAACAAGGGGACACAACTGGAAGCTGAAGACTCAGATGAGTCAAAGGGATGTTAGGAAGCATTTCTTCAGCCACAGAGTAGTCAGGAAGTGGAATAGTCTATAGAAAGATATAGTGGAGGCAGGAACCATACATAGTTTTAAGACGAGGTATGATAAAGCTCATGGAGCAGGGAGAGCAGAGACCCAGTAGCGGACAGCGAAGAGGCAGGGCCAGGAGCTGAGTCTCGACACCTGCAACCACAATTAGGTGAGTACACACACACACACACTTGTTCAAGGTTATCTTTAATGTTTTAACCGGTCGAATTAATCTCAAATATCGAACAATTTTCCCACGAATTTATATATCTTAATTAATTAAGATCGTAAACATTTTAACATTTCACCAAAAACTGAATTAGCAACCACGTCTAACAATGATGAAATTAATTTAACTAAATTCTAATAACCTGATGTTGGGTTAATTTAAATTTAATTCGTATTATTTAAGATCAACAGATATGTTAATCAGGTGATGTCTAGACTTTTTTTTTTTTTTTGGGCAGAGTTATCAAAATCGAATTCATTCTCTGCTTAAAAAACACGGAACGGGTGGGGGTTGAACCCATGGCGAGTGAGTCTTAAAACCCCACACGTGGTTTGTTTACAATCGTCTTATTACTGTTTAGTGAGTTATTTTCTGCTTGTCTGACAGAGCGATCGTTGGTGTGGAGGAGAAGCTCGCACACTAACTGACAAGCACAACAAAAAGGAAATAAAGAAGACTGAAGGAGAGGAAGCTCAAAATTACCTCTTCCATAAAAAACAAATTCTCACTCCCCTGTAACAACTCCCTGCCCGGACGAACCCCCTTCGTGACAACACAACTACCTGCTTTAGGCCCCTGCCAAGATTTCTTTCACTCTGCCGCCGTCCCCGCCGCCGCCGCCACAGCCCAGGTGTTCCCAGCCTGAGTAACGGGAGCACGAGGAGCATTTTATTAAATGCAGGTGGCAGTCGGCTTTTCCAGGTGCTTTTTACTGCTCTAGAAGGCGCCAGCCGTGTCTGCTGCTGCTGCTTCTTACACACACACACACAGTCAACAGGCTTGTCTACTGTTCCTCCAGCCTCTGTTTCATCACCTCCCTCCCTCCCCACACACACACCAACGGCAAACTCTTAGTACTAAGAGACTGCAGTCAGTGGGAGAATGACTGGGATCCCCAATGAACAATTAGTTAACATTATGACCAAAAGTAAAGCTGGTGAAAAACAATTAAGTCATTATATAGAGTAAACAGAGTGATTGGATGAGGAGCCAGTCGGGGAAGTTGAAGACATTAAGCCACACGACCTTGAAGGAGAGTAGTAATAGGGGAGACAACAACTAGTACGCACAAAATCTTAAGAGATAAGAACAGACTGCTTGAACGAAGAAGAGCAAGATCAAGAGGACAGGTGGAAACTGAAGACTCGGATGAACCATTGGGATGTAAGGAGGTAATTCGTTAAGTCTCGGGATGGTTGAAACGTGGAAGGACTTAGAGGTGGAGGCAAACTCAAAATAAACTTAATATTCTTATCAAAGTACTCTTGGAGACGGGGTTCAGAAGCTCATTCTCGACCCTAACGAGAACTTCGTTTGTACAGGTAGCACCTGGTATGTCTTCCCTCACCCCATCACCTTCCTCTCCCTCCATAAACACCCCCTTTCTCCCCCTCTCCCACACACAGGTGGCGCCGAGTCAGTTTTTCAACACCCAGGTGTTAGTGTGTGTGGTCTCGGCGCGTCCTGATCACCAATATTAATGACCTGAGACAAGTGCAGCGACATCGTAAAGAAGCACACACTATCCACTACACGCAAAATATAAAGCTCAACTTTTTTATTTTTTTTGCCCACAAAGACACGAATATAATTTTTCGCATGGCTTAGCCTCGTGCTCTGCTCTTCCCGTCCTCGGTCAAGAAAAACCTGACACACTCCTTCATAAGGACAGGTGCCAGGGTATACATGAGGTCTACTGCCCAGCTGTACATACCAACTGCAGCTAGGGAGTACATGTCTGCTGCCAGGGTGTACATAATGCCTGCTGCCAGGGTGTACGTAATGCCTGCTGCCAGGGTGTACGTAATGCCTGCTGTCAGGGTGTACTTAATGCCTGCTGTCAGGGTGTACTTAATGCCTGCTGTCAGGGTGTACGTAATGCCTGCTGCCAGGGTGTACAAAAGTGCTGCTGCTACAGTAGACATGACCGCTGCCAAGATGTACATAATCCAAGATGTACATAATAACTGCTGACATAATTAGACAACAGCTAACTTCGAGAAGATACGCTGAGATATCAGCAACTAACTGGGTCCAACTTCTGAATACAGAGGAAATATGGAGCAGATTGAAAAGAAAGAATTATAAGTATGGAGAGAGATAACATACCAAACCTCAGAACGAACACAACACGTCACATGTCTGATCGACAAATGGGTAAGACAAAATGGTAACTAACAAGTGAGAGGATCGAGGCCAAACCAAGATAAACACATGAAAAAGATGCAAGAAAACCAGACTAGATGACGAGACTAGTTGAGGCCACAGGAAAAGAACGTAATACTTGACTGGTAACCTCGAAGATCGCGCTAACTACATACGGTCAGAGAAAAATCAGAAATGCTAAACAAGAATTAGAGACAAAATGAACGAAACATTAATGGTAGTCCAAAGGAAATCTTCAAGTACTTCGGGAGAAGGGGGGGGGGCAAACAAAAGGAAAGAAACAGCAACAACAGGACCTTTAACTAACAATAACGGCAGAAAAACAAACGGGAATATGACATCTATCCTCAAAGACAGCCTTCTGGTCCGTATTTATAGCCTCATGGCCCATATTTATAGCGTCATGGTCCATATTTATAGCCTCATGGTCCATATTTATAGTGTCATGGTCCATATTTATAGCCTCATGATCCATATTTATAGCCTCATGGTCCATATTTATAGCCTCATGGTGCGTATTTATAGCCTCATGGTTCGTATATATAGCCTCATGATCCGTATTTACTCATTTTGTTTTCAGGGCCTTACAAAACGAATTAAGTATTGATGAATTTAGCAGCCTAAACATAATAACTTGAAGCTTATTAACAAACTAAAGCGGACCAGATGAAATACTTACCAGAGGTATAAAAGAATGTATATATCTCGTTTACCCATTAACAGTAATACTAAATAAATAATAAGGAGGTAAAGTGTCCAAAGACTGGGAACCAGCAGATGTTACATCAAAATTTAAAAAAAGGGAACAAGACTAGTGTCCTCAACGTCAGTTTTAGGTAACAGTTGACGTTATGCTGAAGGGACGTAATAATTATCATAAAAATAACCTAGTAACCATAAAGCAACACGGATTCCACAAGAAAAGATCATACCGGGCTTACTTGAACTTTTGAATTACATACAAAAAGTAGGACGAAAATATTCCATCAGACGTAGTATATCTAGATTTTCAGAAGGCCTTCGACAAGGTCCCACCTCGAAGACTGATGACCAAAATAAAAGAGGCAAGTTTCATACCTGGTTAAGCGACTAGCTCAGACAGGAGACAGTGGTACTCAACAGTCAGGTGCCGGAGTGACTCGCCATTAATAGAAAAGTTCCCCAGGGATCAGTTCGTGGTTCAGTCTTATTTACAATACAATTTGGTCATTATCCGGTGCGTCAAAGACCACTATTAGGACTTGTGTAATTAGCATCAAGTACAAAAAAAATTATGGTTACAGTCTTTGTATCGGCCAAGTTCTGGCAGCCTCTGCCCAGAACTCCCTCCTTTCACATGAGAACCCACAAAAATTACCACGAGGTAGGGCTAACATCCACGACAGCAAAATCTGTAGATGACACGAAACTGGGGGAAAATCGCAGCATTCAAAGACGACGAATTTCAATGTAGACAAGTGCAAAGCAATGCACTTAGGACATAACAATCTCAAACATGAATACGCAGTGTTTGGCAACAGATTTACTGAAACAAGTGAAGAAAATGATCTGAGTAATCATAAACAATTACTTCAAAAGTAGCAAGCAATGCTTATCTTCGAGCACCAAAACAGACCAGCATGATTCATAGCTATAAACAGTACAAAACACCAGACACCATACTGAATATAATGCACTTTCTGAACAGCATCTTGAATATGCTTCCCAGTTTTTGTGTTCATATTGCATACAAGACGAAAATATATTAAAGTGCGCAGAGAAGAACTACCAAACTCGTACCATCACTCAGAAACAAACCTCACAAAAAAACAAACTCAAAGCACTTTAATCATTTATCTCAAGACACAGACCAAGAGGAAATCCCATTCAAACCTTTAATACTCAAACAAACTATCAGAAGTTTTGAACGAGTTTAACTCGAGACAATGGAATAAAATTGCAAGGCAGAACTTATGCAATCTAATGAACTACAGGCTAGTCCATAGACAATAGTCCTTCCAGAATTAGCTGGATAAGCACTTTACAAGTACAGGATTCAATTAGATATCGTGCCCTAGTGGGTGCAGTTGTCGGAGCCTTCAGGATCACATGCTCAGCATAAATCTATCAATAAAGATTGCTGGGTCAGCCCAACTTGTTTTATATTCTGAAAACGTGATAATAGGTTACAGTGACCAGCAAGGTATAATGAAAGGTAAGGGAGGACAGGAGTGAGATGTCTAGTATACCCGCTACCTCACTCACTAAACCCATTCACACTTTCATATAAATTTGAGAGAAGGGGCAATCCGAAATCAACAGATTCCCCACGTCTGTTTAGCGACTGCATCAGGACGATCAGTCGACAAATGCGTCAATAACAGAAATAATGGTAGACGTAGAGGGATGCGATAATCATCCCTTTACCAGAAGCAGAGCGACAGGTACACATCCCTGAGTGGCAGTGATGTAAGAGTAACAGCAGGTTAGTAGAGGTGCTTGTAGCCCCACGTCTTCCATCCAGTTCCACCTTCTGTAATTTTCATGCTATTTTTCCATCATGGCAAGTTATTTTGGAGGGTGGGAAGAGTCTTCTACTTTTCTATCCTTGACTCGCACACCTAGATAACATGACCGTCCTTAATACAGGAAGAAGTAGATAAATCATCTCAGCAGATAGCCTCGGGGAGGACTTTCAAGTAAGTCCTTTGCCGTCTATCTTTCATATGTACTGTGCCAAGTTCCGAGTGAGTTAGTTACCATTTTGTCCTAGGCACATGTCAATTAGACACTAGGCCTGTTGTATGTATGTGTATGTGTATGTGTGTGTGTGTGTGTAAGGAAACACTTCGAAATGTTTCTGCCCCGCCGGGAATTGAACCCGGCCCCTCCGTGCGTGAAGCGAGAGCTTTACCCACTGGGCCACCGGGGGCGTGTGTGTGTGTGTGTGTTGAAGACTCAGATGAGTCAAAGAAATGTTAGGAAGTATTTCTTTAGTCATAGAGTTGTCAGGAAGTGGAATAGTCTGGCAAGTGACGTAGTGGAGGCAGGAACCATACATAGCTTTAAGACGAGGTATGATAAAGCTCATGGAGCAGGGAGAGAGAGTGGACCTAGTAGCGATCAGTGAAGAGGCGGGCCAGGAGCTATGTATCGACCCCTGCAACCACAAATAAGTAAGTACACAGGAGCCATACATAGCTTCAAGAAGAGGTTCAATAAAGCTTATGAAGAAGGGAGTGTGTGTAGCGACCAGCAAAGAAGCGGGGCTAGGAGGTATTAATCGACCTTGCAACCATAACTGACAGGCAACACTCACGCTTCACACAGTGTCCGTGGTTCGATCCCGAAACATTGGGAGTGTTTTCTTACACCTGTCCCGTTCACCTAGCGATCAAGCAGGTACCTGGGTGTTAGTCGACTAGTGTGGGTCGCGTCCTGGGGGACAAGATCGAGGACTTCAATTATTATTGTAAACATGGGGAGCGCTAAACCCATAGGATTATATAGCGCATGTGAGGGGGAATGGAAGGTATTCAGGCTCAATGCAGGGAACTGGAGCACAGATCAAATTCCCTAGATCAAGAGCCCCTCACCAGCGTCAAGGAACCTCCCTTGAGGGGTGAGGACTCCAATGGAAATAAGACAGACAGTACCTCGATGACGCACTGCCTTTCTTGGGTTAAATTGGGTGGCTAACTCTCTGGGGTTAAAAATCAGGCACCGTGGCCTGATCGCTAAAGCTCTTGCTTCACACGGCGAGGGTCTGCGTTCGATTCCCAGAGCGGGTAGAAACATTGGGCGTGTTTCTTTACACCGGTTGTCTATGTTCACCCATCAGTAAAATGGGTACCTGGGTGTTAGTCGACTGGTGTGGGTCGCATCCTGGGACAAGGACCTAATTTGCCCGAAATGCTCAGCATAACAAGGGGCTTTTTATATAGTAGTATGTCATTGATATCAGCAAGTCCTGTATACCTTGTACATGTACTTGTAGTAAATAAAGATATTAAATTATTATATTTTATTACACGAGTCACACAGACACACGCACAGAAACCACAGAGATGTATATAGGAGCCAGAGACGCCCGGCTAGCTCAGTCGGTAGAGCACGAGACTCTTAATCTCGGGGTCGTGGGTTCGAGCCCCACGTTGGGCGCACTTTTCTTTATATATGTTAAGATCTACAAGAAGTTACGGGAGATATTGTGAGCAACACTGATGTATATATATGAGTGTGTCCACACCACACCAGTCACTCCACACCACACCAGTCTTGAAGACCAGTGTGAGGGAAAACTACAGTAATTTGAAATTCTCCTGAAACGTATCGCATCTGAGGTTGGCCACATCACTTCCGGACAGTGCTGTCACACAGCGTCCCAGGAAGTGATAGGACCGGCCAGGCGCTGGGACTCGCTAGACTCTGGGGACCCGCTAAGTACTGAGGATAAGGGAAAAAACTACAAGCATAGGCAAGTGCCAAGGCCGGCTGGGGCAGCAGTAACGCGTTCCAGAGCCGACTCAAGTAGCAGTAACACCTGAGGACAGTGCTAGACGGAACATGATGCCAGAGTGCTAGACGGAACACGAGAGGAAAATTGTCCCGACAGCGGAACTTCATTAAACTTCTGGAAGACCAAGATTACAGACTTCAGGACGCATGACCAACCTTTAGGATGCATGACCTTCAGGATGACCAACCTTCAGGACGCATGACCTTCAGGATGCACGACCATGTCATTTCTCTGCCTCGATGCCCCCAGAGTTTCATCACCAAAGGAAGTCATTCGAAATGACAGAGCTGTCAGGTGCTGCGGCAGAAACTATGTACTACGTCACAAGTATTTCCGAATGTATGTAAACTAAACTACGTAGGTTCCGTGAATACATACATGTATATATGTACTGTGTGTGTGTGTGTGTGTGTGTGTGTGCAGGCAGGCAGGCGAGAGGTAATTTTAAAGTGTTCAGTCCCTTAGCCTTGATATCTCAAGTGGAGGCACGTGAAGACTTCGACTTGTACACAGGAGCCAGAGGAGAGGTGCAGCAGTTGGAGACAGCGTCACAGGTGGACGGGTTCCAAGTAGTGGAAGCAGGTCATGGCGTAATGTTGGATCAGTGGCTGGCAATAGAGCTGTAGTAGTAGTACTCCTCTGTGCTAGTGTTCCATGGTATTACTGTATCAGATAAGTAACATTAGACTAATAGTATTTATCAGAGAGAAGTTTATGAATAAGACTCGAGTGCATTACCTGCGTGTCTTCAGAGATATGATAATGCCGGTGAAATTACCTACAGTATGTTAAGTAAAAGGAACACGTGCAAAACTAATGAAACACTGCGTCTACGTTTCGCTCTCCAGGTTTCTCAAGCCAATACTGGCTTGACAAGGTGCTGAGCACCGTAAAGTTACCATCGCACTTCGTCCACTGTCTACAAGTGCTAGTCGCGTCTCTACAACATTAAGGCACGCAGGTGTTGCAAACGTGCCTTATTCATTCCAAGATTCTTGAAACATGTCCGATAACTTTACATAGTCACTTACCAGTCTTCAAACACTCAACACTGGTGTGTTCTACACAGACGAGGCTGCACCAGCACACTGGACAACCTTGTATAAAACAAGTGCGGATTCCTTCACCTGTTAAATCACCTTAAATGTACGCGAGATCACCTTTCCATAATGGCTGATGCATCTTACAGACAATAGTTATCGACAAGTTTACTTTATGCAAGTTCAAATTTATCAGTAAGATTAACACAGTTAAAAATAATTATAATCGCATTGAAATCCGTGTGTTAACTGGAGAATGCCTCTTCCGGCTGGTTTCAAATTTTTTTTTTTTTTTTTTTTTTAGCACTGGCGTACGTTCGTGAATGCAAGGTTCGCATTGCTACCGACCTGCGCAAGTCCCAATTTTATTTATTAATGGAAATGATCTCCATTCAATAACTGAAGAATACCTCTTTCGATCGGCTTGATATTATTAACGGTGATGCACTTGATGAGGTTGATGACTGACATTAAACTCGTAGGCTACCTGCAAGTTTACCAATATATAAATATAATTAATATAAAACTTGTAAGAGTTGAATTCTGTGTATTAAGAAGAAAATGCCATGTCCGAATGGCTTCAAACTTTGAAGTTTGTGCGTCTTAGAGGAAGTTTTGTCATTTTAGTGGACTTCGTAGCCTCTAAATTACTAAATTAATAAATTCGGAGCATCATACTTGCTCCTCTAGATTGCTAAGAAAAATAAACTGTCAAGCTGATAATTAAACAGACCCAAAACGTTTTAAAACGACACCATCTTAATTATAATAGCAATTCCCTTTATCTGTTTACAAGTTGTTCTATGTCATAAACAAAACACTAGAACTTTTTTGTTATTCAGCACTTTAAAAACATTCCACGAAGAACACTCAAATGACTACCATTACTAGTTGCTACTACTGCCATGACTTCACTCATATTACATTAATCACAACACAGGTGAAACTATTCAAAACCCATTTTTCACAATCCATAATCCATATCCATAAATCCTTCCACGCCAAAGGATTGAGGGGAGAGGGAAGCCAAGTTTTTAGTCAGGCTAAGCCGCTCAAACCTCCCCTTCCCCCCATTAAGATGACCCAGCAGTGGTGAGGTTCAGCTGTTCAGGAGATAATTTTCTTTATCAGAAACCTACTAACATTAAATATTTAATTATGCCGAATTGAAAATATTCATCTTTTAACAATATGTTGTTCTACTTTGTGTTCCTCCAGTGTAAAGTAACTAACTGGCTGAAGTTTCATTAAGATCAGGCACTGATTCCTGTGACCTAAACAGACTTCCCCCTCACTTACCACAGAAAAACTTTTACACTGATAATTTTTTGGTAATTCTGAGAAGTGGAGGAGGAAAAAGAAGGGCAAAGGAAAGGCAAGAAAGGTCACGTGACTGAGCAACGTACAGACCTAGCAGAACACAGCAGACCTTCAACACAACACAGCAGACCTTCAACACAACACGGCACTGACATTACCAACCTCTCCAGGTATTACACTCAATCAGTACATCGCGACCTATGAAGGAGTGCATCGTGACCAATGAGTACATTGCGACCTACGAATCAGTATATTGCGACCTATGAATCAGTATATTGCGACCTATGAATGAGCACATCGCGACCTATGAATGGGCAGATGAGGAAAAGACCAATTAGGTATGAATGGAGTGGTGGAGGGAAGGAGGGGGAGAGTGGTTGGGAGTGTGGGAGAGGTAGGGAGCGAGAGGGGGAGAGTGGTGAGGAGGGAAGGAGGGAGAGTGGTGAGGAGGGAAGGAGGGAGAGAGGGAAGGAGGGAGAGTGGTGAGGAGGGAAGGAGGGAGAGTGGTGAGGAGGGAAGGAGGGAGAGTGGTGAGGAGGGAAGGAGGGAGAGTGGTGAGGAGGGAAGGAGGGAGAGTGGTGAGGAGGGAAGGAGGGAGAGTGGTGAGGAGGGAAGGAGGGAGAGTGGTGAGGAGGGAAGGAGGGAGAGTGGTGAGGAGGGAAGGAGGGAGAGTGGTGAGGAGGGAAGGAGGGAGAGTGGTGAGGAGGGATGGAGGGAGAGTGGTTAGGAGGGAAGGAGGGAGAGTGGTGAGGAGGGAGAGTGGTGAGGAGGGAGAGTGGTGAGGAGGGAAAGGAGGGAGAGTGGTGGAGGGAGGAAAGGAGGGAGAGTGGTGAGGAGGAAAGGAGGGAGAGTGGTGAGGAGGAAAGGAGGGAGAGTGGTGAGGAGGGAAGGAGGGAGAGTGGTGAGGAGGGAGAGTGGTGAGGAGGGAAAGAGGGAGAGTGGTGAGGAGGAAAGGAGGGAGAGTGGTGAGGAGGAAAGGAGGGAGAGTGGTGAGGAGGGAAGGAGGGAGAGTGGTGAGGAGGGAGAGTGGTGAGGAGGGAGAGTGGTGAGGAGGGAAAGAGGGAGAGTGGTGAGGAGGTAAGGAGGGAGTGTGGTGAGGAGGTAAGGAGGGAGTGTGGTGAGGAGGTAAGGAGGGAGAGTGGTGGGGAGGGAAGGAGGGAGAGTGGTGGGGAAGGAAGGAGGGAGAGTGGTGGGGAGGGGAGATGGGAGAGTGGTGGGGAGGAGAGAGATTGATGGGGAGGGGAGGAGGTGAGTGGAATTCCTGGAAAAGCTGAGGATGATTTCTGGATAGATCAAGTGACTAAGAGATAACATTGTGTTATCTCTTAGTTATATAGTATGAGGATTATTTCCACCAGCCGCTCTCAGACTAGGCCTCCTAGGCGCTCTCAGACTAGGCCTCCTAGGCTAAAAGGAAATACTACTGCATTAAGAACTATTAGGAAGCACATATGCACGGTCAGGTCTGTGTAAACTCAATCTATGTAGAAATTTGTAAGATTTACCTATCATCTGACCTGTTCATGGGACAAAGATTTACGTGTCATCTTACGCCATCATGGGGACAAAGATTTATGTGTCATCTTACACCATCATGGGACAAAGATTTACGTGTCATCTTACACCATCATGGGACAAAGATTTACGTGTCATCTTACACCATCATGGGACAAAGATTTACGTGTCATCTTACACCATCATGGGACAAAGATTTACGTGTCATCTTACACCATCATGGGGACAAAGATTTACGTGTCATCTTACGCCATCATGGGGACAAAGATTTACGTGTCATCTTACGCCATCATGGGACAAAGATTTACGTGTCATCTTACACCATCATGGGGACAAAGATTTACGTGTCATCTTACTCCATCATGGGACAAAGATTTACGTGTCATCTTACACCATCATGGGGACAAAGATTTACGTGTCATCTTACGCCATCATGGGGACAAAGATTTACGTGTCATCTTACGCCATCATGGGACAAAGATTTACGTGTCATCTTACGCCATCATGGGGACAAAGATTTACGTGTCATCTTACACCATCATGGGACAAAGATTTACGTGTCATCTTACGCCATCATGGGGACAAAGATTTACGTGTCATCTTACACCATCATGGGGACAAAGATTTACGTGTCATCTTACGCCATCATGGGGACAAAGATTTACGTGTCATCTTACGCCATCATGGGGACAAAGATTTACGTGTCATCTTACGCCATCATGGGGACAAAGATTTACGTGTCATCTTACGCCATCATGGGGACAAAGATTTACGTGTCATCTTACGCCATCATGGGGACACAGTAAACATCAGCAGCATTGCCAAAGTGCAAAAACAGATGTATTTCACATTCATTTGACGGGACAGTAGTACCTCCCGGATAGTGAGCGAGATCGACTCAACCGAAAAACCTGGGTTCAATCCCAGGTCAGGAGGGCCGTATGAACTAAGCTCCTGCTGCCCCTAGCTGTTAGTATATACCGTAATTCCCAGCATATAAGGCGCGCTTCCCCTCCCCCCCAAAAAAGTCTTGGAAAATCAGCCTGTGCCTTGTATGCTCAAGGTCAGGGTCAAGGGTAGGCTTTGGGTTACACTTTAGCAGTTGTTTACAAAAGTTACGTTACAAATGTTTAGAAACATCGTCTTATATGCTCATGCGTCTTATATGCCGGAAAATACAGTACTTAAAAGAGTTAGTCAAGTGTTGCATCCTGGGCCAGGACCCAAAACCTCACCAATGGAAATAAGCCACACTGCTTGGCTTTCCTGGGTTATCTTGGTCTATTAATCCTGAGATCTGAGGAAGAGAGGAAGTGCCTCCTTCACGCACCTGTATTACACGTGTTCTCAGGAAGATTCATCATCTCTACCTCGTCAGACAGAAAGACAAGAAAAGTTCACAAGGCAAAAAGAAGAAACTCGCGAGACAGGAGGAAGAAACTCGCGAGACAGGAGGAAGAAACTTGCGAGACAGGAGGAAGAAACTTGCGAGACAGGAAGAAGAAACTCGCAAGACAGGAGGAAGAAACTTGCGAGACAGGAAGAAGAAACTCGCAAGACAGGAGGAAGAAACTTGCGAGACAGGAAGAAGAAACTCGCAAGACAGGAGGAAGAAACTTGCGAGACAGGAAGAAGAAACTCGCAAGACAGGAGGAAGAAACTTGCGAGACAAGAAGAAGAAACTCTCAAGACAGGAGGAAGAAACTTGCGAGGCAGGAGGAAGAAACTTGCGAGACAGGAAGAAGAAACTCGCAAGACAGGAGGAAGAAACTTGCGAGACAAGAAGAAGAAACTCTCAAGACAGGAGGAAGAAACTCGCGAGGCAGGAGGAAGAAACTCGCGAGACAGGAGGAAGAAACTCGCGAGACAGGAGGAAGAAACTCGCGAGACAGGAGGAAGAAACTTCGAGGCAGGAGGAAGAAACTCGCGAGAAGAGAAACCACACGTCAGGAAGAAAAAAAAACACGAGACGTAGACATCCTCGAGACACGAGGGGGAGGAAACTCGCAAGACAGGAAGGGAAAGTCCGTGGGACAGGAGGAGGAGGAGGTGGTTCCCTGTCAACCTACAAGGCCAGCTCACCTGTCCTGGGAAAAGCCTCAACCACCTCCAGATAAATCTTACCTTGGTGGGGAGGGGGAAGAGGCAGAGGGGGAACACTTCCGAACAATACTTTTTCCTGTCCCCCCTAGCAGACGCGCATCAACCCTGCCAGAGGGACGTAACAGACAACCCTAAGGAGCACCGGAACACCTTAGCATCAGGGGTACACAAGGGCCACTCTAGGATGGGCGTCACGGGGCGCTGGTTTGGCCCCCGTTGGCCGGAAGATGTCCAGATATTTATTGTGTATGTTAATGTCGACAGTGGTGACTCAGGAGTGTGTACTCCACCCAACTAATGAAGGAAGTCACTGACGGAACTAAGTAGCCGCCTCAACGTGCGGTCAACGCACGCACGCGTGCATCACACGCGCGTGTGTGCGTGTCCGTGTGAGAGGGAGGGAAGGAGAGTAACGGAGAGAGAAACAGAAACACCGACTCAAACCAAGGTGTAAAATGAGGAGGTGAAATCTAAACTGCTCATCAGAACGCGACCTTTAAATAGCCTCCACATGTCTTGAAGAATGTAATAATAGGTGAACAATGTCACTAGCATGAGTGACACTAGCATGACACTAGCATGAGTGACACTAGCAGGAGTGACACTAGCAGGAGTGACACTAGCAGGAGTGACACCACCGGGAGTGACAGGTTCCAATGACTGGTTGGTAACTCCTCTGGTCACTGTAATAATATGGGGATAAGATAAAGTCTCAGGACGAGTCAAAAACACGTTCAACAATAAGACCCGAGACCGTGCCTGCCACAAGACCGTGCCTGCCACAAGACCGTGCCTGCCACAAGACCGTGCCTGCCACAAGACCGTGCCTGCCACAAGACCGTGCCTGCCACGAGACCCTGCCTCCCTCGAGACCCTGCCTCCCACGAGACCCTGCCTCCCACGAGATACGCGCCTCCCATAATTCACAGCTAACCCACAATACTATCCCTGGAACAACAAAATTAACTCATAATACAGTGGCTGGAACAATTGAAAATTAACCCACAATACCATGGCTGGAACAATAGAAAATTAACCCACAATACCGTGGCCGGGACAATTGAAAATTAACCCACAATATTGTGGCTGGAACAATTGAAAATTAACCCACAATACTGTGGCTGGAACAATTGAAAATTAACCCACAATACTGTGGCTGGAACAATTGAAAATTAACCCACAATACCGTGGATGGACAATAGAAAATTAACCCACAATACTGTGGCTGGAACAATTGAAAATTAACCCACAATACTGGCTGGGACAATTGAAAATTAACCCACAATACCATGGCTGGAACCATTGAAAATTAACCCAAATACCATGGCTGGGACATTGAAAATTAACCCAAATACCATGGCTGGAGACAATTGAAAATTAACCCACAATACCATGGCTGGAACAATTGAAAATTAACCCACAATACCATGGCTGGGACAACTGAAAATTTACCCAAAATACCATGGCTGGGACAATTGAAAATTAACCCACAATACCATGGCTGGAACAATAGAAAATTAACCCACAATACCGTGGCCGGGACAATTGAAAATTAACCCACAATATTGTGGCTGGAACAATTGAAAATTAACCCACAATACCGTGGCCGGTACAATTGAAAATTAACCCACAATACTGTGGCTGGAACAATTGAAAATTAACCCACAATACCGTGGATGGAACAATAGAAAATTAACCCACAATACCGTGGCCGGGACAATTGAAAATTAACCCACAATACTGTGGCTGGAACAATTGAAAATTAACCCACAATACCATGGCTGGGACAATTGAAAATTAACCCACAATACCATGGCTGGAACCATTGAAAATTAACCCAAAATACCATGGCTGGGACAATTGAAAATTAACCCACAATACCATGGCTGGAACAATTGAAAATTAACCCACAATACCATGGCTGGGACAACTGAAAATTTACCCAAAATACCATGGCTGGGACAATTGAAAATTAACCCACACTACCATGGCTGGAACAATCGAAAATTATCCCACAATACCGTGGCTTGGACAATTGAAAATTATCCCACAATATCGTCAGTAGAACAGTTCAAAACAATTTGGAGAGGAAACGTTAGACGTTTCGCCTCGTCTTGCTATTATCCGGGAGTTGATAAACGTCTACCAGGAAGCGAAACGTCATCTAAATTCTCCTCTCCAACTGTTAAGTCATGGAAAAAAAAAGATCTTGGGGTACACATCACACCTAATCTATTTCCAGAGGTACACAAGTAATGACCGAGGCAGCGTCGTTGGCAACCCATCCTCGCACCAACAGTGATAATTCGTGTAGATCTTAACGTTTTCTGGTTATTTACGGCCACCTCGTTGCCAGACGTACATCGTTTTTTTATTATTCGCCTATTTGTGGGTAAATGTGTGATTTTATTGGCTATTGTAACTTAACCCGATCCAAATCTGACCTAAACCTCACTTAACCTGAGCTAAACCCGTGACAGTCGGACCTCACGAAAGCACACAACTAGAGTAGACATGATAACGACATACGTACGAAGACGTACGTATGTAAACAACGTACGAAGACTATTCAACATGATGATTATCACAACGCTATGTAAAAACAGTATATTATTCACTGTGAGTTAGTGATGGATCAAGAGTCGAAGTGGTGAGACATGTGTAGCAAGAGAACGAAGCAGATGAACCACATTTGTCAACAAACACTTTGACAACAGTGAAATAAAGAGGTAGACTGAACGAGGCATGATTACGTAGATTAAAGAACGGCACAGTGGTGGTTAAGATACAAGATAACAAGAACAACACAGTGTGAGCGTGTTAGATCGGAGTGAATGGAAGCAAGCAATTTTCCATGACTTGACTTGCTGTTAGAGCCTTCCCACCTCCAGGACTCAAGTCCTGGTAGTGGGAAGCACGGTGCCTGCACTGTGAACGAGGGGTGGCGATGTTGAATTTCAGAGAGCCATCTGAACGGTCATGTCAGCACGCTGCAGGCAAGACAGTGATTGGTTGAATGATGGTGAAAGTATTTCTTTTTCGAGACACCCTACTTCGGTGGAAGACGGCCGGTGGTAAGAACACACATATTACATATAAGCTATATACATACACATACTACATAAATAAACAATGTATACACACAAATCTACATATACAGATTACACAAACTACATATATACATACTGTAAGCACAGGCACGCACGCGCGCGGGTGCACACACACGTACAAGCACAACCATACCTACAAACACACAAAACTACCCCCACTACACTAGTAGCCATCCCCCCTAACACCTACAACATAACTAACTACGCACTACACTACCAGCAGTCAGGTGAGCGCGCAACACTGAAGGTTAACCTCGGCTCTTGCAATCATCTACAAACTAAAAAAAATCAGCATCGCATTGCAACATCTCGCTCAGTAGCATGACACACTTATTCAATGGAGAGATTTTGCAATAGGCTGCTGCGATTTCAGTCCCTTGCAACGCGACGTTTCGAAATGCAGGAGAGAAATGGCATGAAATACGCACACGATGGAAGCACACAAATGCTGTGTAACGAGATCAATGACTCACAACGTTTCGACTCGAAAAAGAAGCCCAAGGGTGGGCGAAACGTTGTCAGCAAAGGATCTCATTACACTGCATTCCAGTATGTGCTTCCACCGTTTGGGAATAGTGGGGATGAGAGTGGTGGACACATAGCTAGTGCTGTGCCTCTGACAACGTTTCTCTCTGTGTAGAGCTCCGCCCAGTCACTGACTTGACAGAGCTCTACACAGAGCTGGAGCTGCACCTGTCTCCTCTTCAATATTGGCCAAGCTGCGCATTTATAAAATGGCCACTGTTTTACCCTGCGCACTTGCCTCGCCTATTTCCTGTTGACTTTAACGTTATGACGTTGGCTCTACCGTTATGGCGAGGACGCTACCGTTATGACGGCTCTACCGTTATGACGTGGGCACTACCGTTATGACATGGGCGCTTACTGTTACGTAAGGTGTTTACCGTTATTACTGTTAACTCAAAGGTTAAAAATTAATCTAACTTTATGGTTATATTCAGCGCTTTTAACACGGTTCTGTAATAATCAATTTGTCGCTAACTTTATCCATATTGTTAGAATCATGCTAACTTCCCGCTAACGTTAGCGTTACTGGTAACCTCCCACTTCAACACCATCACCAACTGCTTCTTCACTACCACCAGCTGCTTCACCACCACCTGTTGCACCACACCACCTGCTTCACCACCACTACCAGCTTCATCACCACGACCACTTGCTACATCACGACCACCTGTATCACTACCTGCATCACCACCACCTGTATCACCACCATCTGCTTCACCACCACCTGTATCACCACCATCTGCTTCACCACCACCATCTGCTTCACCACCATCTGCTTCACCACCACCTGCATCACCACCACCTGCTTCACATAACCAAGTGATAAACTCACCTCACAGCAACTGTTGTCTGGTATCAGTAGATGAGGAGGAAGCGCTGTACCCGGTGAGGGAGTGATGCACAGCCTGGGCCAAGGGCAGTTATCAAGTCTGTGGCAAAGAAACGAAAGAGATAGCTCCAATTCCTCGGATCATGAGCCCTTTACCGGCAGCATGAAGGGTGGAACGAGAATCCTAAGCTCACTTAATTTATTTTACAGCATTTCAGTTGAAATCTGTGGTGCTTAACTAAACTGAACACACCACACTGTACACAGTACACTACACTGAACACAGTACACTACACTGAGAACACCACACTGAACACAGTAAACAACACTGAACACAGTACATAACGCTGAATACAGTACACGACACTGACGCCGGTACACAACACTAAGCACACCTCAGGTCTCCCCTTCACTGGCAGTTCCTCCACTAATATTTTCAGTTTGTAAGCTATCTACTAGGCAATGGTCATTAAGGCTGCGTGCTAACCACCAGGCAACAATACTTTAATTCCTAAGACAGGGCTTAAAATCAACTCTCGAGTGTATATACATCCCTTGTGTATATCCACTTGTGTATATACTCTGCATTATCTTGAATGAAATAAACGAATATATATATATATATATATATATATATATATATATATATATATATATATATATATATATATATATATACACGTATATACCCGGGAAAGAATCGTTGGTAAATAATATACACTACCGTCCGGGCACGTTCCTGCCCACCCTCCACCACAACACTGCCCTACCCTCCACCACAACACTGCCCTTCCCCCACCACAACACTGCCCTACCCTCCACCACAACACTGCCCTACCCTCCACCACAACACTGCCCTACCCTCCACCACAACACTGCCCTACCCTCCACCACAACACTGCCCTTCCCTCCACCACAACACTGCCCTACCCTCCACCACAACACTGCCCTACCCTCCACCACAACACTGCCCTACCCTCCACCACAACACTCCCCTACCCTCCACCACAACACTGCCCTACCCTCCACCACAACACTGCCCTACCCTCCACCACAACACTGCCCTACCCTCCACAACATTGCCCTACCCTCCACAACATAGATCACACACCTCCACCAACCAACTCTAATGAAAATATGTTGATTGATCTATCAAGGGAAACTTGTTTTATATTCACTTGAGGAGAAAACTTGTTTGTTTATGTCGGTCACAGAGATCAAGTGATGGTCCTGATGTACACCGAGAAGTATATGTTTTTGTGTATATACTCTGTCTACATACACACAGTTTAAATTAATGCCTATTTTAGGTATTAAGGTATTCTTGTCTGGTGGTGTGGCAAACAGGTTACATACAGCCTTAATGAGCCTCGTGTAGTCGTATAGTTGACAGTGTTTAAACCCAACTAATGAACCAACTCATGAGATGTGATTCATCTCTTCCCTCCCCCTCCCTCCCACACACACACACACCTTTCCAAATTTTGACTTTGACAATTTTAATGCACAATAAAATCAAATAAGCGATGCTTTTATATGCGAATAAGACCTCCCTCTCTCTCTCTGCTTCCTTGACCACCAGCAACATATAATTATAGGTGTAGCTAGGTAGGTACACTGATAGGTGTATTCCTCTCAGCATATATATGCTAAGAGTTTACTTTAATCTCTGTTACACGCAGCATTAATGACCCTAGAGTAGTCGATAGGCTTTCAAACCTCAATAACTAGCCGGAAATTTTTATGTTTAAATAACACTGTGTTGGAAAGGAAGGAAGGAAGGAAGGAAGGAAGGGAAGGGATCCGGGTAGCGCAGAGCTTAACTGGAGGTAAATACTTAAAATACGCAAATAAAGCATCGCCCAAAAATATTTTTATATGCAAAATTACATTTGTTAAGCCCTGGAAGGCTACACTCAGACTGGGTAAACTGTCAACATGAAAAGTGAAGGCTTCAAGAAAGTCTGAAATAAAATATATTTGACTATAATTTCGTACTACCTGAGTATTTAATGCTATAATTTACGTCTTATAACTTATATAAATATAATGAAGTCAAGACAAGAGTTAACACGCATGAAGTCTCATTATACCTTAAACAGAGAGTAACTGGCACCTCCGCCTGCACTCTCGCATCATCACCCTACATCACCTAATGTACTCTAATTAACACTGCATTATCACTTTAAATGGTTGGCGTGTGTGTGTACTCACCTATATGTGGTTGCAGGGGTCGATTCATAGCTCCTGGCCCCGCCCCTTCACTGGTCGATACTAATTAACTCTATCCCTGCTCCATGAGCTATATCATACCTCTTCTTGAAGCTATGTATGGAACTTGATTCCACTGCTTCACTCTCCAGATTATTCCACTTCCTGACAACTCTAAGGCTAAAGAAATACTTCCTAACATCTCTATGACTCATCTGGTTTTCAGTTTCCAATTGTGGCCCCATGTTCATGTATCCCATCTCTGAAACATTCGAGCCCTGTCCACCTTGTCAATTCCTCTCAGTATTTTATACGTTGTTATCATGTTCCCTCTGTCCCTCCTATCCTTTAGTGTCATCAGGTTGAGTTCCCTTAACCTCTCCTCATAAGACATATCTCTCAGTTCCGGGACTAAACATGCTGCAATTTTTTGCATTTTCTCCAATTTCGTGACATGTTTGACTAGGTGAGGGTTCCATACTGGTGCTGCATACTCGAGTATGGGCCTGACGTACACGATGTACACTGTCGTGAATGAGTCCTTACTCAGATGTCTAAACGCTAATCTCAGGTTTGCCAAGCGCCCATATGCTGCAGGAGTTATTTGATTGATGTGTGGCTCAGGAGACATGTTCGTTATAATGCTTACCCCAAGATCCTTTTCTTTAAGTGACGTTTGCAGCCTTTGATTCCCTAACCTGTATGCCGTCTGCAGTCTTCTGTGTCCTTCCCCAATCTTCATGACCTTACACTTACTGGGGTTAAACTCCAGGAGTCATTTGTTGGACCAGACTTGTAGTCTGTCCAGATCCCCTTGTAATCTTAACTGATCCTCGTCCGCTTGTATTCTCCTCATCAGTTTCACATCATCAGCGAACAGTGACACCTTTGAATCTATTCCTTCCATCATATCATTCACATATACAAGAGACAGCACTGGACCTAGGACTGATCCTTGTGGAACCCCGCTCGTCACAGGCGCCCACTCCGATACCTCGTCACGTACCATGACTCGCTGCTGCCTTCCTATCAGGTATCCTCTGACCCACTGCAGTGCCTTTCCTGTTATACCTGCCTGGTCCTCCAGCATTTGCACTAAATCCTTTTGTGGAACTGTGTTAAAAGCCTTCTTACAGTTCAAGAAAATGCAATCTACCCATCCCTCTCTCTCTCGTCTTACTGCTGTCACCTTGTCATAGAACTCCAGTAGGTTTGTGACACAGGATTTCCCGTCCCTGAATCCATGCTGGATGTCGTTGATAATCTCATTCCTTTCTAGATGCTCTACCACTCTTCTGATAATCTTCTCCATGACTTCGCATACTATGCATGTCAGTGATACTGGTCTGTAGTTTAGTGCTGCGTGTCTGTCTCCTGTTTTAAAAATTGGGACTACATTTGCCGCCTTCCATACCTCAGGGAGCTGCCCTATTTCGATAGATGTATTGAAGATTGTTGTTAGTGGTACAAAGAGCGCCTCTGCTTCCTCTCTCAGGACTCATGGAGAGATGTTATCTGGCAGCATCGCCTTTGAGGTATCTAGTTCGCTTAGCAGCCTCCTCACCTCTTCCTCGGTTGTATGTATTGTGTCTAGCACTTGGTGATGTACCCCACCCCTCCATGTTTCAAGAGTCCTTTCTGTCTCCACTGTGAATACTTCTTTAAACCTCAAGTTGAGCTCCTCACATACGTCTTTCCTCAGCCTGATTACCTGGTCCTTGACTGTTGTTTTCCTACAGATTTGACTATACAACAGCTTTAGGTCGGACTTGGCTTTCGCTGCTATATTATTTTCGTATTGTCGTTGGGCCTCCCTTCTGTGCATATTCATTTCTGGCTCTTTGACTACTCTCCTTATTCTCCTGGTTCCTTTGTCTCCTATACTTCCATTCTCTAGCGCATTTAGTTTTGTCCTCTCTACACCTCTGGGTGAACCAAGGGCTCGTTCTGGCCTTATCATTATTTCTGTTGCTCTTGGGTAGAAACCTCTCCTCTGCTGCCTTGCATATTGTTGTCACACATTCCATCATCTCATTGACTGATTTCCTTGCCAGTTCTCTGTCCCACTGAACCTCGTACAGGAGGTTACTCACGTTTGTGTAGTCCTCTCTCTTGTAGTTTAGTTTCCTCCGCTCTGCCCTTCCTGCTTCCCTCTGCACTATGTATTCGAAGCTCGGAACCACATGATCACTAGCTCCGAGGGGCCTTTCATGTGATATCCTCTATATCTGCACTACTTAAGGTGAATACTAGGTCCAGTCTTGCTAGTTCATCTTCTCGCTCTCTCTCTGGTAGTGTCCCTAACGTGCTGATGCATGAGGTTTTCCAGTACCACCTCCAACATCTTTGCCCTCCACGTTTCTGGGCCCCCCATGTGGCTCCAGGCTTTCCCAGTTGATTTCTTTGTGGTTGAAGTCACCCACAACCATTAGCTTCGCTCTGCTCATATGGGCCCTTCTGGCCACTTCAGCCAGTGTGTCAACCATTGCTCTGTTACTCTCATCATATTCTTGTCTTGGCCTCCTGTTATTCTGTGATGGGTTATACATCATTGCAATTACCACCTTGGGACCTCCGGACTGAAGTGTTCCTTTCATGTAGTCTCTTGCTTCTCCTCTATCTCCTCTCTCCAGCTCCTCAAAATCCCATAGGTTTTTGATGAGCAGTGCCACTCCTCCACCCCCTCTGTTCCCTCTGTCTTTCCTAAGGATCTGATATCCAGTTGGAAAGATGGCATCTGTTATCATTCCTGTGAGCTTGGTTTCTGTGAGAGCTATGATGTCCGGTGATGCCTCTTTGATTCTTTCATGCCACTCCCACTTATTCGTTATTCCATCAGCATTGGTGTACCATACCTTCAGTTTCCTCTCCAACACTGTGTTCTGAGGGGTTTGTGGAGGTTCGGGGAGTGGGGGACCTGGCAGAGTGCTGTGGGATTCTACTGTATAGTGTGGATGTCGCGTGGGTCTTGGGAGAGATATATAGGAGGTCAAAGATACTCCTTGTTGGATGGTTACGGTATATTTACAGTAAGTGAAGGAGAGTCCAGCCACCCGTCTGTCTCGCCTGTAGGTCTAACGTTAGTGAGGAAGAGTGCCTATGAGAGCTGTGCACATGCGCTGAGCCTCTGACGTCAGCGGGTACCGTGACGTCACACGCAAGAGGACCAGCTGTATAAAGGGAAGATACACTACACAAGTGTATATATGATACTGACACGACAGCTCGGCCATGTTATCGTATGACGTCTCGGCATACTATACAACTCTATAGGCTGAACAGACAGGTGGTACTGGATGAATCTATACAATAGCAAACACATTATAACTTTGAACTTATCAAGATTAATCTTACTCTCGCACTTCTTGAGTTAATGGTACATAAGAGAAATTTAATGGATCTAGAAATAATGGATTATATATAAAACAATTGCAAATTTGATCGATCAATCGATATGTATTCATGTACTCTTCGGCTTCTGAGGAAGAATAATTATTTACAGGGAAGAAGTTTTAACAGGAAAGATAAACTCGGCTAACACGGGTTATACTGTTAAAACTCAGAACTCAGAGAGAACATGAACACACAAAAAAAAATTCTAGATAATGAACACTTAGTAACAAAACACACAGTCAACAATTTCTCTTAACTCAATCATCTAATTGTACAGTCTATTTACATTTAACCCCAACTCTGCTAGGGTAAGATTTACATATACAGAATGGTTATCATCTCTGGGTGGATCAAACTCTGTTACAGTAGGTAACTCAACTTCTGATTGAGGAGGGTCTACACTGATATCAACAAATGATACTTGGGGGTTTCTCAACACTTGTCGTGTACGCAAGGAGTAACGACAATCAGGTTGTCCCTCTGCCTCACTACTAGAAGTTGAAGGTACTGGGTCAGACGGATTATCATTGTCAGTCACAACAGTCTGGTCGTCAGGGGCTTCGTCTTCGTCACATACTAACTTCATATGATCTAGATGCGATTCTTTACACTTACCCGTACTAA